>CP106730.1:83757860-84220212 GCA_025506655.1 Gossypium rotundifolium
ATAAAATCCATTTATTAATTAATTTTGAAAACTATTATTTATATTTTGAGAAAATTCCTTTTAAACAATTTAAGAAGAATAATAAAAACATCCCAAACATAAAGCAAAATAAAAATAGTCCGAGGCCTTATTACAACTTTAAAACTCAAACAATAAAAGTAATCAAATAAAACGGAAAGGCGTTTACTAATATTCGAAAATGTTATTTCAAGCATGGCCTCCACCGAGTCATCCATGGCTCCAAGTCCTCGCCATCGAGCATTACCTACAAGGGTTAAGAGAAGGGGTGAGTTACAAGAACTCAGTGTATAATCCACTTACCATTGTTCACGGGCCAAAATCCCATTAAGCATTTAATTGGGCCAAAGCCCGCCACAATAATATAAATGTATCATATATAATATGCATATGATATGCAATTCCCAAACTAAATCCTAGTTTTTCATCCGCAACACACCACGCATTCAACCAACACACCTGTAGGTGATCTTTAGTCAACCCACCCCGCCAACACACCAAACGTAGGCATTAAGCCATTTATATCAAATTTGTGGACAAGCCACCAGATTAATGTAATTTACATGGCATTGCCATTTTTCAAATTTGTGGCAGAGCCACCAAATTTATGTAGTATAGCTACCAGAACTTCTCTTCATCATTATCCCATCCCATGCAAATCATGTATATAATGCGTAACAAATCACAATAATTTATTCGGATATTTATTACAAAAGTACGGCTTATTATAACAAATTATCAATTAGGCCCATATAGCAAAATATCATATTAGCCCATTTAGCAAAATATTAGATTGGCCCATTTAGCAAAATATTAGATTGGCGCATTTATCAAAATATCGATTGGCCCATTTATTAAAATAATGATTGGCCCATTTATCAAAATAATAGATTGGCCCATTTATCAAAATATCAAATTGGCCTGCTTATCAAAATATCAGATTGGCCCATATAGAAAATATCTTATTGACCCATTAATCAATTATGTCTAATCGACCCATAAGGCAATATGTCAATTCAGTCTATTAAGCAATATTGTATTTTACCCTTTAGGGCATTTCGATAATTGGTAATCTTACCCACTAAGGGTATTTCAGTAATTCAGCCCATAGGGGCATTTTTGTAAATTGGTAATATTACCCACTAAGGGTAATTTGGTGATTTCGCGACCTCAAAACTTTAACTACTAATTTGGGGCATACAAATTGAAATCGTCCAAGCAACGTCACTTTAATTAAACCGACTATAACTGGTGTTAGGAAACTTGAAATCCAGATCCATAAATTTTCCTTGAAACTAGGCTCATATATATTCTTACTACAATTTTCTAGAATTTTGGCTTAACCATTTAGTACAGTTTATTCCTTAAAGTTTCCCTTGTTTCAATGTCCAACGATTCTGACCTCTCTTACCCAAAATTCAAATATCTCATCTGTATGATTTTCATATGCTGATCCCACTTGTCTCTATTGAAAATAGACTCACTAAGGAATCCATACATATAAATTATATCTCATAATTCACTTTGTAAAATTTTATATAATTTTTCCAAAACCAGTCTCACTAAAATTAACGTATCTTAGAATATAAAATTCTTTTTCGTAACATCCTAAAATTTAAATTTTATATGTTGCATTATTTTGGTGCTCAGCTAGTTAAACTATCCAATGTGTGTTAAGGTAGTCCCGAGAAGGCTCGGATTTATTTGGATTTAAAATTTTTTGGCATTTAGTACTTTAAGGAAATGGAATAAGTGACCTTAAAGCTTAAGGTAATAAAGTGGTAAGAAGCTAGCATAAAATGAGCAATTAGTAAAGGGGTATGGCGCCATATGTGTTACCTTGAGGGAAGGAGTTCGAATCCCTTTGTGCGTATGTGAGAATTTTATTTTTTCTTTCCTTCCTCATACTGTCGGTCAAGCATTGAACTTATGGTAAGTTGGACTTTTATTTTTATGGCAAGATGGGTAAGAGAAAAGGCAAGATTGAACTTAGGGAAAGGAATCAATTGGAAAAGGCATGTAGGGGGAACATAAGGCTTATAACAAGGGAGATGTTTTGGAAAGTTTGGGTGGCTAAACTTTGACCATTTGGCCAAGCACTTGGACGGTTTTCGGGGCTAGGGGGAATAGCCGAATTTTTGGGTAGCATATGGTAAGGTAGGTGCTAGTTTTGGTCTTTTTTTTTATTTTGGCATTTTGGTGAATCAATAGTTTTTTTTCTCTCCAAATTCTTCTCCCTAGCCGAATATGTCATGAGCAATAGGTAAAACTTTTGTTTTCTTTTGGCCATCTCATTTTTGACCATTTTGGTATTATCCTTCTTTCTCCCCAAAGTCTTTTCCTCTTTGTGCTGAAACCATATATCTTGAAAGGCATTTTTCTTTTCTTTTCTTTTATTCTTACAAAAACTCTCAAACATCACTCCCTCTCCAATATTTTCACTATGGCCGAATCTTTCTTCCTTCCATTGAACTTTCTTTTTCATTCAAGTGGTCATATTTGAACAATCGATAAGAACACCCATTTCAATTCTTTTATTTTTCCTCTATTTTTGAAATTCATATGTTGGCTTGGGAGGGTCTTTTTGACCGAAATCATCATCTTTTCTCTTTTAAACAAAACCCTTTCTTCTTGTAGTCGTATAGTGGAGTGCCGATTATTTCTACATCGCTTAATCGACCCTAACCATAGGAAGATCGTGTGAAAAAGGATTTCATCGCTCAAGGTAAGGAAATTTTTTTCAAGGGTTCTTTTTATTTGTTAAAGATAGTGTTGATTAACCAATATTATCATAGGGACTCTATCACTCAATTTTCATCCTGTGAACGTAAGGATTTTGTGGTAAGCTGACTTCGCTCATAAGATCATTTGGTTATAATAATAAAATATTAGTTTGGACTAATATTTATTTGACAATGGAGGCAAACAAGATCAAATCAAAAGGAGTAGTGATTGGAGATTGAAAATGAGATTTCATGTAAGAATCCCAACTGATTTACTATGATAATTATATGAATAATTTGTTCCTTTTATGAAATCATCAAGTTTTGCAAATCCATTTTAAAGTTTGAAAAGAGTTTTGATTGCTCGATATTGTGTATGCAAAAATCTTTATGGATTGACATGTTTAACTTGACGAGACCATTACTACACTTTGGCATGTTTAATTAAAATTACGTTTTCAAACCAAGAATTTGTTTAAATTCATCTTGTTGGAAAATCAAGCAATGACAATTATGTGTGAAAATTTTCATCATTTTGATTTGTGGATTTTGAATAAGGTAACAAAATTGTTCAATTTATTTTCAATTTACATTCGTTCCTTAAACAATTTCTTTGGTTGTCCATGAAGTTTGCGATTCGCTTGGGAAAGGTTAATTCAAATGCGAAACTACAACTACACTACAACCCTGAGGAGAGAAGGTATGTATTGTTCAAGCAAAGTTAGAACGATCTTTATTTTTCTACTGCTAAAGGTAAGTTTTTTGAAATTGTTGATACATTTTTGTTCTCTTCAGATGATGATAAGCTTTGCATTAATGAATTAATTTTTGTAAAACATTTAGGTCATGATATGTTTAAATGTTCTATTCTGCCTGTTTATGATCTATCTGTCTTGACAGTTGACAAAAAGATTCTTGTGTTCGATAATTTTTATAATTCATGTGTGAGAGAGAGAATATATCGTACAATGCAAGATCTGATTGTTCAATTTCATGAGCTATGTGAATTTTCTCAACTACCTATTTGTGATGCTTATGTTTATCATTTGATTCATTATTCGAATGATATTCTTAACTTGTGGAATCCTTTCAAATTGTATGCATGCTTTGAAGCCTACTTAATCTTGTTTCAAAAATTTGACAAGGCATTATTTCTTTTATATGATAATTTGATTCGCTCAATTGCATGCAATTTACTTGTTTGGTGTTTGCTCACATTTGAATTGCAAGTGTATTTGAAACATCTCTTGCTAATTCATGGTTATCCTTTCCAGTGACCCGATTAATATCCCCCATTTGACCGAGGAAAAACCAAGCAAAGGAATTTTGTTCGAAAACCAATGACTCGACTTGAGGACAAGTCGCCTTAAAGAGGGGGGAATGATGCGAGCACGCCCGCGAAATTCATCGACAAGTATCCCGAGTCGAGCATTGCATCTTGGCAAGTCGTTTCGACTAGTTTCCATCTCCACGAGCTCCATCCATTCAAATTTAGCTTATTTGAGCTTGAACCAGCTCAATACTTTAGTCTTTAATTATGTCTTGTTTAATTAAATGCATCTTTAGTTAATGTCATGCATTATTGATCAACATATTTTATTTATGACATGCATTATGTGTTACGCATTTAATTAAGTCATGCATTAAGTAACTCATTTGTGTATTTAGTTTGCATTTTAAATCATGCATTTAAGCATCTTAGTTCAATAAATGGTTGCTAGTCATTAATTAAACTCAACTTAGTTTAATTAAATTGAGTTTTTTTAATGAGTTTTAATAGTTTGTTTCTTTAATTAATCTAGTTACTAGGTTAATTTATTGATGCATGAGTTAAGTTCATTTAATGATGCTTTATTTAATTAAGCTAGTTTTTGGAATAAATGGTGTTTAAATGTTAGTTTATTTAATTAAGCTAGTTGCTAGAATAAATGATGTTAAGTGTTAGCTTATTTGATTAAGTTAGTTGTTAATTTGTTTTAAGTTTAATAATTGCATTAATGTGTTGGTTACATGTGTTAATTGCAGGTGACTTTTCAACTCACATCCATTATTTCAAAAGGCTGTTATGAATTCAATAGGATGGCTTTTCAAGTGAATTCGGTTACACAAGAGGGAGGCTGATATAAAGGGCTTAATACATCATTAAGAAGTTGTTTTTATATTAAAGAAGAGCATTATTCTTCTTTAATTTTGCACCTCTTTGTTTTCTACATCTATAACCGATTGATTTATGAGTAATCACTTCATGCAATCAATTCTCCATCAAAGATGCTGGTGACTTTTGGTTGGACATAGAGACTTCAAAAGACTTTGAAAGTAATTAATCACATCATTCAATTCTCCATCAAAGATGCTGGTGACTTTTCGTTGCTCATGGAGACTTCAAAAGGTTTTCAAAGAAACTTAATTAAAGAAATTACTCACATTGAAGGATGGAGTTAGGTGACTTTTCAATTGGTCATGGAGACTTCAAAAGACTTTGATACCACTTAATTGAAGAAATTATTCACATTGAAGATTTGGGCTAGAATTTCAAAAGTTGAGACTTTTCATTTGAGCTCATTATTAGCTTAATTAGAACTGACCATTCACTAGCTTCTATGGCACTATAAATACATGTAATCTACCTATTGAGAAAAAACTTATGGAATTTGTTAATGTTATGTCGCTCAATTTGTGAGATTATTTTCTCATATTTCGTTGAAGACTGTTGGCTTATCTAATTTTTAGTGGTGTCAACTCGCTTTTCTTCTATCCGAACTTATCACTATTATATAGTGTGCTTCACCTTTATACCAAGGTTCCTACTTTTCTAAGTAGTGGGTCGAGGTTCTCTACTCCCATTTTCCACCTTAAATGTTATAGAAACCTGGGTGACACTTTCCTAGTGTTGAATCGATTCTTTGTTTAAGTTCTTCTATCCCTCTTCATCAAATATCTCTTATCATTTAACCAAAATATCACCTAACATTTATTCTTTGTTCTCATTTGTTAAACCGAACCTATCTCCATCTCCTATCCAAATCTTAACCTTTTGATAAGCTTCCGCAACTTTAACCTTATTTCACCCTTTTCCGATAACTTTTCAATTACTCCTCGAGACTATCTAGCAACTCAAATACATTTTGACTCATCCCAGAGACGGATCGTATCACCATGATCCATCTTTCTTCAAACCAGCAACACAAGAACTACACATGGGCTTAAGCTTTCACGAATATAGCCTTTGTTCATCAATTTAGCTACTTGTCTTTCCAACTCCTTTGTCTCTTCAGGATTACTTGATAAGTCGGTCTATTGGGTATGGTAGCACCGAATAAAATCAATTTGGTGTTCGATGCCTCGAATAGAGGCAATTCATTCTAAGACCTCTTCAGAAATACATCACCAAATTCCTACAACAAAGAAACAATAGGAGAAGGCAAAGAAACGTCAAGTTCGTTAGTTTCAATAGGCATTCTTTGTACATGAGTACAAGAATGGGTTGTCTTGTCAAAAGATCTTCGAATCTCTCTCTTTGCAAATACACTCATTTTTATTTTCGCTTCTTTCTTTTCTTTGTTCTCTTGTGTTTTACCTCTTTCTCCTCACTTTCTCCTCTCTTTTTCTTTTCATTCTTTTTATTTTGCTCTTTTTCTTTTTCTTTCTCAACCAATTCTTTCTGAGGTGTTTGAAAGAGTACTGGTTTGTGTAGCCATCATGGACTACTCGCCTATCAAATTGCCCAGGACATCCGAGCAGTAAATGGTCCACGTGCATCGGCACAACATCACAAATAACTTCATCTTGATACTTGCCTATGGAAAATGTCACCTTGGCTTGCTTTGTTACCTTAAGCTCACCTCCATCGTTTAACCATTATAGCTTGTAGGGGTTCGGGTGCTTTGTGGTGGCTAAACCAAGCTTTTTGACTAGCATAGAGGTTGCGACGTTGGTGCAGCTTCCTCCATGGATAATGAGACTACATACCTTGCCTTGAACATGGCAACGGGTGTGGAATAGGTTTTCTCGTTGTTGCTCCTCCTCGACTCCTTGGATTTGTATACTTGAGGATTTCTCCTTCGACGGGAAGTTCAAGCTCTTCTCCTTCGATTGGGTGGCACTTTGGTAAGTGTATTTTTTTTCTCTTTTTAGCCAATTAGGGGGTGGATAATTCGGGTGTTATTTTATGGGTTCTCAGGGCCGAATGGTCATTACTTTGTTGTCTTGGGACAATATTGCTAATCTATGTTTTTTTTAGGGAGTAATTTCTTAATCGAAGGGAGTAGACTGGCTATTCTGAGTATAGCAAGGAAGTGCCGTATTTTGGTAAGTAGTGTGGGTGTTGTCACTTTCAACCTTTGAGTTTTGACATATTCGATCCAGACTTTCTTCATGGAGGCGAGTGGTAGCCATTCTAAGGGGGCATCAATTAAGGAGCCCAAGGGGAGTGGACTCGTAGCCTCTGCTCCTAAGTTCAAATGACGTAGAGTGTTAGTTATTTGGGATTTCTCGCTAGGTTGTGGAAGGGAGTCGACATCCGATTCGGATAAGTTTAATCTTAGTTGTTCGTGATAGCGAGGGTGGCGTTAGCAAATCATTGTTTAGATGTGCATTATGGATCTCTCATTGTTTGGTCGTAATCTAATTCTGCGATATATTGTCTTAGGTGATGTCGATCGAGAGTGTCTAGTTCTTCACGTGATCAGGTGTGTAATCTCACTTTTATTTGTTTTTCTATGAGACTTTTTATGTGTTGGCTAAAAGCTAAAATGCCTTAATGTGTATGTAACACCCGGTTTAGGGGCTATGCATGTTGGGTATAATTCAAGTGTTAGTAGGTTTTGGGAGTGCTTGGATGAGTTTTGGAGGTTCTAAGAATGTTTGGATGAAAGGAAGGCTTTGAAAAAATTTTGGATTTTTAGTGTGGTAAGGGAATCTGCCAAGGTAGGCCTTAAGAATTATTTTGGTAATTTATGGCAACAAGTAAGGCTTTGGCAAGGTGGTCTTGTATGACCTTAATAATGGAGGTAGCGCCTTTGAGGGTCTTAGGTTCGATCTAAGAAGGCGTAGCTGGGTTTTAATTTTATTCTTTTGATTTTGCAGCAAATTGAAGGCAAGTGGACTGCACATGTAGATTAAATTGGAAGATTAGGATGAGCTTTGTTTTTATTCTGGGATAATGGTTTGACTTTATCTTTTTATTAAAGGATAAAGGTGGGATATTGTTGTATTTTGAATTGATTTTTAGTGGTTGGTGGGAGTGAATTAGGAGATTTGTTAATTCAAATTATTTTGAATTTAGTGGCTGTGAGCTTTTTGAGGTGGTGGTAGAATGTTGGTAAGTTTTGGGAGTGGTCGGTTTTGGTATTTAAGAAGGAGGTAGGCTTAATTTCTTTTTTGTTTCTTAACCTAATTTGCTCTCCTTACTTCTAATATTTATCTCCTATTTCTTGTGTACCAAAACCTTGCCTTCACTTCTCATCTTCTCTGTTCTTCCACTCAAACCGAACATAGGTATGTTAAGCACTTAAAACCGATTCTCTTCCTTGTGACTAAAATATTGGCCGAATCTCCCTTTCCTTTTAGTTCGCTCCTTGGCCAAATAGAAGGTGTGGTGTGGATCATTTTGAGGTTTCATTTCAATCGTTGGAGAAGGTTTATAGGTAAGGCCAATGCTTATGGTCTTCCTTCATTCTCTCGTCGTCATCTTCAAGGGGTAAGTGTTGGTTTTGGTGTTTGTTTGATGGCTAATTAATTTGATTGGAATCGCTTTGTCATAGGACATCCGGATTCAAGTAGTCAAGCGTAGCCTCGGTTCTTTGGTTGATCGTTGGGTAAGTGATGGTAAGGGATTGCTTTATCGGTCTATTAGTTTGGTATTGGTAAGCCGTAGGCTATTACTTTTGGTTGGTTGTCGATTGTAGGCAAGGGAAGCAAGAGCACTTGGTGGTGGGCTAGTGTGCAAGAGCGTAGGAGCGAGGTTGTTAGATCGATTCTTTGGTTAAGGCTATGTGTGTGTACACACACACTCTTCTAGTAATTTATGTGCTTATTAAATTGTGTGTATACTTACACACTTATTTGTTATGGTATTTATATATATGATGTGTGGTTGGTTCCATGGAAAGGTGGATTGAATACCATTATGGTATAGGCACGGGTCGTAAGTCCTCGTTATGATGCTTTTGGTAAGCATAATGTATCTATTACGTGTGCTATGATATTGGATGGCTGATAAATAATATGTATGTTACTAATCAAGCATGTGGGTATAAGTCCGTTAAAATGCATATCATTATCTATGTGGGTTGTACGAGTGGAGGGGGCAGTGGTGTTTTGTGCTGACGAGCACCAGTGTTTTGGTAACACACTGTGACTACGGTCACCAGAGGTTTGGTACCTCCAGAGGTTTGGTACCTCATAGCGACTTGTCCCTGTGGTTTACACCACCGTGGGTTGGCCCCACTTTGAGATATGGGATTGTCTCGCCAGTTGATTTGGTATCACACGATGGGTTGGCCCCATCACTTGATTTGTGACTTGGTCACCGTGTTTTGGTAACACAATCGTGTCTTCAACACCAGTGATTTGGTATCACATTTGTGAATATATGTCACCGTGGTTTGGCACCACCAGTGGTGTGGTACCACACGGGTAGAAAAGGTGTATGGACTGTTAGGATTGGGTGCATATGATTTGGATGCATGATGATCATGATTATGTTTGAATGTGATATTTTGCTAATCCGGAAAAAGGGTAGCACACTGAGTCTTGGTGACTCACCTTTTCCTTTAACATTTTCGTAGTGCATAAAGTGGACCGGATCTGAGAGGACAAGGTGGCCCATGCCAAGATGAAGATTTGTTATATTATGCTTGTTTTTGATATAAGTATTTTATTTGAATTTGTTGGGTTGTAACAAAGGCCATTTTATGTTTTTGGTATTACTTTAACTATGGTTTATTTAAATTAAATTGCTATGGAAAATGATTTATGGTTTGCAACCTATTTATTCAAGTTGGATATTATAAACTAAAGTTTTAAAAATGAATGAGTTTTAAATAGCAAAGTTTTATTCCAAAGATATGTTTTCCAAAATTCAGCAAACTACGACGCTTTTATTTTAAATCAAGAAGAATTTCAACCGCTCTTCCATAATAACATACTTGATTCTATCAGTAGTGAATAAATTTGGGTTTGGGATGTTACAGCTTGGTATCGAGCCAGTTTAAAACTCGGCTTTGAGGGTTTTGGGCCCAAAATATTTTCAAAATGGGCTTTTCAAAAATATGGGCATATATAAAAAGGTTTTCGAGTTATCTTGGCATGGCATCTCAGACCTCAATTCAAGTCCACCGTAAGTACTTCGACTTTTTTTTGAAGAGATTTGTTTGTATGAATTAATTTGGGCTTAGGTTGGGCTCAGAGAATAGAATAATAGGATCTGTTGGACCCTAGGATTAGACTACTCAAACAATGGCATAAGACTTAAAACTCAGAAACAAACTCGTGAAATAAGTCACGAGTTAAGGTGTGGCAACCACAAAGCGCATGTCTAGGAGTGGTATTCAGTTGGGAGCTTGGTATTTAAGCAGTCCGTGTGACTCACCTCCTCTCCACTTGAATCCTACCTGGTGCGTAGCTACGGTTCACCTTACCCAAGAGGACTTGTTCACAGGCTGAACCAATTATTAAAACCCGAAAGGGTTTAGCCTTACTGTTTTAAAATTCTTGGTTTTAAAATTTTCAAATTTACCCTTTTGGTGTGTAAACCCTAAACTGGTTTCGAACGACATTGTCTCGATTTATCCAAAATTACCAAAATGTTCTAGCGGCAAAATTACAAAAATACCCCGTGTTGAAAATTACTAAAATGCCCTCGACTATCAAAATTTCGAGATAACCCCAACTTTAATAAACTTCTCTCACTTTGCAAAAGTATCCACATTTTTGTATTTCAAAATAATGCCCGACTTTGAAATTTACAAAATTACCTCGTTGGTAAAATTACCAAAACGCCGGGTCGTTAAATTTTCGATTTCACTCGACTTTTACTAAATATTCCTATTTTACTATATATAAAAAAATAAATAAATAAATTTTTTTGAAATGTTGTGATATTCCGATTTGGGAATTTATGAAAATGCCCCGATTTCCAAAATTACAAAAATAGCCCCGCTACCTTTCAAATTTTGCAACATACTTTGTTGGAAAACAAAATTTCCAAGATAACCTCGAGACTTTGTAAATTTTGAAATATCTTTAAATTGGAAACCTATTTTCAAAATTTACCACGAGTTACTAGATATACTCTTTTAGGAAAATGACGAAATTACCCCGAGTAGGGTATGAAACTTGATTGCTCGAAAGAACTTCTCTGAAACTTCTTTGCATAAAATTTGTTGTGGTAAACAATGGAACCCAAATTTCTAATGCATAAAATTTCTAATCAAATTAAATCGAGGCACTAGATATGAGTTCTAGGGGCGTGGTCGATTTCTCGTGGACCTTGGTAGAGGCGGGATGGCAAGATTCGAATCGATTGGGTCAGAGAGCAATGTGCCGCCGTCACCAAATTGTCAATGAAAATTAATCGCATCGGAGGAGGTAGCGCAGAGATCACAAGCTATGTCATGGTGCTCGAGCAAGTGGCGAGAACCGTGTGGTCATGGTATCGCTATCTTCGTGGAAGAAGCCCTCCATGGTGAGGAGGTCAAAAGAGCCGAGGGGCGGAATAGAGATAGAATAGGAATCGGACGAAAGGAGCTCGGATCGCTCGGAATCACTTGAGAGGTCTCGAAAAGACCGAGGGTGAGACATCTACTCGTGTTTCTAAGCTAGTTGTTGGGAACCCAGATCGTCTGTGGTGCTCGGGCGGAAGGTATCACGTGGCGAAATCTTTGGAATCGTGTTCAGGCATGTTTCGATGCCGCCCAAGTCGCGATCTGGTTAAGCATTGTCCCTAGATCCAAAAAGAACTCAGCAAAGGTCAGTGTTATGCGTACCGCAGAGGTGGTCATGAGCGACGAGAGGTCGTGGTCCCAACCATGGAGGAAATGGTTTCACGAGACCGTGACGCTTTGATTCGCCGAAAGGAGGATAGTGATGTTGGATGTGTCACAGGTAAGCTTCTCTTGATTGGAATATTCCTTTGTTGTTTTGTTCGCCTTGGTGGTGTTTGTTTAAGTGTTAGTAGAGTATCTAAGAACTTGGGGTATAGACTTAGAAAGTACGCCTAGAGAGTGGGTTAGCTCTTGGAGATCAGAGTGCGCAGCGGTAGTGTAAGTTTGGAGAGTTAGGACGTGGACCGTTAGTCTAGCCAAGTAATTTCGAGGACAAAATTATTTTATGGAGGGTAGAATTGTAACACCCTGGTTTAGGGGCTATGCATGTTGGGTATAATTCAAGTGTTAGTAGGTTTTTGGGAGTGCTTGGATGAGTTTTGGAGGTTCTAAGAATGTTTGGATGAAAGGAAGGCTTTGAAAAAAATTTTGGATTTTTAGTGTGGTAAGGGAATCGGGCCAAGGTAGGCCTTAAGAATTATTTTTGGTAATTTATGGCAACAAGTAAGGCTTTGGCAAGGTGTGTCTTGTGCCAGCCTTAAAGGGTCGGAGGTAGCGCCTTTGAGGGTCTTAGGTTCGATCCAAGAAGGCAAGAAGCTTGGGTTTTAATTTTTATTCTTTTGATTTTGCAAGCAAATTGAAGGCAAGGGACGGCACATGTAGATTAAATTGGAAGATTAGGATGAGCTTTGTTTTTATTCTTGGGATAATGGTTTGATTTTGTCTTTTTATTAAAGGATAAAGGTGGGATATTGTTGTATTTTGAAATGATTTTTAGTGGTTGGTGGGAGTGAATTAGAGATTTGTTAATTCAAATTATTTTGAATTTAGTGGCGTGAGCTTTTGAGGTGGTGGTAGAATGTTGGTAAGTTTTGGGAGTGGTCGATTTTGGTATTTAAGAAGGAGGGTAGGTAATTTCTTTTTTTTTTCTTAACCAATTTGCTCTCCCTTACTTCTAATATTTATCTCCTATTTCTTGTGTACCAAAACCTTGCCTTCACTTCTCATCTTCTCTGTTCTTCCACTCAAACCGAACATAGGTATGTTAAGCACTTAAAACCGATTCTCTTCCTTGTGACTAAAATATTGGCGAATCTCCCTTTCCTTTTAGTTCGCTCCTTGGCCAAATAGAAGGTGTGGTGTGGATCATTTTGGGGTTTCATTTCCAATCGTTGGAGAAGGTTTATAGGTAAGGCCAATGCTTATGGTCTTCCTTCTTCTTCCGTCGTCATCTTCAAGGGTAAGTGTTGGTTTTAGTGTTTGTTTGATGGCGACACTTGATTGGAATCGCTTTGTCATAGGACATCCGAGATTCAAGCGAACAAGCGTAGCCTCGGTTCTTTGGTTGATCGTTGGGTAAGTGATGGTAAGGGATTGCTTTATCGGTCTATTAGTTTAGTATTGGTAAGCCGTAGGCTATTACTTTGGTTGGTTGTCGATTGTAGGCAAGGAAGCAAGAGCACTTGGTGGTGGGCTAGTGCAAGAGCGTGTAGGAGCGAGGTTGTTAGATCGATTCTTTGGTTAGGCTTATGTGTGTGTGTACACACACACTCTTCTAGTAATTTATGTGCTTATTAAATTGTGTGTATACTTACACACTTATCGGTTATGGTATTTATATATATGATGTGTGTGGTTGGTTCCATGGAAAGTTGGATTGAATACCATTATGGTATAGGCACGGGTCGTAAGTCCTCATTATGATGCTTTTGGTAAGCATAATGTATCTATTACGTGTGCTATGATATTGGATGGCTGATAAATAATATGTATGTTACTAATCAAGCATGTGGGTATAAACTGTTAAAATGTATATCATTATCTATGTGGGTTGTACAGTGGAGGGGCAGGTGGTGTTTTGTGTCGACGAGCACCAAGAGTTTTGGTAACACACCTGTGACTACGGCCACCAGAGGTTTGGTACCTCCAGAGGTTTGGTACCTCATAGCGACTTGTCCCTCGTGGTTTACACCACCGTGGGTTGGCCCCACTTTGAGATATGGGATTGTCGCGCTGATTTGGTATCACACGATGGGTTGGCCCCATCACTTGATTCGTGACTTCGGCCACCAAAGTGTTTTGGTAACACAATCGTGTCTTGGACACCAAAGGATTTGGTATCACATTTGTGACTATATGTCACCAGTGGTTTGGCACCACCAAGTGGTTTGGTACCACAGGGGTAGAAAAGGTGTATGGACTGTTAGGATTGGGTGCATATGATTTGGATGCATGATGATCATGATTATGTTTGAATGTGATATTTTGCTAATCCGGAAAAAGGGTAGCACATCGAGTCTTGGCGACTCACCTTTTTCCTTTAACATTTTCAGTGTAGTGCATAAAGTCGACCGGATCGGAGAGGACAAGGTGGCCCATGCCAAGATGAAGATTTGTTATATTATGCTTGTTTTTGATATAAGTATTTTATTTGAATTTGTTGGGTTGTAACAAAGGCCATTTTATGTTTTTGGTATTACTTTAACTATGGTTTATTTAAATTAAATTGCTATGGGAAAATGATTTATGGTTTGCAACCTATTTATTCAAGTTGGATATTATAAACTAAAGTTTTAAAATGAATGAGTTTTAAATAGCAAAGTTTTATTCCAAAGATATGTTTTCCAAAATTCAGCAAACTACGACGCTTTTATTTTAAATCAAGAAGAATTTCAACTGTCTTCCGCAATAACATAACCAGATTCGATCATAGTGAATGGGCCGGGTTTGGGGATGTTATAGTGTAAGTTAATGAAATATCCCTAATGGGGTAGTTTGGTTACAGCCCAGGTGAGTAAATTTACTATCATACCGTAAAGTTGCTTTATATATCAGAGCCTGATTGTAAAACTCGACTGTGAAATGGGTTCAAAAATGTTTTCCAAAAAAATGATTTGAAACATGGTTTAAAACATATGTTTTCTAGGAAGTATGGCACCCGAGTCTCGACCGAGATGAGGCATACCAATTGATCGAGTTGGAGGGACAAGCACGCCCCACAAACTTCATCGAGCAAAAGTATCCCGAGTCGAGCATTGCAGGTAGTTGAGTGGATTATAGATGATTTATTGCAAGGCGGAAGAAAAATTAAAAAGTCCCTCCCACGAGATGAGGCATACCAATTGATAGCACGCCCCACAAACTTCATCGGACAAGTATCCCGAGTCGAGCATTCCATGAGCTCCATCCATGAGCTTTCAAATTCAACTTATTTGAGCTTGAATTAGCTCAATACTTTAGTCTTTAATTATGTCTTGTTTTATTAAATGCATCTTTAGTTAATGTCATGCATTATTGATCAACATATTTTATTTATGACATGCATTATGTGTTTCGCATTTAATTAAGTCATGCATTAAGTAACTCATTTGTGTATTTAGTTTGCATTTTAAATCATGCATTTAAGCATCTTAGTTCAATAAATGGTTCTTGGTCATTAATTAAACTCAACTTAGTTTAATTAAATTGAGTTCTTTAATGAATTTAATTTAATAGTCTATTTTTTAATTAATCTAGTTACTAGGTTAATTTATTGATGCATGAGTTAAGTTCATTTAATGATGCTTTACTTAATTAAGCTAGTTGTTGGAATAAATGATGTTTAAATGTTAGTTTATTTAATTAAGCTAGTTGCTAGAATAAATGATGTTAAGTGTTAGCTTATTTAATTAAGTTAGTTGTTAATTTATTTTAAGTTTAATAATTGCATTAATGTGTTGGTTACATGTGTTAATTGCGGTGACTTTTCAACTCACATCCATTATTTTAAAAGGCTATTATGAATTCAATAGGATGGCTTTTGAAGTGAATTGGTTACACAAGAGGGGCTGATATAAAGGGCTTAATACATCATTAAGAAGTTGTTTTATATTAAAGAAGAGCATTATTCTTCTTTAATTTTGGCAGCCTCTTTGTTTTCTACATTCATAACCGATTGCTTTATGAGTAATCACTTCATGCAATCAATTCTCCATCAAAGATGCTAGTGACTTTTCGGTTAGACATGGAGACTTCAAAAGACTTTGAAAGCAATTAATCACATCATTCAATTCTCCATCAAAGATGCTGGTGACTTTTTGGTTGCTCATGGAGACTTCAAAAGGTTTTCAAAGAAACTTAATTAAAGAAATTACTCACATTGAAGGATGGAGTTAGTGACTTTTCAATTGGTTATGGAGACTTCAAAGGACTTTGACAACCACTTAATTGAAGAAATTATTCACATTGAAGACGGAGTTATTTGGGCTAGAATTTCAAAAGTTGAGACTTTTCATTTGAGCTCATTATTAGCTTAATTAGAAGTGACCATTCAACTAGCTTCTATGACACTATAAAAACATGTAATCTACCTATTGAAAAAAAACTTATGGAATTTGTTAATGTTATGTCGCTCAATTTGTGAGATTATTTTCTCTCATATTTCATTGAAGACTCATTGGCTTATCTAGTTTTTAGTGGCGCCAACCCGCTTTCTTCTATCCCAACTTATCTCTATTATATAGTGTGGTGTTCACCTTTATACCAAGGTTCCTACTTTTCTAAGTGTGGGTCGAGGTTTCTCTACCCCATTTTCCACCTTAAACAAATATAGAACCGGGTGACACTTTCCTAGTGTTGAATCGATTCTTTGTTTAAGTTCTTCTATCCTCTCCATCAAATATCTCTTATCATTTAACCAAAATATCACCTAACATTTATCCTTTGTTCTCGTTTGTTAAACCGAACCTATCTCCATCTCCTATCCAAATCTTAACCTTTTTGATAAGCTTCTGCAACTTTAACCTTATTTCACCCTTTTCCCGACAACTTTTTAATTACTCCTCGTAGATGATCGGGCAACTCAAATACATTTTGACTCATCCCGAGATGGATTGTGTCACCAGTGGTCGCTCATGGTAAGGGAAGGTACTCTGGCAGATCGTATCACCTGGGACTTCTTTAAGATAGCATTCCAGGGAAAGTATGTTGGGGCGAGTTATGTGGATGCCTAGAGAAAAGCATTTCTGAACTTAGTCTAGGGAGTAAATCAAAGTAATATGAGGCAAAATTTTGCACCTAAGTCATTACGCTCGGGGTATAGTCGCAACTGATTATGAGTGTTGTGTACGATTTGAGGATGGTCTGCAGGATGAGCTATGAGTACTGATAGCTCCACATCTAGAAAGAGATTTTGCCATTCTGGTTGAGAAAGTAAAAATCACCGAAGAGGTGAAATGTTCTAAGAGGCAGAATCGAGATAAATATCCCCAAGAATAAGAGAAGTTTTGGGATGTCAAGATCTACTGGGGGTTTCTAAAAGAGGCCTAGGTTAGATGGGCCAGCTCAAGCTGTGATGCTAGTTGCTGTAGGTCAGCTGCGACCTTGTGCATAGTGTGGGAGAACACATCCGGAGGAGTGTTGGAGAAGAACTAGAGGATGTTTCAAATATGGATCTAGGGATCATCTGATAAAGGACTGTCCACAAGAGTTGGCTAGAGTGCAATCGGTAGGTCAACGATTTGTACAGATAGAAAGAGGTGGTTAGCAGCAACCAAGAGGTCGTGGTCTGGCTAGAGGAGAGAATGGTTTTGGTCGAGGTCGTGGAGCACTGGGCAGAGGTGCTGGTAACACAGATGCAAGACAATTTGGATTGGTTTATGCACTAGACGTCAAGAGGATGGCGACACACCGGACGTCAAAACTAGTACATTCCTTATATTTGATGCACCCTTTACAACTTTAATAGATATTGGGTCTACACATTCATATGTTGCCTGTACTGTATCTGAGACTTTGAGCATTAAATTTGAGATTGCTGCTAGAGAAATATTTGTGATTAGCCGTATAGGACAATCGGTGGTAGTGAACAAACTATTTAGGAACGTGCCTTTAGAAGTTCAAGGAGTAGTATTTTCGGTAGACTTGATGGAACTGCCGCTCGAAGAGTTTGATCTGATCTTAGGCATGGACTAGCTAGTTAAGCATCGTGCAAACTTGGATTGTGCTGCTAAGCGCATGATATTGAAGACTTCTGAGAATAAGGAGGTGCTAGTGATAGGAGAAAGAAGGAATTATCTGTCCAATGTGGTTTCTGCACTAAAGGCTGAAAAGATGGTGCCAAAAGGGTGCGAGGCATTCCTAGCTCTCATCAGCGCTTTGGATGCCAAGGAATTATCTGTAGGGGATGTTAGAGAGGTGAAAGAGTTCTCGGACGTCTTTCCTGAAGAGCTTCTAAGATTACCTCTGGATTGTGAGGTGGAATTTGGCATTGAGCTACTTTCGAGAACAGCTCCAGTGTCCATCGCTCCTTACAGGATGGCACCAAAGAAGCTGGCAGAACTAAAGGCTCAGATCCAAGAGCTGTTGGACGGGGATTTATTCGACCAAGTGTATCTCCGTGGGGAGTGCCAATTTTATTCGTGAAGAAAAAGGATAGGTCAATGTGTATGTGCATTGATTATCACCAGTTGAACAAGTTAACTATTAAGGACAAATATTCGCTATCAAGGATTGACGACTTGTTCAATCAGCTGCGAGGAGCTTTAGTTTTCTAAAAGATAGATTTGAGATCAGGGTACCATCAGTTAAGGGTCAAGGAGATAGACATTCACAAGACTACTTTCTGAACTCGTTATGGACATTATAAGTTTCTAGTGATGCTGTTCAGATTGACTAATGCACCAGTCGCTTTTATAGACATGATGAACCGAGTCTTTTAACCCTATTTAGATCAGTTTGTGGTGGTGTTTGTAGATGACATCCTGGTGTATTTGAAAATAGAGGGAGAGCATGATTCACATCTTCGGACAGTTCTGCAGATTTTGAGGGAGAAGCAACTATATGCCAAATTCAGCAAGTGTGAATTTTGGTTGAAGGAAGTGACCTTTTTGGGGCATGTTGTTTCTGTCGAGGGGATTAGGGTTGATCCTCGAATGATCGAAGCTATATTAGATTGGAAACCACCGAAGTCTATGTCAAAAATTTGAAGTTTTTTGGGTTTGACTGGGCACTATGAAGGTTCGTTGAGGGGTTTTCGTTGATTTTTGCACCTTTAACCAAGTTGTTACGAAAAAGAGTACTATTTGTTTGGGTCGATAAGCAACAAGAAAGTTTTGAGAAGTTAAAGAAGATTCTAACTGAGGCACCGGTATTGATTCAGCCTGAGGCTGGGAAGGAATTTGTCGTCTACTATGATGCATCGCACACAGGTTTGGGTTGTGTGTTAATGCAAGAAGGGAAGGTGGTAGCGTATGCATCTCATCAAATAAGGTCGCATGAGATGAATTATCCCACTCATGATTTGGAATTAGCTGCAGTGGTGTTCGCCCTAAAGATATGGAGACACTATCTGTATAGGTTATCTATACGGATCATAAGAGTCTGAAATATCTCCTTACCCAGAAGGAGTTGGATTTAAGATAGTGGAGGTGGGTTGAGTTACTGAAAGACTATGATTGCTCGATTGAGTATCACCTGGGTAAGGCCAACGTGGTGGCAAAAATGTTGAGTCGTAAGCTGATATCAGATTTGAGAGTAATGTTTTCTTACCTCAGCCTTTATGAAGATGGTAGTTTATTAGTAGAACTTCAGGTGAAATCAACATGGGTAAGCCAGATTAAAGAAAAGTAATTGTTGGATGAATCATTGGGTTCTCGGCTTCAGCATGTGGAAAGGGGAGAGATTAGGGATTTTGAGTTGAATAGTGAAGGGTATTATGTTTCGTGGAAGAATTTGTATGTCAAGGACTCGAGTTGAGGCGATGATTCTCGCAGAAGCACATAATAGCCCATACGCTATGCATCCCGTGGAAGCAAGATGTATCGGGACTTACGTGAACTATATTGGTGGCCTGGTCTGAAGTGAAAAGTTACCGATTTTGTGAGTAAGTGTTTGACATGCCAGCAAGTGAAGGCAGAACATCAGTTGCCTTCGAGGTTACTGCAGCCGGTGAAGATTCCACTTTGGAAATGGGAGAGGATAACGATGGATTTTGTTAGTGGGCTACCTGATACGGGCACGCCCCATCACGATCCAAGTTCGAGCCGAGACCCGATGGTGCTACCACAAGGACCTATCATGAGGGCACGAGTGAAGCAATTCAAAGACGCCATAGGAGCTATGGTTCAGCAAGTGTGGAAAGAAATTGAAGCTAGACCATTCGGACATGATGAGGGACATTTGAGAAGCCAATGTCGCAACCTCCTACAAGCTCAACTTCAATTTCACGAGCTCCAAACTAGCTTCCAATCAGCTCACGAACTTTCTTTAGCTCATCCTTAGCTCATGCAATATTTTTGAACTATTTATTGAGTTTTGGCCTAGCTAGTTATTTAGCTAAATAATTAAAATAAAATTTGGACAAATTAAATTATGTGTTTTTAAATTAATGTTGCTACATTTAAATAAGTTTTATTATGTTTTAACTATTACATATTAAATGGCTTGAGTTTAATGCATCTAGTTAGGACACAATTAAGACTAGGTACTTATTAAATATGTCTAGCCGAATCTTGCAATTAATGATCCAAACTTCCAGCCGAATTTTAGATCACCTAGGGACACATTTATGGCATGTTTTTTAACTTTAAACATAACTTTAATATGTTGTCTAGTTGCTGGAAATCTCATTGCCGAATTTAATGCCTTGTAGGTACTTTGGAGACATGTTTAATACATGTGGGCTGCAGCATTAAAGGCTATGTTTGGCCACCAACTTTAAGGGACAAAGGGCTGACGTTTTGGTTTCCCAACATGTCTTTTGGCCTTCTCCACGTCCATTTAGGTGGACAATAATCACCATGCTAGAGCCTTTGTTAATGGAGTGCTGGTACACATGCATGGAGCACTTTTAAATGCCTTGTTGAAGCATATTTGACTGCATTAAAGACGTATGTTGCCTGCATGGGGTTTTTGGCGCATCGTGGAGACCAAAGGACACTTTAAAAGCTGCTGGTTATCCCCTCCAATGGCGAGCTAATAAAAGAACTCCAAAAGCAAATCACTGAATTGCTCGAAAAAGGCTACATTTGAGAGAGCCTTAGTCCGTGTGCAGTACCGGTGTTACTTGTGCCGAAGAAAGATGGCTCGTGGTGCATGAGTGTCAATTGTCGTGCCATCAACAAGATAACTGTTAAGTATCGACACCCAATACCCCGGCTCGACGATATGCTTGATGAGTTAAGTGGAGCAAAAATTTTCACAAAGATCGACCTCAAAAGTGGATATCACCAAATATGGATGCGCGAGGGCGACGAGTGGAAAATAGCCTTCAAAATGAAACTAGGTTTGTACGAATGGTTGGTAATGCCATTCGGGCTTACAAACACTCCAAGTACTTTTATGCATCTTATGAATCATGTTTTACAAGCTTTCATTGGAAAATCATGTGTTGTTTATTTTGATGACATATCAGTGTACAATAAATCTTTGGAGGAACACGTCCAACATCTACGTGCGATCTTAGAAACATTGCGAAAAGAGGTATTGTACGCTAATCTCAAGAAATGTTCTTTTTACACTAGCAAGGTTGTTTTCTTAAGATACATCGTAAGTGCAAATGGCTTGGAGGTAGACCAAGAGAAGGTTTGAGCAATCCAAGAATAGCCCCGTCCTACGACGATTAGCCAAGTACAAAGCTTCCATGGGTTGGCTAGCTTCTACCGCTGATTCGTGCCTAATTTTAGCACGATAGCCGCTCCTTTAACGAGTGTGATCAAGAAGAATTCGGCATTCCATTGGTCTGATGAGCAAGAACGGTCTTTTAATGCAATTAAAGAATGTGTCGTTAAATCCCCATTATTATCCCTTCCTGACTTTACTAAAACTTTTGAAATTGAGTGTGATGCATCAGGTGTAGGGATCGAAGCTGTGCTAGCTCAGAATGGAAGACCGGTGGCATACTTCAGCGAGAAATTGAGCGGAGCTGCACTTAATTACCTCTTGTATGACAAAGAGATGTACGCTCTCATAAGATCACTTGAAACTTGGTAGCACTACTTGAGGCCAAAGGAGTTTGTAATCCATTCGGATCACGAGGTGCTCAAGCACATCAAAGGTCAACATAAGCTCAACAAACGGCATGCAAAATGGATCGAATATTTAGAATCATTTCTGTACATAATCAAGTATAAGAAAGGTAAGGAAAATGTAGTAGCGGATTCATTATCACGAAGGTACACTCTATTGACTTTTCTTGATTCTAAATTACTTGGTTTCCATCATATAAAAGATTTGTATGTTGATGATGTTGACTTTGGGAACATATATAATGCTTGCAAAAATGGTGCCTTTGATAAGTTTTACAGGTACGAAGGATTTCTCTTCAAGGAGAACAAACTTTGTATTTTGCAAGGTTCTATTCGAGAGTTGCTCGTGTTAGAGGCACATAGTGGTGGTCTCATGGGTCATTTCAGTCGTGACAAAACAATGTCGACTCTCCAAAAGCACTTTTTTGGCCGGGATGCGAAAGGATATTGAACAAATATGCGAGCGTTGTATAGCTTGCAAGCGAGCAAAGTCACGAGTTCAACCTCATGGTTTATATACTCCCCTTCCTATTCCGAACACTCTTTGGACCGACGTCTCTATGGACTTTATCCTTGGCTTATCGAGATCCAAAATGGGGAAGGATTCAATTTTTGTTGTAGTTGATCGATTTTCTAAAATGTCCCATTTTATTCCTTGTTCTAAGACTGATGATGCTGTGCACATTACAAATTTGTTTTTAGGGAAGTTGTGCGTCTACATGGAATTTTGAGAACGATCGTATCTGATCGAGACATAAAATTTTTAAGTCATTTCTGGCAGACTCTGTAATATCCTGGATTTAGGGGTTATGCATTTTCACTTGAATGTGTGCAATGGCATGTTATGTGCTGTTTGTATGTGTTTTGGGAGTTTCAAGAACTTGAGTATGTAGGAGAATGCCTTAGAAAAATATTAGATTTTTAATTCTTAAAAGGGAGCTAGTTAAGATAGGCCTTAAGAAAATTTGTTGAGGATTTAATCACAAGAATTCAGTTGGCAAAGTGGTAAGGAGGCGCCACTTAGGGCCTTAAGAAGTGACGCCACAAGTAGTGTGAGGGGGGCTTAGGTTCGAATCCCTTGGATAGCAACTAGGTGACTTTTATTTTTGCTCTCTTCTCTAATGTGTCGGCCAAGCTTTACTTTTGGATAAGATGGACTAATTTTTTTTATGGCAAGAAGACTTAAGGTTTTGGTAAGCATGAAATAAGGGATAGAATAGCTTGATTTTGGGGATAGAATTTCTTAAACTTTGGGAAAGTAGAGGATTACAAGGCATGTATCAAGGTGGATGTTTTGGAAATTATTTCATGGCCATTTTGACCATGAACTTGGACGGCATTATGGACAAAGGGGGGAAGCCAAATTTTGGTGGTTAGTTTTGGAAAAGTTAGTAGCATGAGAGAATTTTCATTTTGGACATTTTGCTCTTTCAAAAACATTTTTTTTCTCCTCTCATCTTTTCCTCTTGACCGAATATGCATAGTGAGGTTTGGGCATTCTTTTTGTGCAATTTCGTTGTCTAGAAAGTTTGTGTGTTTTTCTTTTGGAAACCAAAATAGGAGATCACTTGTACACTATTTTCTTTCTTGACCCAAAGCCGAAATCATTTGTGCATCTTCTTCTCTTTTACCTTGCTAAGGCCGAAACCTCTCTCTCCTAATTCCACCATTGCCGCAACACTTTAAACCTCAAATCCCTCTCTTCTCTTTTGTTAAAGTCGAATCTATAACCCCTTGCTATTCTCTCCTAAAGCCAAAAGTTCCACTTCTTTGTCACCCATTAAAATCGATTGCTCCTAAGCACCAAAAGCCTATCATCTTTCTCATCTGAACCAATTTCTCTACTTCAGGTTCTTCTTGTCGATTTTCTTTGAGGTTTTTGACCATTTGCATTTTGGTCATTCTTTTTCAGTAAGGATCTCTTCTAGGCTGATCTCTTTTCCTTTATCTTTCTTTGACTGTCAAAAATCAAGACTCTAATTCTCCTAGTCTTTTGGTCGAACCTTGAAGGAGGATTTCAGGATTCTTTTGTAGCCGTCGTTTAAGGGGAGATCATTCGGGATTTGAATATCCAAGGTAAGCAAGCATGACCTTAGCCCGAAGGCCACTTACTTTTGTTCATTATGTTAGAATTGAATCTAACATATATTATATAGGATTTTGACAAACTCCATAGGCAAGTGACGATTTTTGGGATTTAATCGAGTAAGGTAAGGAGATAATGATATTCGGCCAAAGGCCATATCTTTTTAGTGACAAGCGATTTTTCATATAGTGTTATGTAGGTGCTGTCGACGTTGTAAGCAAAAGCCGAAAATCTTGAGTATTCTGTTGTTCTTCGTGTTTACAAGGTGTGTAGCCTACACTAAATTTTTGATAGATTAATAGTATTATTGATAACCATGTGTTAATAAGAAATATGTATGATAATGGTTGCGGGTACCATTCAGTGGTACATGATAATCAGGTACGTTAACCCCCTAATACTTCGTTAAAAATGCTGTAAGCATGGATATGAAATTCCGTTATGATTTTGGGGGTATTTTGCATAAAATCTGAATAATACGTATGTGCATGGGCATATGGGTGATCTTGATAAAGGGGAAGTGTTCCGGTGGTTTTTACCATATTATCCGGTGATTTCGATCACAATATTATGTATCCGATGACTTTGGTCACAATATTATGAATCTGGTGACTTGGTCACATATTATGAATCCGGTGACTCATCACAATTATCCGTGGCCATGCCACAAATTTATAAGGGCGATATACGATTGACTGATGGTGTGCAATGACTACCTTCGATGGTGTGTAGCGAATGGAGGGTCGATTTAGTAATCCCACGTGTGATTGGCAGCACGGTGGTGTGTAGCGGATGGATATCTAGGTGGGCTCAGGATTGCATTTCATTTTATATGTACATGTGATTTAATCGGTTATTATCTGATTTGCTATATTATGGGCTTATGGCTAAATGTGATTTAAATGGGCTTTATTGCTATGATCGATTGGGTTTTTAGTGTACTATTACACATTGAGTCTGTTGACTCACCTCTCGTGGGATATCTTTTTCACGTGATACTTAGCGTGATGGACCGGGTCAGCGAGAACTACGTGGTGGCCATTGCTTAACTCAGTATATGGGTTTTCTTTTAATTAAACTCATTATGTTTTCTTTTATTATTTCAAAATTTATTTTGGGTTATGTTTTTGTAATAAGGCCGCCATAAACTGTTTTATTTATACTTTTTAAATTTTTATTCTGCTACACTCAACTTCAACTAAATAATTAATATTTTCGATAACCGAATTAAACTGTTTTGACACCTAAATACCTATGGTCTTCAACTTAATAATATAGTTTTAAATTTGATTCTTCTTTTGAATAATAAATTTTCTAAAAACATAAAGTTAGCGATTTAATAAGATACAAACTTAAATCACAACCCGATTTTCAACAAGATCGTATTTCAAATCTATTCTCTTACCACAAAATCACATGTTTTTCAAAATGACAAAACGAGTTTTTCTCAAGAAGCATACCAGATCCGGTTGGGGCTTGTGGGTTGGGTTTGGAGTGTTTCAACTTGGTATCAGAGCCTAGTTTTCAACACTCGGCCTTGGGTTTTGAAGCCCACAACGTTTTCAAAATTAGGCCCAAAAGACTTTTTGAAAATTTTTGGTTAAAATGGTTTTATAGAAGCATGGCACCCAAGTTCTCAGCCCAAGTTCGCCAGGTAAGTTCTTTTGTTGATAAATTGATGTGAGTATGTTAATGTATGATACTTTAGTTGATAAGCCTAAGGAAACTATACTTTAGAGACATGGACCCTAGGTATATGTGTACTTCTACGGAAAAACCACTGATTAAAACTCTATTGCATAAAATTTTCTTTAAACAAGAAAGTGAAAAGACTCTAATGCATAAAAATTTTCGTAAATCAGATAAGACGCAAAGTAGACATGAGTTCTAGGGGACATGGTCGTCGTGGACACAGTAGAGGCAGAATGGCTATGTCAAAACCAGTTAGGTCTGGTCAGGGTTCCAAAAATAAGGCACCGCCACCAGCTGTAGGGGCAGAATTTCAAGAGCAAACTGGAGGAGATGACGCAGTATCGCAGGCTATGCTACGAGTTTTAGAGTGAGTAGCGGGAGCTAGTATAGGTAATGGGGCTCGAAAGTCAGTAGCTGAGAGACTTAGATCAAACAGAGTCGAGGTTTTTAGGGGAGTATCTGGGGTAGCTCCGAATGTAGCGGAGTACTGGTTAGAGGCAGTCGAGGGGATCATGGATGATTTGGACTGCACTGCTGAGGAAAAGCTGAAAGGTGCTATTTTGCTGCTTCAAGATGAGGCCTACCAATGGTGGCTCACTGTCAAGGAGAGTACCCTTGCGGATCGAGTGGATTGGGGTATTTTAAGATTAAGTTTGAGGGAAAATACGTTGGATCTAGTTACATCGACTCTCAGAGAAAGGCGTTTCTAAATTTAGTGCAAGGAAATAAGTCGATAGATAAGTATGAAGCAGAGTTTCTACGGTTAAGTCGGTATGCCAGAGGGATAGTAGCTACTGATTATGAGCGGTGTGTCAGATTCGAGGATGGACTGAGAGATGAGCTACGAGTGTTGATTGCTTTGCACCGAGAAAGAGACTTTACAGTCTTAGTGGATAGGGCACGGATAGCTAAAAAAGTTAAGCGGACTGAGAGATAGAACCGGGACCGAGGCCAGAATAAGAATAAGAGGAGCTATGGGTCTTCAGGGTCATCTGGGAATTTTCAAAAGAGACCTAGAGTTGATGGGTCGCGAGGTCAGCAGGTTGCTATGGGAGGACAGTACCGTACTTGTGCTCAGTGTGGAAAGATGCACCCGAGAGAATGTTGGAAAAAGATAGGAGGATGTTTTAAGTGTGGGTCCAAGGACCATATGATTAAGGATTGTCCGATGGATACGGACAGGAATCGTCCAGTAGGTCAGGGTTTTAATCAGGCTGGCAGAGGTGGACAGCAGACGTCGAGGGGTCGTGGTCCAAATGGTAGAGGTAATGGTTCTGGTAGAGGTCGCGAAACTTCGAGCAGAGGTAGTGGTAACTCTGAGGCTAGACAGCCAGGTCTGGTATATGCAGTTCGTCGTAGGGAGGATAGCGATGCACCTGATGTTATCATGGGTTCATGGGTACATTTTTGATCTCTGGAATACCCTTTATTGCTTTGATAGATATAGGGTCAACTCATTCATACATCGCTAGTGAAGCATCTTGAACTCTGCATGTAACTTCTAAGACTGTACCTAGAAAGATAACTGTACTTAGTCCTTTAGGGCAGATTGTAGTAGTAGATAAGCTCTTTAAGGAAGTGCCTTTAGAAGTTCAAGGGACACAATTTTTGGCTGACTTAATGGAGTTTCCATTCGGGGAATTTGATCTAATCTTAGGCATGGATTGGTTAGTGAAGTATCGTGCGAATGTAGATTGTGCTGCTAAGCGTCTATCATTGAGAACCTCTGACGATAAGGAAGTGATAGTGATGGGCGAGAGATGGAATTACTTATCAAATGTAGTATCTGCCCTTAAGGCAGAAAAGATGGTTAGGAAGGGTTGTTTGGCTTTTCTTATGTTGGTCAGTGCCTTGGAGGCTAAGGAGGCAACTGTTGAAGGAGTTAGGACTGTAAGAGAATTTGTGGATGTTTTTCCAGAAGAACTTCCAGGATTGCCTCCGGATCGTGAGGTGGAATTTGGGATTGACTTGTTGCCTGGTACGGCGCCAGTATCTATCGCTCCGTATAGAATGGCACCAAAGGAGCTGGGTGAGCTCAAGGCTCAAATCCAGGAGTTGCTTGATCGTGGGTTTATCTGACTTAGTGTGTCTCCATGGGGAGCACCGGTCCTATTCGTGAAGAAGAAGGACGAAACGATGTGGATGTGCATAGATTAACGATAGTTGAATAAGCTGACCGTCAAGAACAAGTACCCTTTGCCGAGGATCGACGACTTGTTTGATCAGCTTAAGGGAGCTGCGGTATTCTCAAAGATAGATCTAAGGTCGGGATATCATCAGCTTAAGGTGAAGGAAGCGGATATCCATAAGACAGTTTTCCGACCAAGATACGGGCATTATGAATTTTTAGTAATACCGTTTGGATTGATGAACGCCCCAGCTGCGTTCATGGATATGATGAATCGAGTTTTTCAACCCTACTTGGATCAGTTCGTCGTTGTGTTCATAGACGACATCTTAGTGTATTCCAAGTTTGAGATAGAGCATGATGAGCATCTCCAGATAGTGTTGCAAGTGTTAAGGGAGAAGAAGCTTTATGCCAAATTCAGCAAGTGTGAATTTTGGCTGAAAGAAGTTGCGTTCTTAGGGCATGTGGTGTCAGTAGAAGGGATAAGGGTGGATCCTCGGAAGATTGAGGCAGTGTTAGATTGGAAACCACCTAAGTCTGTAGCTGAGGTTCGCAGTTTCTTGGGATTAGCAGGCTACTACAGAAGATTCGTCGAAGGATTTTTATCGATAGCTGCACCTTTGACGAAGTTGTTGAGAAAGGAGGTACCTTTCTGATACGGTCTCAGTCTCGAGATAGAAACGAGATGTATACTGAATTGCTCGATCGTAATTCAAGAATTACAAAGTTGAAGTTTAAAGAAGGAGAGTGGGAGGAGTGTAGAGGAATTTTAGGTTTTAGGGAAGTAGAATGAAGTCAACGGAGTTGTATTAAGATTGGTTCGGATTTGGTTCGAGAAATTTTGGGAAGTGGTTTGAAAGGGAAGAATAGCCGGGATAGTAGCTCGGGTAATTTTTAGGGTTCGGCTTTTGGCTTAAGAAACAAGTAAGAACCAATACTGGAAGGTATCGACCCGGTTACTTATAGGTTTCCTAAGGTTCAGGTTTTGGGATTTAATTTGGACCTCGACCCACTATCTTAAAATGATAGGAACCTCGGTATCGGTTTTTGGACAGTAGAAGGAAGGGTTGACGCCACTAGCTTGCTAGATAAGCCAACGAATCCTAAAACAAAATTGGAGTAGTGCTCTCACAAATTTGACAGAATAACGATATAAAATTCATCAAAAGTTCCTTACAATTGTCCATTTTTGGATATTTATAATACTTAGAAGCTAATTGAAAAGTCATGAAATTTTAACTTAGTTTCTAAGTAATTTTTGGATTCAATGTCCCTAAACTATTCTAGAAGTTGGCCTTTGGTTTTTGCTGTCCACGGTCATTCTTGTAGCACCCAAAAATCAGCTTCTAGAAGTTCTTTAAGTGCAGCCGAATTCATAAGGAAGAAAGGGGTTGAAGGTTCTTAAATTCGCCTTGGAAATGTGCATGGCTTGCCTTGGAAAGCCGAATGGCTATGTCTTTGTTCAAGGCTGTATTGGGACGTGAAAAGGCCCTCCCAAAGTCCCATATCAGCCATTAATAACATCCCCCACACATGGAGCAACTAACAAGCATGTAATTAAAGTTGTCTCCCTCTTTAATGCTGTTAACATTGAATAAACAAGCACCTAACAACACATTAATTCGGGACTTCAATGCTGCTCCCTTTTTGTCTTCACGAAGCAAACACTCCTCTTAATTCCTTGTCATTCACGAAGGCACCTAGAAAGATGAAGCATTCACGCCTAGGAAAAAGGAATCAGCATATTAAGGATGCCTTTTAACTTTCACGATGCATGCATTCACAATAGGCTTTAATGTCGTCAAAGCATGAACCAACATTGCCTTAAATAACGTTTAATGCATCCTGATCATTGTCCATCTTTAATGGACACTTGGAGGAGTCCAAAAGACACGTTGGGAAGTTTACTCCAGTAGCAAATTAATTCCAACGCGTGGTCCAACAAGGCCTTAAATGCTGCTTCATTAATGCTACCGCACATGCATTAAACATGTCCAAAAGCACCTCAATAGCCATTGAATTTTTGCACATTAAATTTCCAGCAACAAAACAACACATTAAAGTCATTTAAAGCTAAGACACACCATAAATATGTCCCTAGATGTTCTAAAATTCGGCTGGAAGTGTTAGGACAACTTAAATGGTGGTTAATTTGGACACAATTAATGTGCATCATCTTTAATTATGTCCTAAACTAGACATATTAAAGCTAACTAATAATTATGCAACAACTTAAGACTTATTTAAATTTATTTAAATGTAGCAAAATAAATAAAACACTTATTTAATTGGTCCGTTTTTATTTAACTAATCTTCTATTAATTAATTAAATAAGGCCAAAAGGCCAATTAGTTATGGTCGAATAGCCATAGGAGGATCTCCCTGTTCGTGAGCTCGTAAAAGTATGCAACACGGAGTTAAACCATCATTCGACAGGGTCTTAGCATCATCCCAAGCTTGTTGGATTAGAACTCCGATCGCCTCTTTAAATTGTCTCGCACGCGACCTCGTTATCGGTCCTTGAGGTAACACCACCGGGTCTCGGATTGAACTCGATTCATGATGAGGCGTGCCCATATCATCCTCCCCTTCTTGAAAATGACTTGTCCTCAAGTCAGGACCTGCATCAAACGGAGTTAAATCAGTCACATTAAAATTGGCGCTGATGTTATACTCACCGGGCAAATTGAGTTTGTATGAATTTTCGTTAATTCGCTCGAGAACTTGGAAAGGGCCATCTCCTCTCGGTGATAATTTATTTCTTTGACGAGCTGGGAATCGTTCCTTCCTCATATGCACCAATACCCAATCTCCGGGTTTGAACATGACTTGTTTTCATCCTTTGTTGGCTCGTCGTGTGTATTGTTCAGTTCTTACCTCAATATTCTCACGCACCTTCCAATGCAGCTCTTTGATATAGTCCGCCTTTTTCCTAGCATCAGAATGGACAAATTTGTCAGTAGGCAATGGTAATAAATCAAGAGGGGTAAGAGGATTAAACCCGTAGATAGTCTCGAAAGGAGAAAATTTGGTCGCAGAATGAATAGCTCAATTGTATGCAAATTCGACGTGAGGCAGGCATTCCTCCCAAGTCTTGAGATTCTTCCATACCAATGCTCGAAGCAAGAGTCGAAAGGACTCGATTCACTACTTCAGTTTGTCCATCCGTTTGAGGATGACAAGTGGTTGAGAACATTAGTTTTGTCCCTAGTTTCCCCCACAACGTCCGCCAAAAATGACTCAAGAATTTTACGTCTCGATCCGATACAATCGTTCTCAGAACTCCATGCAGACGTACAACTTCCCTGAAAAACAAATTGGCTATGTTCACAGCATCACCAGTCTTAGAACATGGGATAAAATGGGACATCTTAGAAAATCGATCAACTACAACGAAGATTGAATCCTTCCCTATTTTTGATCTCGGCAAACCAAGGATAAAATCCATGGAAACATCGGTCCAAGGAGTGTCCAGAATAGGAAGTGGCGTGTATAGACCATGTGGTTGTACCCGTGACTTCACTTGTTTGCAAGCTAGACATTGCTCGCAAATCTTTTTGACATCCTTTCGCATTCCTGGCCAAAAGAAATGCTCTTTTGAGTCGACATCGTTTTATCTCGTCCGAAGTGACCCATAAGCCCACCACTATGTGCTTCTAATACGAGCAACTCTCGAATAGATTCGTTTGGTATGCATAATCTATTTTCTTTGAAAAGAAATCGTTCGTACCTGTAGAACTTATCAAATGTACCATTCTCGCAAGCATTATAGATAGGTCCAAAATCAACATCATCAACGTACAGTTCTTTTATATGATGGAAACCAAGTAACTTAGAATCAAGAAAAGTCAATAGGGTGTACCTTCAAGATAACGCATCTGCCACTACATTTTCCTTACCTTTCTTATACTTAATTACGTACAGAAATTATTCCAAATACTCGATCCATTTTGCATGCCGTTTGTTGAGCTTATGCTGACCTTTGATGTACTTGAGTGCCTCGTGATCCGAATGGATTACAAACTCCTTTGGCCTCAAGTAATGCTGCCATGTCTCAAGCAATCTTATGAGTGCGTACATTTCTTTGTCATACACAGGATAATTAAGTGCAGCTCCGCTCAATTTCTCATTAAAGTACGCCACCGGTCGTCCATTCTGAGTGAGAACGGCTCCAATCCCTACACCTGATGCGTCACACTCAATTTCAAAAGTTTTAGAAAAATCAAGAAGGGATAATAATGGAGCTTTAACAAGACAATCTTTAATGGCATTAAAAGATCGCTCTTGCTCGTCGGACCAATGGAATGTCGAATTCTTCTTGATTACGCTCGTTAAAGGAGATGCAATCATGCTAAAGTTGGGCACGAATCGGCGATAAAAGCTAGCCAACCCATGGAAGCTTCGCACTTGGCTAATCGTCGTAGGACGGGGCCATTCTTGGATGGCTCGAATCTTCTCTTGGTCAACCTCCAAGCCATTTGCACTCACGACGTATCCTAAGAAAACAACCTTGTCAGTGCAAAAAGAACATTTCTTGAGGTTAGCGTACAATACCTCTTTCCGCAACGTTTCTAAAATGGCTCGTAGATGTTGAACGTGATCCTCCAAAGTTTTGTTGTACACTAATATGTCATCAAAATAAACAACACATGATTTTCCAATGAAAGCTCGTAAAACATGATTCATAAGACGCATAAAAGTACTTGGAGCATTCGTAAGGCCGAATGGCATTACCAACCATTCGTACAAACCTAGCTTCGTCTTAAATGCTATTTTCCACTCGTCACCCTCACGCATCCGGATTTGGTGATAACCGCTCTTGAGGTCAATCTTTGTGAAAACTTTTGCTCCACTTAACTCGTCGAGCATATCGTCGAGTCGGGGTATCGGGTGTCGATACTTTACAGTAATCTTGTTGATGGCGCGACAATCGACACACATGCGCCATGAACCATCTTTCTTAGGCACTAATAATACCGATATAGCACACGGACTAAGGCTCTCTCGGATGTAGCCTTTTTCAAGCAATTCAGTGATTTGCTTTTTAAGCTCTTTTGTTTCCTTGGGATTGCTCCGGTATGTAGGTCGATTCGGTAAAGCAGCACCAGGCACCAAATCTATTTGGTGTTCAATGCCTCGGATGGGTGGTAATCCACTGGGTATCTCCTCCGGGAATATGTCTTTAAATTCCTGAATCAAAGACAAAATAGAAGTCGGAAGATCATCGGGTAAATCGTTAGTGTTCAAAAATGCTTCTTTGTACAGAAGCAAATACGTAATGCCTTAGACTCAATGCTTTTCAGATATCACTTGCTTTTGCTAAGACACTCATTTTTCGCTCTCTTTCTCACTTTCTTCTTTTCTCTCTTTTGTTTTCTCTCGCTCATTTTTTACTCTTATTTTCACTTTTACATTCTTTTCTTTTTCTTTTTCTTTTGATTGATCAATGGAAATTCGAAGCTTTTGTTGGTCATCAAAGACTTGTTTAGGGGTCAAGGGGGCAAGTGTCACGTTCCTCCCAAGATGCTTGAAAGAATATAGATTAGTGTAACCATTGTGCACCACTCGACGGTCATATTGCCATGGACGTCCCAAGAGTAAGTGTCCCGCGTGCATCAGCACTACGTCGCATAGTACTTCATCGAATATTTCCGATCTTTGAAAGATACTAGGACCTGCTTGGTAACCTTGAGTTCTCCACCGTCGTTAAGCCATTGAAGTTTATACGGAGTCGGATGCTTGGTTGTCATCAATCCTAGCTTTTCCACCATAAGGGTGCTTGCTACATTCGTACAACTTCCTCCGTCAATGATAAGGCTACACACTTTACCTTGCACTTGGCATCTCGAGTGAAAAATATTTTCGCGTTGCTCCTCGTTTTCGGCATTTTGTAGGCTAAGACTTCGCTTGACTACGAGCAACTCACCTTCAACAGGTTGTTCTATGTCCTCATCAACTTCAGAACTAGATTTGAACTCGCATTCTTCTTCATCCTCGATCTCAATCTCACCATCAACCCGCATCACCATAGTTCATCTATTCGGGCATTGGCTGGCTATGTGTCCTCGGCCAAGACACTTAAAGCATTTGATATCCCGAGATCTAGGATTTGAAATCTCTGGAGCCTTGCCTTTGCTTGTTTCAGCCAAAGGCTTGTTTGTCTTCGGGGTAAAAGTAGGATTCTTCGGTTTGTTTAAGGAAACCCTTGCTTGCGCTTTTGACCCCACTTCAAGGTTTTGACTGTAAAATCATGGATGCTCCTTTTGCTTCAACTATTTTTCTACTTTGATGGCCATGTGGACCATTTCCTCCATCTTAACATAATGTTGTAGCTCCACGACATTGGCTATCTCTCGGTTGAGCCCAGCTAAGAATCGAGCCATGGTGGCTTCTCGTTCTTCTTGAATGTCAGCTCGGATCATGGCGACCTCTATTTCCTTATAGTAATCTTCGACGCTTCTTGTCCCTTGTGAAAGGTGTTGGAGTTTCTGATGTAACTCCCGATGATAATAAGAAGGGATAAATCGATGTCTCATGGCCACTTTCATTTCGGCCCATGTAGTGATTGGCCGTTCACCGTTGTGCCTTCGGTTTGTCGTTAACTGATCCCACCAGATCATGGCATAGTCAGAGAATTCTATAGCGGCTAACTTGACCTTCTTGTTTTCAGAGTAATTGTGGCAGTCAAAAACAAGTTCAATCTTTTTTTCCCATTCCAAGTAGGCTTCGGGATCTGACTTGCCTTGGAAAGTAGGGATTGTTAATGTGATATTCTTGAGATCATCGTCTTCTAGTCCCCGATCTCTTTGACCACGGTTTCGGGGATCTCTCCTTCCAACACTAAGGTTGGATTCTTGATCGCTTTCACCGTCACTAATTTCATTAAGGTCTTTGTCAACTTCTAGTGGTTGCTCACGTCGTTGATTAGGTCACCCACATCTTTGCCTGGCCACTTCAGGGGTCACCTCTCGTGCCCTTCGAGCTTCCACTTGATAGAGGCGATCTTCGAGAGGTTTGAGCCTTCGATCAAGTAATCTCTCCATCTCTCGTAACAGGGCTTGCATTTGTAAATTAGGAACATTTCGAATAGGTTGTCTTCCTTGCTGTCCCTCCGTGTTTTGCCTGTCTTCTTGACACATCGATATAGAAACTAAGTCCTCACAACAATTCTCACCGTGCACTCTGAAAGAAGAAATCAACGACACTCTCACTCGTGTTTGACACTCTTAGTTTGGCTTTTACCTCCCCTCTAATAGTCTCACAATCTCGTGCCTTTTACCTCTTACACTTCTCGTGATTTCGTTGTTCAGATTCGTCAAGGCTTATTAGGGCTTAGGGGTCGGCCTCAAATGGTATCAAAGGTTGTAACGTCATTTTTTTTTAAAAGGTAGGCTGAAAGAAAGAAAGGCTTAGGCGGTCTAGAACGGGATGTTTTAGAGTTGGGTCGAGGGAGGCAGAGGAAGAAAGAAAATACAAAAGAGATTTACAGAACAAAATAAACCTTAACAGTATATCGAACTTGTTCAAGCACTTTTTTTGAATTTCTTTTTTTTTGAAATTTTTTAATTATGAATTTTTTTTTAATTTCAAATTTTTTTGAACTTACTTTGGATCTTCGATTAACAGCTTTGGCTTAGTCGATGGGGCCTCGTAACTCTCGATTTAACCAGCTCTGATACCAGATGATACGGTCTCGGTCTCGAGATAGAAACGAGACGTATACTAAATTGCCCGATCGTAATTCAAGAATTACAAAGTTGAAGTTTAAAGAAGGAGAGTGGGAGGAGTGTAGAGGAATTTTAGGTTTTAGGGAAGTAGAATGAAGTCAACGGAGTTGTATTAAGATTGGTTCGGATTTGGTTCGAGAAATTTTGGGAAGTGGTTTGAAAGGGAAGAATAGCCGGGATAGTAGCTCGGGTAATGTTCAGGGTTCGGCTTTTGGCTTAAGAAACAAGTAAGAACCAATACCGGAAGGTATCGACCCGGTTACTTATAGGTTTCCTAAGGTTCGGGTTTTGGGATTTAATTTGGACTTCGACCCACTTTCGTGAAACGATAAGAACCTCGGTATCAGTTTTTGGACAGTAGAAGGAAGGGTTGACGCCACTAGCTTGCTAGATAAGCCAACGAATCCTAAAACGAAATTGGAGTAGTGCTCTCACAAATTCGACAAAATAACGGTATAAAATTCATCAAAAGTTCCTTACAATTGTCCATTTTTGGATATTTATAATACTTAGAAGCTAATTGAAAAGTCATGAAATTTTAACTTAGTTTCTAAGTAATTTTCGGATTCAATGTCCCTAAACTATTCTAGAAGTTGGCCTTTGGTTTTTGCTGTCCACGTTCATTCTTGTAGCACCTAAAAATCAGCTTCTAGAAGTTCTTTAAGTGCAGCCAAATTCATAAGGAAGAAAGGGGGTTGAAGGTTCTTAAATTCAGCCTTGGAAATGTGCATGGCTTGCCTTAGAAAGCCGAACGGCTATGTCTTTGTTCAAGGCTGTATTGGGACGTGAAAAGGCCCTCCCAAAGTCCCACATCAGCCATTAATAACATCCCCCACACATGGAGCAACTAACAAGCATGTAATTAAAGTTGTCTCCCTCTTTAATGTTGTTAACGTTGAATAAACAAGCACCCAACAGCACATTAATTTGGGACTTCAATGCTGCTCCCTTTTTGTCTTCACGAAGCAAACACTCCTCTTAATTCCTTGTCATTCACGAAGGCACCTAGAAAGATGAAGCATTCACGCCTAGGAAAAAGGAATCAGCATATTAAGGATGCCTTTTAACTTTCACGATGCATGCATTCACAATAGGCTTTAATGTCGTCAAAGCATGAACCAACATTGCCTTAAATAACGTTTAATGCATCCTGATCATTGTCCATCTTTAATGGACACTTGGAGGAGTCCAAAAGACACGTTGGGAAGTTTGCTCCAGCAGCAAATTAATTCCAACGCGTGGTCTAACAAGGCCTTAAATGCTGCTTCATTAATGCTGCCACACATGCATTAAACATGTCCAAAAGCACCTCAACAGCCATTGAATTTCTGCACATTAAATTTCCAGCAACAAAACAACACATTAAAGTCATGTTTAAAGCTAAGACACACCATAAATATGTCCCTAGATGTTCTAAAATTCTGCTGGAAGTGTTAGGACAACTTAAATGGTGGTTTGGCTGGACACAATTAATGTGCATCATCTTTTAATTATGTCCTAAACTAGACATATTAAAGCTAACTAATAATTATGCAACAACTTAAGACTTATTTAAATTTATTTAAATGTAGCAAAATAAATAAAACACTTATTTAATTGGTCTATTTTTATTTAACTAATCTTCTATTAATTAATTAACTAAGGCCAAAAGGCCAATTAGTTATGGCCAAATAGCCATAGGAGGATCTCCCTGTTCGTGAGCTCGTAAAAGTATGCAACATAGAGTTAAACCATCATTCGACAGGGTCTTAGCATCATCCCAAGCTTGCTGGATTAGAACTCCGATCGCCTCTTTAAATTGTCTCGCACGCGACCTCGCTATCGATCCTTGAGGTAACACCACCGGGTCTCAGATTGAACTCGGTTCATGATGAGGCGTGCCCGTATCACTTTCATATGGGTAGATAAGCAACAAGAGAGCTTTGAGAAGCTTAAGAGGGTTTCAACTGAAGCTCCGATTCTGATTCAGCCTGAGGCAGGGAAGGATTTTGTGGTATATTGTGATGCTTTTCACATAGGATTAGGATGTGTTCTGATGCAAGATGGGAAGGTAGTTGTTTATGCATCTCGGTAATTAAGGCCGCATGAGGTTAACTATCCGACACACAACTTGGAGTTGGCAGCAGTGGTCTTTGCTCTTAAGGTATGGAGGCATTATCTGTATGGAGAAAAGTCAGTAATCTATACGGATCACAAGAGTCTTAAGTATCTACTGACTCAGAAGGAGCTGAATCTGAGACAACGAAGGTGGGTGGAGTTGTTGAAAGACTACGATTGTTTTATAGAGTATCACCCGGGCAAGGCGAATGTAGTGGTAGACACCCTAAGTCAGAAATTTGTGTCAAATTTGAGGGTGATGTTTGCACATCTTAGTCTTTATGACGACGGAAGCTTGCTGGCAGAATTACAAGTAAAGCCGACGTGGTTGAGTCAGGTGAAAGAAAGATAGTTGGTAGACAATGATCTAAGTGCTAAGCTACGGCAAGTGCAGAGTGGGAAGTTGGAAGATTATGGTGTTAATAGTGACGAAGTGTTGTGTTTCAAAAGTAAGGTCTGTATGCCGAAGGATGTAGAACTTAGGCAGAGAATTCTTCAGGAATCGCATAGTAGCCCTTATGCGATGCATCCTGGAGGTAGTAAGTTGTATCGAGATTTACGGGATCAGTTTTGGTGGCCTGGTCTTAAGCGGGAAGTTACAGAATTTGTAGGGAAGTGCTTAACGTGTCAGTAAGTTAAGGCTAAACACCAAGTACCGTCGGGGTTGCTTCAGCCGATAAAGATTCCACAGTGGAAGTGGGAGCGAATCACCATGGACTTTGTTAGTGGGCTTTCCCTTACGCCTACTAAGAAAGACTCGGTATGGGTGATAGTGGATCGATTGACGAAGTCTGCACATTTCATACCAGTGAGGATTGATTACTCTTTACAAAAATTGGCGAAGTTGTATGTGGCAGAGATTGTGAGGTTGCATGGAGTGCGGTGTCAATTATTTCGGATAGGGATCAGAGGTTTATGTCTCAGTTTTGGAAAGCATTGTATCAGGCTTTGGGCACCAGGTTAGACTTCAGTACGGCATTTCATCCATAGTCGGATGGTCAGTCTGAGCGAGTAATCCAAGTGTTAGAGGATATGTTGAGGGGCGGTGTGATAGACTTCAGAGGAAGCTGGGAAGAGTTTTTGCCTTTAGCTGAGTTTGCATACAACAACAGTTATGAAGCAAGTATTCGGATGGCACCGTATGAAGCGCTGTATGGATGGAAGTGTCGCACTCCTACGTGTTGGACAAAATTAGGGAACGTCAAGTTTTGGGTCCAGAGATTGTGGCAGAATCTGAAGAAAAGGTTAAGGTAATCCAGGCTCGATTAAAGGAGGCATCTAATAGGCAAAAGTCGTACGCAGATCTTAAGCGGAAGGAAATAGAGTTTGTTGTGGGAGATCAAGTATTTCTTAAAGTGTCGCCATGGAAGAAGGTAATGAGATTTGGTCGCAAAGGAAAGTTAAGTCCCAGGTTTATAGGACCTTATCGGGTTTTGAAGCGGATTGGACCAATGGCATATCAATTAGAGTTACCTTCAGAGTTGAAGTAGATGCACGATGTGTTCCATGTTTCGATGCTACATCATTACCGGTCGGATCCATCTCATGTAGTGCCAGTTGAGGAGGTGGAACTAAGACCAGATTTGTCTTACGAGGAGGAGCCAATTCAGATTTTGGAACAGGATGCGAAGGTGTTGCGGAGGAAGTCAGTTCCTCTCGTCAAAGTGTTATGGCTTAACCATGGATTGAAAGAGGCTTCGTGGGAGCCGAAAGAGGCAATGCGACAGCAATACCCTCACCTATTCTAGTCAGGTAATTTCGAGGTTAAAATTATTTTAAGGAGGGTAGAACTATAATATCCTAAATTTAGGGGTTATGCATTTTCACTTGAATGTGTGCAATGGCATGTTGTGTGCTGTTTGTATGTGTTTTGGGAGTTTCAAGAACTTTAGTATGTAGGAGAATGCCTTAGAAAAATATTAGATTTTTAATTCTTAAAAGGGAGCTAGTCAAGATAGGCCTTAAGAAAATTTGTTGGAGGATTTAATCACAAGAATTCAGTTGGCAAAGTGGTAAGGAGGCGCCACTTAGGGCCTTAAGAAGTGACGCCACAAGCAGTGTGAGGGGGGCTTAGGTTCGAATCCCTTGGATAGCAACTAGGTGACTTTTATTTTTGCTCTCTTCTCTAATGTGTCGGCCAAGCTTTACTTTTGGATAAGATGGACTAATTTTTTTTTATGGCAAGAAGACTTAAAGTTTTGGTAAGCATGAAATAAGGGATAGAATAGCTTGATTTTGGGGATAGAATTTCTTAAACTTTGGGAAAGTAGAGGATTACAAGGCATGTATCAAGGTGGATGTTTTGGAAATTATTTCATGGCCATTTTGACCATGAACTTGGACGGCATTATGGACAAAGGGGGGAAGCTGAATTTTGGTGGTTAGTTTTGGGAAAGTTAGTAGCATGAGAGAATTTTCATTTTGGACATTTTTCTCTTTCAAAAACATTTTTTTTCTCCTCTCATCTTTTCCTCTTGACCGAATATGCATAGTGAGGTTTGGGCATTCTTTTTGTGCAATTTCGTTGTCTAGAAAGTTTGTGTGTTTTTCTTTTGGAAACCGAAATAGGAGATCACTTGTACACTATTTTCTTTCTTGACCCAAAGCCGAAATCATTTGTGCATCTTCTTCTCTTTTACCTTGCTAAGGCCGAAACCTCTCTCTCCTAATTCCACCATTGCTGCAACACTTTAAACCTCAAATCCCTCTCTTCTCTTTTGTTAAAGTTGAATCAATAACCCCTTGTTATTCTCTCCTAAAGCCAAAAGTTTCACTTCTTTGTCACCCATTGAAACCGATTGCTCCTAAGCACCAAAAGCCTATCATCTTTCTCATCTGAACCAATATCTCTACTTCAGGTTCTTCTTGTCGATTTTCTTCGAGGTTTTTGACCATTTGCATTTTGGTCATTCTTTTTCGGTAATGATCTCTTCTAGGCTGATCTCTTTTCCTTTATCTTTCTTTGACTATCAAAAATCAAGACTCTAATTCTCCTAGTCTTTTGGCTGAACCTTGAAGGAGGATTTCGGGATTCTTTTGTAGTCGTCGTTTAGGGGGAGATCATTTGAGATTTGAATATCCAAGGTAAGCAAGCATGACCTTAGGCCGAGGGCCACTTACTTTTGTTCATTATGTTAGAATTAAATCTAACATATATTATATAGGATTTCGACAAACTCCATAGGGAAGTGATGGTTTCTGGGATTTAATTGAGTAAGGTAAGGAGATAATGATATTTGGCCAAAGGCCATATCTTTTTAGTGATAAGCGATTTCTCATATAGTGTTATGTAAGTGCTACCGTCGTTGTAAGCAAAAGCCAGAAATCTTGAGTATTCTGTTGTTCTTCGTGTTTAGAAGGTGTGTAGCCTACACTAAATTTTGATAGATTAATAGTATTATTGATAACCGTGTGTTAATAAGAAATATGTATGATAATGGTTGCGGATACCATTCAGTGGTACATGATATTCAGGTATGTTAACCCCCTAATACTTCGTTAAAAATGTTGTAAGCATGGATATGAAATGTGTATGATTCCGTTATGATTTTGGGGGTATTTTGCATAAAATCTGAATAATACGTATGTGCATGGGCATATGGGTGATCTTGATAAAGGGGAAGTGTTTCAGTGGTTTTTACCACATTATCCGGTGATTTCGATCACAATATTATGTATCCGGTGACTTCGGTCACAATGTTATGAATCCGGTGACTCTGTCACAATTATCTGGTGGCCATGCCACAAATTTATAAGGGCGATGTGCAGTTGACTGCAGCGACTGCCTTCATGGTGTGTAGCGGATGGAGGGTCGATTTAGTAATCCCCAAGGTGTGATTGGCAGGTACGAGTGGTGTGTAGCAGATGAATATCTAGGTGGGCTCGGGATTGCATTTCATTTTATATGTACATGTGATTTAATCGGTTATTATCTGATTTGCTATATTATGGGCTTATGGCTAAATGTGATTTAAATGGGCTTTATTGCTATGATCGATTGGGTTTTTAGTGTACTGTTACACATTGAGTCTGTTGACTCACCCCTCGTGGGATACTTTTTCAGGTGATACTTAGCGTGATGGACCGGGTCAGCGAAAACTACGTGGTGGCCATTGCTCAACTCAGTATATGGGTTTTCTTTTAATTAAACTTATTATGTTTTCTTTTATTATTTCAAAATTTATTTTGGGTTATGTTTTTGTAATAAGGCCACCATAAACTATTTTATTTATACGTTTTAAATTTTTATTCTGCTACGCTCAACTTCAACTAAATAATTAAATATTTTTGATAACCGAATTAAACTGTTTTGACACCTAAATACCTATGGTCTTCAACTTAATAATAAAGTTTTAAATTAGATTCTTCTTTTGAATAATAAATTTTCTAAAAACATAAAGTTAACGATTTAATAAGATACAAACTTAAATCACAACCCGGTTTTCAACAAGATCGTATTTCAAATCTATTCTCTTACCACAAAATCACATGTTTTTCAAAACAGCAAAACGAGTTTTTCTCAAGAAGCATACCAAATCCGGTCGGGGCTTGTGGGCTGGGTTTGGGGTGTTTCAGACTCTGTGGGGGAAACTAGGAATGAAACTAATGTTCTCGACCACTTGTCATCCTCAGACGGATGGCCTTATTCAGCATGACGTTTCACGTTTCGAGAGTGCCTAGGACATGGCAAAGCTATTCGGTTTCCCAAAGCAAATTTTGCACATTCCTAGGCCAAGAGTTAAAGGCCATTAAACCTTTCTTGTCCCCAACAAAGGATTCGACTGCACCAGGCTTCTTCTAGAAGCTGACTTTTGGTTTTTCAAAGATGAATATGGACAGCACAAGGGGCCAAAAATTCTAGTAAATTTGACATTAAAGTTTTGAATTTCCTTAAAAATTAAGCTAATTTGTGTGACTTTTCGGATGTATTTTTGAGGGCTATAAATATTCAAGCTATGCCATTTTTTAAAGTACTTTTTGATGAAATATATATCGTTATTCTGTCGAATTTGTGAGAACACTTCTCCATTTTCGTTTTAGGATCCGTTGGCTTATCTAGCGAGCTAGTGGCGTCAACCCTTCCTTGTTCTTATCCTGATATCGCGGTTCTTATCGTATTTTGATAGTGGGTCAAGGTCCATTTTAAATCCAAAATCAAACCTTAAGAAACTTATAAGTAAACCGGGTCGATACCTTTTTCGGTATTGGTTCTTACTTGTTTTCTTAAGCCTTAAACTGAATCTCGAACATTCTTCAAACTATTTCTGAATCCTTTTTCATAATCTTCCTAATCACTTAGCCTACCCCTTTTTGAACACTTACCTAGTTATTATCCCGACCTAACTTACAACATTAACTCTTCCATACCAAACCTGAGCCACTCCTAATTTGAGTCATTTCTCGAATAACTTTTCTAAACCTGAGCTAATCTCGAACCTCTTGTACTTTAGTTACCTGAACTTCATACCATCTTCTCTAAACTTATACTTCTTCTATTTCTCGATTATTATTCTTCTCCTTTCTTCAATTTTTGCATTTTTTTATTACGATCGAGCAACTAAGCATACATCTTGATTTCGTCTTGAGATCGAGACTGTATCACTACCCCTAACGCCTACTAAGAAAGATTCAATGTGGGTAATCGTTGACCGGTTGACTAAGTTCGCACACTTTATATTGGTTCATACCGACTATTTGTTGCAAAAGTTGGCCAAGCTATATGTGACAGAGATTGTGAGGCTACATGGGGTACCAGTGTCTATCATATCAAACAGGGACCCTAAGTTTACATCACGATTCTGTAAGGCGTTACATGAAGCTTTGGGTACGAGACTAGATTTCAGCATAGTGTTCCACCCACAGACTGATGGTCAGTCAAAAAGGGTAATTCAGATTCTGGAAGACATGTTAAGGGGCTGTGTGATTGACTTCAGGGGTAGTTGGGAAGATTACTGCCGCTGGTGAATTCACGATAATAATGCTTATCATCCAAAGATTCAGATGGCACCCTATGAGAGTTGTATGGTTGTAGGTGTCGTACCCCTACCTGTTGGACTGAGTTAGGCGAGCGGCAGTTGTTGGGTCAGGAATTAATTTCAGAAATAGAGGAAATGGTTAAGCTGATTTAGGACCGATTAAAAGAAGCTTCCGATAGATAGAAATCATATGCAGATCTAAAGAGTAGGAGATAGATTTTTTAGTGGGGGATCACGTCTTCTTGAAAGTCTCACTTTGGAAGAAGGTTTTAAGATTTGGATGGAAAGGCAAGTTGAGCCCCAGGTTTATCGGGCCTTATTGAGTGTTGAAGTGCATGGGACCAGCTGCTTCCAGCTTGAGTTACCCCCAGAATTGTGTCAGATACATAATGTATTCCATGTTTTGACGCTGAGGCACTACCGTTCAGATCCATCTCACGTAGTGCCGGTGGATGAGATTGAAGTAAGACCTGATCTATCTTTTGAAGAGGAACCAGTGTAGATCTTGGATTGGGATATTAAGGTATTAAGGAGGAAATCAGTTCCATTGGTTAAGGTATTGTAGCGTAATCACGGATTAGAGGAAGCCACATGGGAGCCGGAGGAGGCGATGCGACAGTAATACCCTAAACTCTTTTAATCAAGTAAATTTTGAGGCCAAAATTTCTTTAAGGGGGTAGAACTGTAACATCCTTAAAATAAGGGTCTGGCATTTTTGTGTTGTTGCATGCATTTAGCTCGATTAGCTTGTTATTTAGGTGTGTTTGGGGGTCCTGGGGAGGTTCAGGTTTGAGCCAGAGCTTTGGTAAAGTTTTGCTTTTTGGGCACTTAAGGGGGAGCTAGTGGAAGCAAGCCTTAAGAATAATTGGTTGTATTTGGATGTCACAAGTAGTAAGGTGGCCTAGTGGTTGGCGTCACAAGGGAGCATGGAAGGGGGAGTGGGTTCAAATCTACATGCTGCATTTTGGGAGTTTCATTTTGTAGTAGGATGGAAAAGTGGTGGAGTTGTCATTGGACTCTTCCAGGAAGAATTTGAATTAGTCAAATGGGTTTGAATGAGTGGTGGAGAGCAGTTTGTGGAGCAAAGAAGGGAGTGAATCAAGGGATTATGGTGGAGTGGAGGTGTTTGGCGAATATGGGAGTTGTGGGAGGTGAGTTTCGGTTAGGAGTGTTTTAGTAGGCAAATTCGGCATTTGGGGAGGGGGAGTTGATGCGATCCTGGTCGCATCATGTTTTGACTCTTTCCGACGCCATCAAGAGTGGCCTAAACTTGAGGGGCCCAAGTGCAAGATGAAACATCTCACAGGCCTGATTGGTTATTAGACCAATGTTTTTAAGTACTTTTAATTTAATTAAGTTTTATTTAAATTTCAGCTTTGCATTTAGTTTGCATTTTAAATACTTGCATTTAAGCAGCTTAGTTCAATAAATGGTTTCTGGTCATTAATTTAACTCAACTTAGTTTAATTAATTAAGTTCTTTTAATGAATTTAATTTAATAGTTGTTTCTTTAATTAATCTAGTTACTAGGTTAATTTATTGATGCATGAGTTAAGTTCATTTAATGATGCTTTATTTAATTAAGCTAGTTGCTGAAATAAATGATGTTTAAGTGTTAGTTTATTTAATTAAGCTAGTTGCTAGAATAAATGATGTTAACTGTTAGCTTATTTAATTAAGCTAGTTGCTAGAATAAATGATGTTAAGTGTTAGCTTATTTAATTAAGTTAGTTGTTAATTTATTTTAAGTTTAATAATTGCATTAATTTGACGGTTACATGTGATAATTGCAGGTTACTTTTTATCTTACATCCATTATTACTATTAATTAAAGAAGAGCATTATGGTTCTTCAAATTCGGCAGCCTCTTTGTCTTCAACTTCCATAATGTTTGCTTCATGGTATTTACTACAAGCAATCATTTCTCCATCATTTGGCTGGTGACTTTTCAATTGATCATGGAAGAACTCAAAGGACATTGACAAGCAATTTAATTCAAGAGTTAATCACATTGAAGATGGAAGTTACATGGCTAGAGTTCCAAAGGTTGAGACTCTTCATTTGGTTGGTGACTTTTTAATTGATCATGGAAGAACTCAAAGGACATTGACAAGCAATTTAATTCAAGAGTTACTTACATTGAAGATAGGAGTTTTATGGCTAGAATTCCAAAGGTTGAGACTCTTCATTTGAAATCATTATTATCCTCATTAAAAGTGGCCATTCAACTAGCCTCATTGGATACTATATATACATGAAATCAACCTATTGAGAAAAGAACTTTGAACTTTTGAACCTTAATTATATTTTATGAACTCTGTTCATCGAGTGAGATTTTTATCCTTTCTATCTTTCGTACGAGTTTTGATTCTGACTTATCAAGCTTGCTTGTGGCTTCAATCATTTCTCTTCCATTTAATTGTACCAACGGTTCTTATCTTCCTAGATAACGGGTCGTGGTCCATTCGATTCCATCCTTTTCACCTTAAACGTTATAGAAACCGGGGTGACACATACTTGTGTTGAATCATTTCTAGTTTAAGTTCTTTAATCCATTTTTGTCACATCTTGAGTTTAATAATCAAAATCATGTCTTTAAACCGAGACTATGTTTTGTATCATTTGGTATGCCTTGTTGGAAAATCAAGCAATGACAATTGTGCTTGAAGAATTTCAATCATTTTGATACTTGGTTTTTTATTAAGGTTGTGAAATTTGCCTATTTTGTGTTTAATTTTTATTCGCTCATTAAACAAATTCTATGGTTGCACTTGAAATTCACATTCCATTTGAAAAGTGCTGAATCAAAAGCGAGGCTTCAACTGCATTATCTTCCCGAAGAGAGAAGGTTTGTATTGCTTGACCATGGTAAGACTGATCTTTGTCTTTTTGACTATAAAGGTAAGTCTTCTGAACTTGTTGACACCTTTGAGATCTCTTTGAAAAGTGACGAGCTTTGCATTGATGAACTAGTTTTTATAAAATATTTAGATCATGTTATGATTAATCGTTCTATTTTACCTGATTGTGATCTATTTATTTCATTGAATGATGACAGGATTCTTGAGTTTGATAATTTTTATAATTTTCGTGTGAAAGAATCCATATTGCATCACATGTGTGATCCATTTAAAAATTTTGAGATGTCTTTGTTTTTTGCGGTTGTTGATAGAACACATGATGCTGATTTTGATCATTTAGATCATGAAATGTTTGAACATCCTATCCTATTTAATGATGGTCTACTTGTTGACAAAAGGAATCTTGTGTTTGATAATTTTTGTACATGTGCGAGTGATTACATATGCCGTTCAATGCAAGATTTGGATGTTCACTTTCGAGTGCCATATGCATTTTCTCAACTATCTACTTGTGGTGAATATATCTATCATTTGATGTGTTATTTGCATGTTGATTTTGACTTGTGGAATCCATTCGAATTGTATGCATACCATGAAACTTATCCGATTCAGATTCAAATATTTGATAAGGCTTTGTTCCTTTTGTATGATAATGCGAATATGCCCATTTACGTTCGATCTATTCATTTTGTTTTGCTCATATTTCGATTGCAAGTTTGTTTGACACAACTCTTGCTAACTCTTGGTTATATTTTACAGGTGTCTCGATTACCATACTTCCCATTTGATCGAGGAAAACTGATCAAAAGGAATTCTATTAGAGAAAACCATCAGCTCGATTCGAGGACGAATCACTTTCAAGAGGGGGTATGATGCGATCCTGGTCGCATCATGTTTCGACTCTTTCCGACACCATCAAGAGTGGCCTAAACTTGAGGGGCCCAAGTGCAAGATGAAACATCTCACAGGCCTGATTGGTTATTAGACCAATGTTTTTTAAGGACTTTTAATTTAATTAAGTTTTATTTTAATTTCAGCTTTGCATTTAGTTTGCATTTTAAATACTTGCATTTAAGCAGCTTAGTTCAATAAATGGTTTCTGGTCATTAATTCAACTGAACTTAGTTTAATTAATTAAGTTCTTTTAATGAATTTAATTTAATAGCTATTTCTTTAATTAATCTAGCTACTAGGTTAATTTATTGATGCATGAGTTAAGTTCATTTAATGATGCTTTATTTAATTAAGCTAGTTGCTGAAATAAATGATGTTTAAGTGTTAGTTTATTTAATTAAGCTAGTTGCTAGAATAAATGATGTTAAGTGTTAGCTTATTTAATTAAGTTAGTTGTTAATTTATTTTAAGTTTAATAATTGCATTAATTTGATGGTTACATGTGATAATTGCAGGTGACTTTTCATCTTACATCCATTACTATTAATTAAAGAAGAGCATTATGGTTCTTTAAATTCGGTAGCCTCTTTATCTTCAACTTCCATAACGTTTGCTTCATGGTATTTACTACAAGTAATCATTTCTCCATCATTTGGCTGATGACTTTTCAATTGATCATGGAAGAACTCAAAGGACATTGACAAGCAATTTAATTCAAGAGTTAATCACATTGAAGATGGAAGTTACATGGCTAGAATTCCAAAGGTTGAGACTCTTCATTTGGTTGGTGACTTTTTTAATTGATCATGGAAGAACTCAAAGGACATTGGCAAGCAATTTAATTCAAGAGTTACTTACATTGAAGATGGGAGTTTTATGGCTAGAATTCCAAAGGTTGAGACTCTTCATTTGAAATCATTATTATCCTCATTAAAAGTGGCCATTCAACTAGCCTCATTGGATACTATATATACATGCAATCAACCTATTGAGAAAAGAACTTTGAACTTTTGAACCTTAATTATATTTTATGAACTCTGTTCATCGAGTGAGATTTTTCTCCTTTCTATCTTTCGTACGAGTTTCAATTCTGACTTATCAAGCTTGCTTGTGGCTTCAATCATTTCTCTTCCATTTAATTATACCAACGGTTCTTATCTTCCTAGATAACGGGTCGTGGTCTATCTTTGATTCCATCCTTTCCACCTTAAACGTTATAGAAACCGGGGTGACACATACTTGTGTTGAATCATTTCTGGTTTAAGTTCTTTAATCCATTTCCACCCAAAACACCACCCATCTTTTATCCATTTTCTTTCATCATAAAACTGAACCTATCCTTCTCCATATCCGAATCATACCCACACTTAAACACCTCCATTTCTAATTTCAATCATCTTCTAAACAAATTCACTTAAGCTTTCGCACTCTCATCCATATTTTCCTATTATTTCCCGAAAGGCTTGTCTCCTCCTCGTAGACGATTGGGCAATTTAAATATGACTCGACTCACCCGAGGCAGATTGTCTCAAGAGTGTAAACCAAACCTTTTGAAGAGTGTTGTGCCAAATTCCTATAGTTTTTTTTAGCACTTTTTGATGTTTTGTGCTTTTGACTCAAAGGCATGTCAGGTCATTTCTTTTTCTTTGTTTTGTTTGCTAACCGAAATCATTCTCTTCTTCTTTTCTTCAAAATTTGAAGTTGTTCTTACTACTCCTTGCTATTAGCTGAACCCTCCCTCACTCATATTATCTCTCTTTTCATTCAATTCTCTTATTCTTCTACACCCTTTTCTCCATAGCTGAATCTCAGCTTGCCCCACTTTCTTTTCTTTTTCGTTTCTTTCTTGTTCTATTCTAGAGCCGAAACTCCCTTCTTGACTTTTGCTGCTTGTGTTGAATATTATATCCCTATTCGACTTATCTTTGATCCAAATAAGTATTGTTCTTTTGCTAGGTTCTTGCTTTGTTCACTCCTTGTTTTCTTACTAGAAGCCAAAGTTTTCATCTTATTATTTTTCTGTGACCAAGGCCGAATCTAAGTTTCTTCTCCATCTTGGATCTCGTTCTCTTTCCTATTGGGTGAAAGCTGAAATCTTGATTGTGCAATCACCGATTAGGTGGCACTTTGGTAAGTGTATTTTTTTCTCTTTTTAGCTGATTAGGGGCTGGATAATTCGGGTGTTATTTTATGGGTTCTCAGGGTTGAATGGTCATTACTTTGTTGTCTTGGGACAATATTGCTAATTTATGTTTTTTTATGGATGAAGTTTCTTAATCGAAGGGAGTAGACCGGTTATTCTGAGTATAGCAAGGAAGTGCCGTATTCTTGGTAAGTAGTGTAGGCGTTGTCACTTTTGACATTTGAGTTTTGACATATTCTGATCGGGACTTTCTTCATGGAGGCAAGTGGTAGCCGTTCTAAGGGGGCATCGATTAAGGAGCCCAAGGGGACTGGACTCGTAGCCTCTGCTCCTAAGTTCAAACGACGTAGAGTGTCAGTGATTCAGGATTTCCCATCGGGTTGTGAAAGGGAGTCGACATCTGATTCAGATAAGCGAATCTTAGTTGTTCGTGATAATGAGGGTAAGCATTAGCAAATCATTTTTTAGATGTGCATTATGGATCTCTCATTGTTTGGCTGTAATCTAATTCTGCGATATAATGTCTTAGGTGACGTCGATTGAGAGTGTCTAGTTCTTCACGTGATCAGCTGGGTAATCACACTTTCATTTATTTTGCTATGAGACTTTTTATGTGTCGGCTAAAAGCTGAAATGCCTTGATGTGTAAGTTATTGAAATATCCCTAATGGGGTAGTTTGGTTACAACCCAGGTGAGTAAATTTACTATCATACCCTAAAGGGTAGGCTGAGCATGTTTGTGTACTTTGTATATCTGCCAGGTTGGTACATTATTACATACATGAACTATTATGACATGATATGTTGCATGGGTTTGGAACATGATAATTGATGATCGGGGAAGTGTATTTCAGTGGCTCTGCCACATTTCGTATTTTGGCGATGAGCAGCATGACTGCCATCGAGGTGTATAGCAGATAGAGGGTTGATTGTAGAAATCCCCATAGGTGTGTTAGGTTGGATACTAGGCTGGGCTGGGTTCCATTACATTCATTATCTGTTATATCATGTTGATCGGGCTCCGACCCAATTCGTTTCCGTATGGGCTTCGGCCAATTTGCTTCTGTGGGCTTAGGCCCAATTGCATTGAAAGGGAATTTCACTGCGAGTTCACATAACTCACCCCACTGCTTTAATTTTGCAGGTAGTAGCCAGCATTGAGGATTTGGAGCCGGGTGGACTCAGAGGGGCCATACATCGTTACTTTAGTAAATTTCGTTTGACTTTATTTTAAGTTTTATTTTAAAATTGGGTTTATGTTTTGTAATAAGGCCTTTGAGATTTATTTTGGTTTTAGTTTTGATTCGATTATTATTCACTATTACTTATAAAATACAAGATTATTTTAAAGATATTAAGCAATATGTTAACGAACAATTTATAACCTAAAAACTTTGGTTGTACTTAAACTTCAAAAATAGTTTTCAAAGTATCACCTTTCTAAAAACTCAATGAATCCAAAATCTATTTTAAACAAGTTTTTGGAAATCACAAAAGCAATAATAAAATCACTAAAAAATAAGCAATGTGTTCTTACTTTTGATAGTCATAAAAGCTAATGCTAACCCTTATAAGCAACAAAACTTGAAGTTTTTTTACAAACATAAAAATTCTTTAGTAACCATTCCATGTGATATGCTGGATCTAGTCGTAAGGTATAGGCCTGGTTTGGGGTGTTACAATGGGAGACCTATTGCATATTTTAGCGAGAAACTCAATGGGGCCACGTTGAACTACCTATGATAAAGAATTGTACATGTTGATCTGAGCCTTGGAGACGTGGCAGCATTATCTATGACCGAAGGAGTTTGTCATCCACTCAGAACACGAGGCTTTAAAGCACCTCAAGGGACAAACAAAGCTCAATAAATGCCATGCTAAGTGGGTGGAATTTTTGGAATTATTTCCATACGTGATCAAGTAAAAGAAAGGCAAGGAAAATGTTGTAGCCGATGCCTTGTCACGTAGGTACGCACTTGTTAACTTTCTGGATTCTAAGTTGTTTGGTTTTGAGTTTATAAAAGAACTATATAAGTCTGATCTTGATTTTGGAGAAATCTATGAGAAATGTTTGCATGGAGCACATGAGAAGTATTTTAGGCACGAGGGATATCTCTTTTGTGAAGGCAAGCTTTGCGTGCCTCAAGGATCCATGCGAGACGTGCTTGTAGATGAAGCACATAGTGGTGGACTTATGGGTCACTTCGGAGTTGCTAAAACTTTAGAAATGTTCCACGAGCACTTCTTTTGGCCCAAAATGAAGTGTGATGTTATAAAGAAGTGCGATCGTTGCATCACCTGCAAGCAAGCAAAGTCACGAATTAAGCCGCATGGATTGTATACTCCATTACCCATTCTCGATGCGCCATGGATTGACATATCAATGGACTTCGTTCTAGGCCTTCCTAGAACCAAACGAGGGAGAGACTCTATATTTGTTGTTGTAGATCATTTTTCAAAAATGGCTCATTTTATCCCTTGCAATAAAACTAATGATGCTACTAACGTTGCTAATTTATTTTTCAAAGAAGTTGTTAGGTTGCACGGGATTCCTCGAACTATAGTTTCTGATCGAGACACAAAGTTCTTAAGCCACTTTTGGAGGACGTTGTGGGGAAAGTTAGGTACCAAACTGCTATTTTCGACCACATATCACCCCCAAACAGATGGCCAAACTGAAGTAGTCAATCGTGTGCTATCAACCTTACTTTGAGCCATCTTGCGTAAGAATTTGAAATTATGGGAAGAATGTTTACCTTATGTAGAGTTTGCATACAATCGGACCATTCACTCGGCCATGAAATATTCTCCATTTGAGGTAGTATATGGTTTCAATCCTATTACCGCTATTGATTTAGTAGCCATGCCTTCTAAAGAGTTTGTGAATGTAGATGGTAAAAAGAAGGCTCATTTTGTTTAGCAATTTCATAAGAATGTTAAAGACAACATCGAGAGGAGGACCGAACAATGTGTTTGACGTGCAAATAAGGGGCAAACGAGTTGTATTTAAACCCGGTGATTGGGTTTGGATCCACTTGCACAAAAAACAATTTTTGAGCAACGAAAATCTAAACTTAAACCAAGGGAGATGGTCCATTCCAAGTGTTGAAACGGATCAATGATAATGCTTACAAAATTGACCTACTGGGTGAGTACGGACTTAGCGCAAGTTTCAATGTTGTTGATCTCTCTCCTTTTGATGTAGGTGATGATTTGAGGATGAATCGCCTTGAAGAGGGGGGATGATGTAAGCTCACTCAACAAGCTAGGCATCGAATCCTTAGAGCTACCTTCGGGTCCAATCACTCGAGCCCGTGCCAAGAGGTTCCAAGAGGCCGTAGCAAGCTTCATTGCTCGAGTGTGGGAAAATGGAATAGCCAAACATAAAGTGCCCAACTCGACTAGCTTGATTCGCACCTTTTTATAAGCTGATTTAGCTCGTGATAGCTCAATTCAGCTCAATTCGGCATCCAACTAGCTCAATGAGCTGATTGCATTTATTTTAAATAAATTTGAAGTAGTTTTGTTAGTTAAAATCATCTCAAGTTATTAAGTTAAATAAATCTGGACGTTTTAATTGTTAAGTATTAAATATGTTTTATATTAATGTGTGTTATTAATATGTCTTAGTTAGGACATAAATTAGTCTAATTACATAAATTTAATATGTCTGCTCAAGACAAATTTATTAGTGGCTGCTAATTAATTTGTCCTAGCTCAATTAAAATGTCTTAGCCGAAATTAATGTGTCTTGGACTTAATTAATTGTTGCTTATTATTTGTTGTAGGATGGCATTAAGGGCTGCTGATTTCTTCTATGTGCCTCTTCGTGGAGACCATTGGACATGGGATTAATTTCCAACTGCTGCCTTTTCGTGGAGCTCAAAGGAGCTGCTATTTTGAGCTTCCCCAAGAGCTAATTTTGTGGAGAGCAAGGGCCAAGAGATGCTTCATTATTTCCAGCAGCTAAGCAAGCTTGAAGGCTACCCAAATTAGGCCAAAGATCATGTTTTTTCAAGCTGACCGTTTCTCTTCTCCAAGAGTCATCCAAGCTCCATTAAAAGACTAAGGCTGAATGTAGAAATACCCATCCAATTTCAGCCAAATCTTCTTTGTTCTAGAAGTAAAACTATTCAGATTTTTAAATTAATTTCTTCTAGAATATGTGTTAGGAAATTACTAGGAAGTTTCCTAGGAAAAACTTAAGGATTAAGAGGCTGGTAAAAAGGCCATTTGGCTAGCTTTATTCAGTCTATAAATAGGCTATGTAATCCATATTTTGAAGGCTAATGAACATTTTTATAACTTTGATATATTGTGAGGTTGTTTTCAACTCTCAATTCTCTCCAAAGACTTGTTGACTTATCAAGTATCCCTTGTGGTGTCACCTTTGTCTTTGTCTACCCGAACTTATCACTTTGTAACCCCAAAGTGTGGCGTTCAGCTATACCGAGGTTCCTATCATCCATTGATAGTGGGTCGGGATTCCCATTACTTAGCTTAGCCTTCCACTGATCCCTAACCAACCTAAGCATTCACTTAAGACTCGGGTTAACACACACCTTATTCTATTAGTTCAGCTTTGAACCCTTAGCCAAAATATCCTTTTACATCTTCCAAACGTCCCATACAACTACAAACCTAATTGAACTTCTTCATTTCTTTCCTAAGCCGTTTCTTGAAACTGAAACATTCACTTACTCCAATTTATGATCGGGCAAACATTACGACTCGAATCAACAACAAATCGAGCTCGTATCATTTGCCATCCATGCATGCATGCTGCAAAGAAATTAATTGGCAGCAATTAAATAGAGCTAAGACACATTAATTGAGCTAAGACAAATTAATTAGCAGCCACTAATAAATTTGTCTTAAGCTTAGACACATTAAATTTATGTAATTAAACTAGACACAATTAATTCAAGTCCAAATTAAGACATATTAATAACACGCATTAATATAAAACATATTTAATACTTAACAATTAAAACGTCCAGATTTATCTAACTTAATAACTTGAGCTAATTTTAACTAACAAAACTACTTCAAATTTATTTAAAATAAATGCAATCAGCTCATTGAGCTAGTTGGATGTCGAATTGAGCTGAACTAAGCTAACACGAGCTAAGTCAGCTTGAAGAAAGGTGCGAATCAAGCTAGTTGAGCTGGGCATTTTGTGTTCGGCTACTCCATCTTCCCACACTCAAGCAATGAAGCTTGCTACGACCTCTTGGAACCTCTTGGCACAGGCTCGAGTGATTGGACCCAAGGGTAGCTCTAAGGATTCAACACCTAGCTTGTTGAGTGAGCTCACATCATCTGGAGTAGCTCATTTTGAGCTCATTTCAACTCATTGAGCTGATTACTTAATTTAATGCTTTAAATAAATTGAACTCATTAATTCATTTATTTTACTACAGAAAGTTATTATGTTTAAATGATTTATTTAGTGTCAAATTTAAGTTGTCTAAGCCTAAATTAATTTGTCTCATTTATTACAGCTTTCATGTGTTTTAATTCAAGAATTAAATGTGCAGGTTTTTATTTAATTAAGTTGCTGCCGATTATAAATGTGCCCCAAGTGATGTGTTTAAATTGTTCAAAATGTCTATTAAGATGTCTTAGTGTGTCTTTAAATGATATTCAGCTGAATTGAATTGATTCAATATGAATTACTTGTGCATGTAGGTTCAGTCGAATGTGCATGGAAGCATTAAAGGAGGTTCATGCACTTAGGCGTAATGTATTTGGCTCATACATGGATCGGTTGGTACAATGATTTTGGCTGGTAACTTTTGGTGATTCAAAGCCTCCATTTGGCCTGCAAGGGATATCAAACTAAAGGAAGTGATGCTTGGCCGATTGACTCCCAATGCATCCTCAATAGGCATTCACACTTGCTGCTATGACAAGGAGCCATTCGGCTACTATGTTCACATGACAAGGGCTGTTCAAAACTCTTTGTTCACACCCTAAATGGTTGCTCATGTGCCCAATTTATTATTGATAACTTTTCTAGCCAATGGTGATCATTTAAGAAGCCATTAAAGGGGTTGGCCGAACCTAGCTGCTGCATGCATCTACAATTGCTACAACATTCATTTCTTATTCTAGAAAGCTACCCATTTGACTCTTCATTCAGCTGAATATGTGAAGGCATTTTAAGGGACTTATTTCCAAAATTTTCTAGCTAAATCTAGTTGAAATTACTTAGTCACTAAGTCTTTGAATTAAGCCATTCAGCTACCTAAGGTTATTTAGTATAAATAGATGTCATTTGCACATTGTAAATTTTTTTTTGCCAATTTTAATGCATGAACTTTTCTTCAAAGAGTGAGATTACTCCTCTGCTTATTCGTACAAGTTTTGGGTGACTTATAAAGCTAGTTTGTGGCATCTCCGATTCTTGTTTTGAACTTATCACTCCTTAAGCCGAGTGTGGCGTTCGCTCAATTTCCATCAATCCACCTTTAAGCCGATTAGAATCGAGGTGACACACTCTATAGTGTTGAATCAATTCTCAGATTAAGTCCTATCTTCCATCACCACCGAACTACTTTCTTTGTTTGTTCTTAAACCAAAACTACCATTACTTATTCTCTTTTCATCTATCTTTCTTTCGTTGACCTATCCTCAATACCAACCTATCTTATTCCGTCTTATAAATTAAACCCATATTATTAAACCCCCATTCCTAACTTAAACAACTATAACCCTAAACTTATCCATAAGCTTCGCACATTAACTCTTTAAGAAATTATATTTTTGAGATTCAAATCTCTCCTCATAGATGATCGGGCAACTCAAGTGAACAACTCAATTACCCCAAGCCGTCTCACTTCATTTTGATGCGAGCGTACCTAGCGAACCCCGTCAGTCAAATCTCCTTAGTCGAGCCTTACATAGTTGGCAAGCTGATCCCAGTTCGTTTCTAGCTCCATGAGCTCCATCCAGTTCAAATTCAGCTTATTTGAGCTTGAATCAGCTCAATACTTCAGTCTTTAATTATGTCTTGTTTAATTAAATGCATCTTTAGTTAATGTCATGCATTATTGATCTACATATTTTATTTATGACATGAATTATGTGTTCTGCATTTAATTAAATCATGCATTAAGTAACTCATTTGTGTATTATGTTTGCATTTTAAATCATGCATTTAAGCATCTTAGTTCGATAAATGATTGCTGGTCATTAATTCAACTCAACTTAGTTTAATTAATTGAGTTCTTTTAATGAATTTAATTTAATAGTTGCTTCTTAATTAATCTAGTTAATAGGTTAATTTATTGATGCACGAGTTAAGTTCATTTAACAATGCTTTATTTAATTAAGCTAGTTGCTGGAATAAATGATGCTTAAGTTTTAGTTTATTTAATTTAGTTAGTTATTAATATGTTTTAAGTTTAATAATTGCATTAATGTGTCGGTTACATGTGATAATTGAAGGTGACTTTTCAACTCACCTCCATTATTTCTAAAGGTTGTTATGCATTCATTGAGATGACTTTTCAAGTGAATTCGATTACACAAGAGGGGGCTGATATTAAGAGGCTTAATTCAACATTAAGAAGATGTTTTATTAAATAAAGAAGAGCATTATGGTTCTTTAATTTCGGCAGCCTCTTTGTCTTCAACTTCCATAACCGCTTGTTTCATGGTATTTACTACATGCAATTATTTCTCCATCATTTGGCTGGTGACTTTTTGGTTGATCATGGAGAATTCAAAGGACTTTGACAAGCAATTTAATTGAAGAGTTAATCACATTGAAGATGGGAGTTACATGGCTAGAATTCCAAAGGTTGAGACTTTTCATTTGGTTGGTGACTTTTCGGTTGATCATGGAGAACTCAAAGGACTTTGACAAGCAATTTAATTGAAGAATTAATCACATTGAAGATGGGAGTTACATGGCTAGAATTCCAAAAGTTGAGACTCTTCATTTGAAATCATTATTAGCCTCATTAAAAGTGACCATTCAACTAGCCTCATTTGATACTATATATACATGTAATCAACCTATTGAAAAAAGAACTTTTGACTTTTGAACCTTGAATATATTTTATGAACTTTGTTCATCGAGTGAGATTTTCTCCTCTCTATCTTTCGTACTAGTTTCAATTCTGACTTATCAAGCGTTGCTTGTGGCTCAGTCATTTCTCATCCATCAACTTATACCATAGGTTCTTATCTTTATAGATAACAAGTCTTGGTCCATCATCGACTTCCATTTTCCACCTTAAAAAAATATAGAACCCGGGGTGACACTTTTAGTGTTGAATCGTTTCTAAGTTTAAGTTCATTTCTCCATCTCCACCAACTTTCTTAATACATATCCTATTTATTATTTCTATTAAACCGAGTCCATCCACTATATCCGTCTTCCTTATTTACTTCCTAACTGAACCTATCTCCATCTCCTATCCAAATCTTAACCTTTTTGATAAGCTTCCACAACTTTAACCTTATTTCACCTTTTTCCCGACAACTTTTTAGTTACTCCTCGTAGAAGATCGAGCATCTCACATACGACTCGACTCATCCCGAGGAAAATTGTATCATTTGGTATTAGAGCTAGAAAACAAGGAGTTCTGATGACAATCGAGAGCTAAAATAGGTTTGTAGTTTAAAAAAATTCAAAAAAATTAGAAAAAAATTTGAAAGTTTCTCATTAATATAATTTGTGTATTTGAAGTGTTGGAAAAAAAATTCAAATTTTTTTGTGATCTTGTTAGTTTCTTCATCTTCTCCTCAATTTCTGAGTTTCTGAAACCATTATTTTTCATCTTCCCACCCTAATCCTTCAAGAAGCATTTTTTTAACCATCCTTTTTTACCATCCGTTTAATCCCAATGCCCACCATCCCCAACATTTTATTTTTCTTCTTTCAGCCTACCCTATACCCAACATTATCCATTGTTAACCATTTTTGAAATCGACCCTCAAGCCGTGATTAGTCTATTCGAAACGAAGTACAAATTTGCGAGAGTGAGAAAGAGTGGTAAAAGGCACGAGCATGTGAGACTATTCGAGCAGAGGTAAAAGCCAATCGAGTGTAAACATGAGCGTGAGAGCAAACCATCAATTTTTCTTTTCAAGTGAAATCATAAGGTTTGTGGTGAAGAATTTAATTTTTTTTGTTTTACTTAACAAATTTTTTTTAGCAATCAAAGATATCTCGTGAAGAATTTACCGAGTCAGAATATCAATACTTGGTGTAAGAAATGTGAAGAATGGTGAATTCTAAACTCAATACATTGCACGAGAGATTAGACCGTGTGAAGAAAAGAGACCAACGGGAATGAATGTCTTCAAGTTAGAAAGTGGAATCAAGAATATCACGAAGACATACATTCATTGATCATTCAAGAAAAGATTTCCATTGTGATTCCTATTCGTCATCGACTTCGAAACGAAGGAATTTCAATCGAGATTTCTTTTCATCAAGGAATTCAAGATGACGAGATTCTGACCCGATTTTGAACCCGTCCAAGATGATATCCGAAGAGATAGGCATACCTCTTTTGATCTTCAAAGAAATCCTATCTGGAGTATTTTTCATGAAGCATTGATCAAGATTCTTATGCAAATTCTTTTGAACAAAATCATTGTTTTCATGATTCTTTTGTATCTTCTTGTAAAAAGAAAATGAGAAAAGCAAAAGAAGAAAAAGAAAAAGAAATAAAAGAGAGGCAAGAGGCGAGTAAGAGAGAAAATGAGAGATTCTTGAAAGAGCTCGAGAAAGTCATTGAAAAAGTCGATGAAAAAGAAAAAAGAATAAAAGAGAGTGAAAATGAGATTGCAAAGAAATTGAAAAAGAGAATGAAAAAAAGTTTGAGAGAGAAAAAGAAGTTGAACAAGAAAAATGAGTGGAAAAAGAGACTGAGGAAAAAGAAACGAGAGATCTCGAGAAAAACAATCTCGCCACATGTACAATGTGTGATGGATCCGACCGATATCGTCTAAGCATCGACACATGAAAGACGTTATGAATCGATTCAATTCTCACGGCAATGAGGCGATAAGCTACCGGTCCCACTCGCTTAACATCAGATATGGCCCGATGAACCTAGGGCTTAGCTTCCCTTTTTCCCAAATCGTAACACCTTCTTCCAAGGTGACACCTTCGTAAAACTTTATCTCCCACAAGATATTCCATTTCCTTGCGCTTGAGATCGGATAGGACTTACGCCTATCCGACGCTTCTTTGAGACGAGCAGAATTACCTTAACTTTGTCCTCGGTTTGACCACCAACTCGGACCCAAAACTTGTCGTTCACCCAATTCAGTCCAACAAGTAGGAGTTCGGCATTTCAGTCCATACTGAAGGCTTCATATGGAGCCATCTCAATGCTCGCTGATAACTATTGTTATAAGCGAATTCCGCCAACGGTAAATATTCTTCCCACCTACCATCGAAATCCGAACACAACCTCTCAAAGATATCTTCTAAGATCTGAATCACTCTCTCCGATTGTCCGTCGGTTTGCGGATGAAAAGTCATCTTTCAAGTCCAATCTCGTTCCCAAGGCTTGATGCAAAGCTCTCCAAAACCTTGATGTAAACCTCGGTCCCTATCCGAGATAATCGATCTTGGCACACCATGCAATCTTACTATCTCGCTACATATAACTTTGCTAACTTCAAGCTTAATAATCTACCTCATCGGTATGAAATGCGCTGACTTAGTTAGACGATCTACAATCACCCAAACTGAATCTTTCTTACTAGGCGTAAGAGGTAATCCACTGACAAAGTCCATGGTGATCCTCTCCCACTTCCATCGAGGAATCTTCACCTTGGAGTAACCTCGATGGTAATCGATGTTCAGCTTTTGACTTGTCGACCGTCGGACACTTACCCACTAACTCGGCCACTTCACGCTCAACCCGGCCACCGTAATCGCTCTCGCAAATCTCAGTACATTTTGCTACCTCCGTGATGCATAGCGATGGGTGCTATGTGCATCTTGGAGAATTCTTTGTCTCGATTCGACATCCTTCGCATCTGGTAGTCCTTGAAAACATAGCACACCATCATCATCAAACTATATCCTTCTAACCCACCATCTTGCACTTGTACCCTCTTTGCTTAATTCCTCATCGACAACCCGCTTATCTTTAATCTCCTTGATCCAAGTTGGCTTAACTTGCAGCTCCGCCTAAAAGACTTCCATCATCGATAGACTCAAATTAGCAAACATCGCTCTTAAGTCCGCCACGACCTTCCGACTTAACGATCGCCCACTACGTTAGCTTTGCGGATGGTACTCAATTGAACGATCGTAGTCCTTTAACAGCTCAATCCACTGTCGTTGCCTCAAGTTTAAGTCCTTACGAGTCAAGAGATACCTTAAACTTTTGTGATCCGTGTAGACTACCGACTTCTCCCCATACAAGTAATGCCTCCATATTTTCAAGGCGAAGACTCTGCGCTAACTCCAAGTCGTGAGTTGGGTAGTTAACCTCATGCGGTCTTAGTCCGCCGGACGCATAGGCTACTACCTTCCCTTCCTCAAGATCAATACACATCCCAACCCCGTATGGGATGCATCACAAGAAATGTAAACAACTTCCGCCTCGGGTTGTACTGTAACCGGAGCTTCACGTAATCTTCCTCGACTTATCAAAACTTTCTTGTTGTCTTTCCGACCAAACAAAAGGTACTCCCTTCCTTAATAGTTTAGTTAATCTGCAAGAATTAACGAGAATCCTTCCACAAACCTTCGATAGTACGGCTAGACCCGAAAACTTCAATCTCGCCATCGACCTAGGCGGTTTCCACTCCAACACCGCTTCAATCTTGCGGGATCCACTCTAATCCTTCCACGACACCACGTGACCTAAGAAAGCCACCTCCCTTAGCCAAAATTCACACTTATCGAATTTGGCATATAACTGCTTTCTCCTCAAGATTTGTAGAACTATTCGCAGATGCTTGTCATGCTCCTCCTCCGTTTTTGAGTAAACCAATATGTCGTCATGAACACTACGACAAATTGGTCTAAGTCATCTTGAAACACCCTATTCATTAAATCCATGAATGCCGCGGTGCATTGGTCAACCCGAATGGCATCACTAGGAACTCGTAATGCCCATACCGAGTTCGGAATGCCGTCTTGTGCACATCAACTTCCTTCACCTTTAATTGATGATAACCTGACCTAAGGTCAATCTTCGAAAATACCGACGCACCCTTCAGTTGGTCAAACAAGTCATCAATCCGAGGTAACGGATACCTGTTCTTAATCGTTAACTTGTTCAATTGGCGGTAGTCGATACACATCCGCATTGAACCGTCCTTCTTTTGACAAAAAGACAGTGCTCCCCACGGAGATATACTTGGTCGGATAAATCCTTGATCCAAGAGCTCCTGAATTTGAGCCTTCGCCCACCAATTCCTTTGGTGCCATTCGATGCACGGCATATGGACACAGTGCCGCCTGTAGCAAATCTATACCAATTCAACTTCCGATCCGAGGCAAACCGGAAGTTCTTCAGAAATACGCCAAGATACTCCTTTACTGCTCGAACATTTCCTCTGAAAACTCTTTAGCTTCCAAAGCATACACGAACAACGAACGCCTCACGCCCTTCCCGACCATCTTTTGATGTTTTCAACATAGATACCACATTGGATAGATAATCTCTCCTATTACCTATCATGACCACTTCTTCACCTTCAACTGCCTTTCAAAACCATGCGTTTAGCGGCAGAATCCAACCTTGCACGGTACTTAACCAACCAGTCCATTCCAAGGATCAAATCGAACTCCCCAAACGGCGGTTCCATCGATCGACCACAACACGACCCCTTGGAGTTCTAGGGTACATCCCTATAAAGCTTGTTCACAATTACGTAATGGCCTAAAGGGCTAATTACGATCATCTCCCTAGCGCTAGCCTCGAGTCTAGGTTCAAAGTCTCTACCACACTACTCGCTACGATGAATGCGTAGAACCCACATCAATTAATGCAACATAAGGAAGACCAAAATTAGAACGTCACAGGTTATGACATCCGGCAAGGCCACCCTCCTCTCGACGCCTCGCCAGATAGACTAGACCAGCCGCCTTGCCTCAGATTGTTCGTGCCTCCGCCTCGAGTTCGCGACCACGATTAGTACCATTTCCTCCTCTACCATTACCACGACTCTCTGCGGTGTTGGTCCTCCTTTCTGAATCGAGTTCGACCTTGACCTTCGGACCGATTCCTTGCTTGCTTACGTGGACAATCCTCACACGATGGTCCAAATAACCACACTAAAATGACCTTTTCCTCCGGTCCAACATTCGCCCCAATGAAATTTCTCACATCGATTACCGTGCTTTGGTCTTTGATTAGCGAGAATGCACCTCTGATCGATTCGGCTCATTTTGCCTAGCCCTCTTCGAACATTGCTAGTGACCCAGATGATCCATATCTCTCTTATGCTTATTCCGTCATAGTTCGCCTTCCGATTCCTTTATTCTTTCGCAATCTTAGTCTTTTCAACTAAATTGGCAAACTCTCGCCTCGATGTGGAGCAATCAACAATCTCACTCGTCCTTCAACCCATCTTGAATCGAACACATCGATCGTGTTCAAGCCACAATCCTTCAAAGATATTGGCTCAATCTTAAGAACTCAGCTTCATACTCTGATACAGTTTTACTCCCTTGGACCAAACTCAGGAATGCCTTACGCTGTGCATCGATGTAACTAGACCCAATATATTTCTTTTGATATGCCGCCTTAAAGAAGTCCCAAGTGAGATCTTCTGCTACCGCACCATTCCGAACTGTGATCCACCATCGATATGATTCATCCTTGAGAAGTGACACTGCCCCTTTCAGTTTCTCCTCATTTGTCAAATCTATCTCATCCATTATTCTTTCGGTCGATTCTAGCCAATACTCAGCTGTGTTTGGTGCTACCCAGATACACCTCGGAAAAATTCAATACCGTTAGCTCAAGTCTTTCTGCACCGACTTTCGAGCTCCTCCACCTCCACCCATTCCGCTACCCTTTCCGAACCCGAAGATCGCTTGTGACATGCGTCATCACCCATCCGATCCCGCCTACGGCTCCAAAAGTTGGGGGTGGTGGTAGTGGTATGTCGTTCTCGATCCCCGACCGACCGACTGTGTTCGACATCATCATCCTACCCTTCCAAGCGCCCACGACGGCCACGTCCTCTAAAACTCATTCTAACTATCGTTCTTTAATCGATTAGGAAATTTTATGAATTAGCACATGTTTCACTTGATTATTCAAGAAAATTTTTATGAAAAGAATTTAATAGATATTCTTCGATCTAACATGACGTTTTAAGTCTTCTATCTAGTTCACACGTAAAAGTACATCCATTCCCTAATACCTTTCATACCTATGCACTCTTCGGGCATTTCTGTCCGTTTCTAACCCAGGGGTATTTTCGTCATTTTCCTACAAGGGTATTTTCGTAATAAATCGAAGAAATTTGGAAATTTTTAATAAATCAAATAATTTTGTAATTAAAAAAAAATTTAGGAGTATTTTCGAAAAATTCTTCAATTTAATAGGTATGGCAAAATTTTGAAACCCAGGGGTATTTTGGTAATTTTGTAAATCAGGGGTAATTTTGTAAATTCCAAAAGTCAGTGTATATATTTTGAAATACAAGTTTTTTGGCTACTTTTGCAAAGTAAGAAGATTTTATTGAAATTGGGGTAATTTGGTGATTCTAAAACCAAGGGCATTTTCGTAATTTTGCCACTAGGGGCATTTTGGTAATTTTGATAAACCGAAAATATTTAATAATTTTTTTTTTTTTTTGAAAATAAATTTGTCCTACTATCTAAAAGAGATAATTTAGTGATTTTTAAAACCGAAGTTTTCCTTAAAACATGGCTAATCCCTTTAGGGTTTTATTTAGAGTTTTACTATGACCGAGTCCTCTTGGTTAGGGTGAACCTGCTACGCACAGGTAGGAATCCGTGAAGAGGAGGTGAGTCACGAGGACTGCTTAAATACCAAGCTCTTAGGATCCAATCCTAGACATGCGCACTCAAGGTTACCACACCCTAACTCGGTGACTTGGTCCTAGGTTTGTTTAATTAGGCTTTTAAAGTCTTATGTCATTGTTTGAGGTAAACTAGTCCTAAAGTTTAAAATACTTATCACTATTTACGTCCCATGCTTTCTACCCTTCTACAGTAAATAATTCATACAAAAGTTAGAGGTACTTACCTAGGCGGATAGGTGCCGGAGACTCGGTGCCATGCTTATTCAAAACCAAAATATTTCAAATAAGCCTACTAAAAACATTTTTGGGCCTTGGGCCCCAGTAGAAAGCTTTGAACTGGCTCGATACCAATTTGTAACACCCCAAACCCGCCCAACATTATGACCGAATTTGGTATGCCACAGAGAAAATATTTTGGAAACCAATTTAAGACCGATTTTGAAATTTGTTGAAATGCCATTTAATTTAAATGGAATCAAGTGAAAAGAAAGTGAGCAAGCTGGTGACATATAGTCACAAATGTGATACCAAATCACGGTGTCAGAAGACACGATTGTGTTACTAAAACACCGGTGACCAAGTCACAAATCAAGTGATGGGGCCAACCCATCGTGTGATACCAAATCACCGCGAGACAATCCCATATCTCAAAGTGGGGCCAACCCACGGTGGTGTAAACCACAGGACAAGTCGCTATGAGGTACCAAACCTCCGGAGGTACCAAACCTCTGGTGACCGTAGTCACATTGTGTTACCAAAACACCGTGTCCGTCGACACAATTATCACCGCCTCCTCTCATCAACCCATACCAATCATTCATATGCATATACAAAAATCATGTTGATTGATTTATTTAACAACATCCAATCGATTATCATAGGCCACAAATCGAATATTTCACATACCAAATGTGTCATGCTTCCCAAAAGCATTAATTAATAATTTTCATAGCAATAAAGACTTACAGGAGTCCTTGCTAATATCATAAAGGTATTACATCCATGTCTACACAAATTGATTAGACATAAAATAACACATAGCATATTAAAGTTATAAGGTGTGTATGTACACACTGCACCAACAAGAGTTCTAAATCCGAATAAACAAATCGGCCACACAAGAATTCTTGTCCTATATTGACCAAGAATGAATATTAGAACCATGGCCTATTCGCCAAACCAAAATATTTGAGAAGGGTTCCTTGTGAACCTAAAATCTTACCCAAAAGCCTTGAACACTAGCCACACTCCTAAAAGAATCGGCCTCACCTTCCTACAATCAACCATCATCATCAAGGTTATTAGCCTTGCTTAAACGAAAACTTAAAAAATAAACCTTTGAAATAAACCCTTACCACCTTACCAAAACCGATTGCTAAAGAAGTCCCAAGGAAAACTATCTTACCTTCAATATTCGCCAAAGTTGATCAAGTTAGAAGAAGAATATTTTGGCACAAAGAAAGAGGTATATTGGCTATATGTCAAAAAGAAAATAAAGGATTGTTTCCACTAACCCACCTATTCAATCTTCTTGTGATGTAACTTGTCAAGTTCCTAAAGTCTTGTACGACCAATTCCAGCTTCACTACCTTCCAAACGAGAGACGTTTTCAATTATTCGAGAAAGGTAAGTACGCAAATGACGATCACCCACTTGTGATTGAAGGTAAGAAAGGTAAGGATTCCATGTTTATCGAATCATGGTTGTCCGATTTAAAAATTGCTTATAAAGATTTTGATGGGTCAATTTTTGATATGCCGCCATCATTTGATTTGATTAATCCTTGTTCATCTCTTGATGACCCTATGATACGGGTATGCCTCATCATGAACCGAGTTCAATTTGAGACCCGGTGGTGTTACCTCAAGGATCGATAACGAGGTCGCGTGCAAGACAATTTAAAGAGGCGATCAGAGTTCTAATCTAGCAAGCTTGGGATGATGCTAAGACCCTGTCAAATGATGGTTTAACTCCGTGTTGCATACTTTTACGAGCTCACGAACAGGGAGATCCTCCTATGGCTATTCGGCCATAACTAATTGGCCTTTTGGCCTTAGTTAATTAATTAATAGAAGATTAGTTAAATAAAAACGGACCAATTAAATAAGTGTTTTATTTATTTTGCTACATTTAAATAAATTTAAATAAGTCTTAAGTTGTTGCATAATTATTAGTTAGCTTTAATATGTCTAGTTTAGGACATAATTAAAAGATGATGCACATTAATTGTGTCCAGCCGAACCACCATTTAAGTTGTCCTAACGCTTCTAGCCGAATTTTAGAACATCTAGGGACATATTTATGGTGTGTCTTAGCTTTAAACATGACTTTAATGTGTTGTTTTGTTGCTGGAAATTTAATGTGCAGAAATTCAATGGCTGTTGAGGTGCTTTTGGATATGTTTAATGCATGTGCGGCAGCATTAATGAAGCAGCATTTAAAGCCTTGTTGGACCACGCGTTGGAATTAATTTGCTGCTGGAGTAAACTTCCCAACGTGTCTTTTGGACTCCTCCAAGTGTCCATTAAAGATGGACAATGATCAGGATGCATTAAACGTTATTTAAGGCAATGTTGGTTCATGCTTTGACGACATTAAAGCCTATTGTGAATGCATGCATCGTGAAAGTTAAAAGGCATCCTTAATATGCTGATTCCTTTTTCCTAGGCGTGAATCTTCATCTTTCTAGGTGCCTTCGTGAATGACAAGGAATTAAGAGGAGTGTTTGCTTCGTGAAGACAAAAAGGGAGCAGCATTGAAGTCCCGAATTAATGTGCTGTTGGGTGCTTGTTTATTCAACGTTAACAGCATTAAAGAGGGATACAAATTTAATTACATGCTTGTTAGTTGCTCCATGTGTGGGGGATGTTATTAATGGCTGATGTGGGACTTTGGGAGGGCCTTTTCACATCCCAATACAGCCTTGAACAAAGACATAGCCGTTCGACTTTCCAAGGCAAGCCATGCACATTTCAAGGCCGAATTTAAGAACCTTCAACCCTTTTCTTCCTTATGAATTCGGCTGCACTTAAAGAACTTCTAGAAGCTGATTTTTAGGTACTACAAGAATGAACATGGACAGCAAAAACCAAAGGCCAACTTCTAGAATAGTTTAGGGACATTGAATCCGAAAATTACTTAGAAACTAAGTTAAAATTTCATGACTTTTCAATTAGCTTCTAAGTATTATAAATATCCGAAAATGGACAATTGTAAGGAACTTTTGATGAATTTTATACCGTTATTCTGTCGAATTTGTGAGAGCACTACTCCAATTTCGTTTTAGGATTCGTTGGCTTATCTAGCAAGCTAGTGGCGTCAACCCTTCCTTCTATTGTCCAAAAACTGATACCGAGGTTCCTATCGTTTCACGATAGTGGGTCGAGGTCCAAATTAAATCCCAAAACTCGAACCTTAGGAAACCTATAAGTAACCAGGTCGATACCTTCCGGTATTGGTTCTTACTTGTTTCTTAAGCCAAAAGCCAAACCCTAAAAATTACCCGAGCTACTATCCCGACTATTCTTCCCTTTCAAACCACTTCCCAAAATTTCTCGAACCAAATCTGAACCAATCTTAATACAACTCCGTTGACTTCATTCTACTTCCCTAAAACCTAAAATTCCTCTACACTCCTCCCACTCTCCTTCTTTAAACTTCAACTTTGTAATTCTTGAATTACGATCGGGCAATTCAGTATACGTCTCATTTCTATCTCGAGACCGGGACTGTATCACCCTACTTCGAAAAGTGCCATGAAAATTCTATCTTGTGACACGTTTGATCCTTCTATTGGCATGGTTCGCCCTAATCGAATTTTAGATGTGTTTGATAAAAACTTCGCACATACAAGTGTTGGTTATATAAAATCTTTGGACTCATGTGTTAAATATGTCTGTTTAAACATGCCTGTTCATTTGGTTCATGATAGATTTGAATCATTGAATAGTTATATGTTCACCATGTCTTTGTTTGTCATACATGATAAACGGCTTTCGCATGCAATGTTCAAACCATTTGATTTTGGCCTTCAAGATAAAACTTTGAATTTTTATATGAGATTTCCATATCTTGATCTGCTTGGTTTTGTCAACTCTGCATGCTTGCTTGATCGAGTAGAATTTAAGTCCTATAGTGAGTTCATTACATCATTTTCTAACATGTTGTGGACATTGGAAATTATTCAAAATATGTTGCATGTTGGAACGAATGATCAAGTTCGTGTGTTCAAACCTGGTATTTGTTACTTTGATTCGTTTTATAGAAACTTCAAGCAACTTGCTTGTTGTCCATCTTATTTAAGTTTGTTCGATATTCGTACTTTAATTAAGGTAATGAAACTTAATGACTTTGGTTTTGTTTTGTTCCTTAATCATATTGTTTGGCCACATATGAAATATTTGTTTCATCTTGAAAAGGTAAGGTTGACATATGTAAATGGACTTGAATCGAATTTCAAATATGATCTATCTTTTCCTTTTAAGTCCATCAATTCTGTTAATACTAACCAATCTCATTTTTGTGAATTCCACACTTTGAGCAGCATAAGATGTCATGGTGTCTCATCACCCATCCAAGTTGTTTGAGATAAAAGGTTTGTATTACATTACATTTCTGAGGAGAGAAGATTTGTCTTGATTGACAAAGGTAAAACCAATCATAGATTTTCTTCTCTCCAAGATCATCAAGGTAAAGTCACTAAAAATTTTCAAATACCTTTGCTTTATTCAAATGAAGATGAAAATTTTATTGATTAGATGTTTCGAAATTCTTTGAATCATGATGTGTTTGATTGTAGTTTTTGGCCTAGTATTGATTCGTTTGTGTTAGATTGTGACAATGGACATAATATTATCACAAATTATGATAATAAGTAAATGATTTAAAGATGTTGGCCATGGTACACTTTGCGTGTACAATCACATGAATTTCTATTTTTGAATAAACATATTGAAAAGTTTTGGATTTGGATTAGTATGCTTAACTTTTTACAAATATTCATGACTAATTATCCTTTTATCCAATTGAATCCATATGTTTTCATTGATGGAATAATGAAACTTTTCAATAAATTGAAGTATGTTTGCTTTGCCCAATTGAGATTATTGCCATATGATCTTTGGACTACATTCTATAAGAGCTATTTGGATTTAAATTCTTTGCACTTGTCATTATCAAAATTGATAAGTCATTTTGGGAAAATAAAATCAATTTTTTGCTTAGCATTTGGTTTTTCTTTAGGTTTTTGTTATCTTAACCCACTGTTTCTTATTTATGATGGTGATTTGCTTTCTTGTCCATTGATAAACCGTTTCCAGGATTATGTGATATCTTTCATTCCGTTCGATCGAAGAAAGCTGAACGAGAGAAAATATTTTCCAATAGAGGAACAATCTGACTTGAGGACAAGTCACCTAAAAGAGGGGGAATGATGTAAGCGTGCCCAGCGAACCCTGTCAGTCAAATCTCCTTAGTCAATCCTTACATAGTTGGCAAGCTGATCCCAGTTCGTTTCCAGCTCCACGAGCTCCATGATACGATCTGTCTCAGGATGAGTCGAAATGTATTTGAGTTGCCCAATCGTCTACGAGGAGGAGATAAGCCTTTCAGGAAATAATAGGGAAATACGGATGAGTTCGCGAAAGCTTAAGTGAATTTGTTTAGAAGATGGGTTAAGTTAGAAATGGAGGTGTTTAAGTGTGGGAATGATTCAGATATGGAGAAGGATAGGCTCGGTTTTATGATGAAAGAAAAATGGATAAAAGATGGATGATGTTTTGGTGGGAATGGATTAAAGAACTTAAACCAGAAATGATTCAACACAAGTATGTGTCACCCCAGTTTCTATAACGTTTAAGGTGGAAGATGGTAGTCGATGATGGACCAAAGACCCGTTACTTAGCGAAGTAAGAACCAATGGTATAATTGAATGGAAGAGAAACGTTTGATGCCACAAGCGAGCTTGATAAGTTAAAAATGAAACTCGTACAAAAACGAAGAGGAGATAACTCACTCGAATGAACAAAGTTAATAAAATATATTCAAAATTCTAAAGTCTTAAAAAATTTCCTTTTTACAAAGTAATACAGGTATATGTAGTGCTTACATGTGGTTAGCTGAAGAGATAAATGGATTCAACTTTAATATGCAATTAAATGGCTGAAATAAAACCTAAAAACTCTTGAATTCCTCCAGCCAAATAACAGCAACTTTATGACTCCTAATGAGATGATTAAATGAATTGGAATGCTTTAAAAAATATCCTTTGAGTTGCCTTTGGCTAGCTGAAAAGTCTCCAGCAACTAATGGTGTTTTTAACGGCTTAAATGTCCATCATGAATGCTTTTAAAATATGTCCCTTGAGTTCTTCCATGATCAACTGAAAAGTCACCAACCAAATGAAGAGTCTCAACCTTTGGAATTCTAGCCATGTAACTTCCATCAAATGAAGGGTCTCAACCTTTGGAATTTTATTCATGTAACTTCCTTCTCCAATGTGAGTAACTCTTCAATGAATGCATAACAGCCTTTAGAAATAATGGTTGTAAGATGAAAAGTCTCCTGCAATTATCACATGTAATCGATAAATTAATGCGAGTATTAAACTTATAACAAATTAACAACTAACTTAATTAAATGAACTAACACTTAAGCTTCATTTATTCTAGCAACTAGACTTAAATAAATGAACTAACACTTAAACTTCATTTATTCTACCAACTAGACTTAAATAAATGAACTAACACTTGAACTTTATTTATTCCAGCAACTAACTTAATTAAATAAAGCATCATTAAATGAACTTAACTCATGCATCAATAAATTAACCTAGTAACTAGATTAATTAAAGACAGAGCTATTAAATTCACTAAAAGAACTCAATTAATTAAACTAAGTTGAGTAGAATTAATGACCAGCAACCATTTATTAAACTAAGATGCTTAAATGCAAGTATTTTAAATGCAAACTAAATGCAAAGCTGAAAATTAAATAAAGAGCTCAATTTAGTTGGGTCGGTTCAAATAGCTGGAATCAGTTTCATTTTGCACTTTGGCCCCTCGAGCTTAGGCCACACTCGATGGCATCGGATGGAGTCGAACCATGATGCGACTAGGTTTGCATCACTCCATCCAGTTCAAATTCAGCTCAATACTTTAGTCTTTAATTATGTCTTGTTTAATTAAATGCATCTTTAGTTAATGTCATGCATTATTGATGTACATATTTTATTTATGACATGCATTATGTGTTCTGCATTTAATTAAGTCATGCATTAAGTAACTCATTTGTGTATTTAGTTTGTATTTTAAATCTGTATTTAAGCATCTTAGTTCAATAAATGATTGCTGGTCATTAATTCAACTCAACTTAGTTTAATTAATTGAGTTCTTTTAATGAATTTAATTTAATAGTTGCTTCTTAATTAATCTAGTTAATAGGTTAATTTATTGATGCATGAGTTAAGTTCATTTAACAATGCTTTATTTAATTAAGCTAGTTGCTGGAATAAATGATGCTTCAGTGTTAGTTTATTTAATTAAGTTAGTTATTAATGTGTTTTAAGTTTAATAATTGTATTAATGTATCGGTTACATGTGATAATTGCAGGTGACTTTTTAACTCACCTCCATTATTTCTAAAGGTTGTTATGCATTCATTGAGATGACTTTTCAAGTGAATTCAGTTACACAAGAGGGGGCTGATATTAAGAGGCTTAATTCAACATTAAGAAGATGTTTTATTAAATAAATAAGAGCATTATGGTTCTTTAATTCTGATAGTCTCTTTGTCTTCAACTTCCATAACTACTTGTTTCATGGTATTTACTACATGCAATTATTTCTCCATCATTTGGCTGGTGACTTTTCAGTTGATCATGGAGAATTCAAAGGACTTTGAGAAGCAATTTAATTGAAGAGTTAATCACATTGAAGATGGGAGTTACATGGCTAGAATTCCAAAGGTTGAGACTTTTCATTTGGTTGGTGACTGTTCGACTGATCATGGAGAACTCAAAGGACTTTGACAAGCAATTTAATTGAAGAATTAATCACATTGAAGATTAGAGTTACGTGGCTAGAATTCCAAATGTTGAGACTCTTCATTTGAAATCATTATTAGCCTCATTAAAAGTTGAAACACCCCAAACCAGCCCAAAAGCCTAACCGAATTTGATATGTTCCTCGAGTAAAACTTTAATTAAATCTTGTTTTGTTTATGAAGAAAATATGATGGTTTCGTATAAAACAGATTAACTTAATGATCGCGTTGAAATCGTATTGTTAAATAAATTTGTATCTTCTTAAAACGTTATTTTTAAGAGAAAATTATAAGTTAAAAGAAAACTAAATTTAATGAAAAACTTATTATTATTGTAAAAACCATAGACGTTTAGGTGTCAAAAATAGTTTAAATTATTTTTCAAAAATCATTTAGTTATTTAGTAAATATTGTTCGGTGCAGGTTAAAAATCTAAAACCCAAAATTAAAATAGTTCATAGTGGCCTTATTATAAAAATAACAAAACCCATAATAAATCCTAAGTAATAAAAATAAACTTAATAGGTTTAATTAAGAGAAACTCCGAAATACTTTGTTGAGCATTGGCCACCACGTAGTCCTCGCTGACCTGATCCATCGCGCTAAGAGTCACCTGAAATATATCCCATAAAAGGGTGAGTCATAGACTCAATGTGTAACAAAACACTAAAAGCCCATTTGATCATAACTATTAAGCCCATTTAAGTCATTTTTAACCATAAGCCCATTTTATATCAGATCAAATAAAAATCAATTAAATCACATGTATATATAAAATGAAATGCAATCCCGAGCCCACCTAAAAATCCATCCGCTACACACCACCCGTACCTACCAATCACACCGTGGGGATTACTAAATCGACCCTCCATCCGCTACACATCATCAAAGGCAGTTGCTGCAGTCAACATGCACATCGCCTTATAATTTTGTGGCATGGCCACTGCATAGCCAGACCAAGTCACCGGATTCAAAATATGTGACCGAAGTCACCGGATTCATATATGTGACCGAAGTCACCGGATAATGTGGTAAAAACCACCGGAACACTTCTCCTTTATCAATATCACCCATATGCCCATGCACATACATTTTATTCGGTTTTCATGCTATTTACCCCAAAATCATAGCAGAATCATACTTATTTCATATTTATGCATATAGCAATATTAACGAAGTATTGGGGGTAAACATACCTGAATATCGTGTACCACTGAATGGTACCCGCAACCATTATCATACATATTTTCATACAAATCATATTTATTTTAGATCTATGAGAAATTTAGTATAATGTTACACATCTTATACAGTGAGAACAATACCTTCCTGCTCGTCGACACCTAATTATTTATCACACTTGATTAGAACACACTAATACTTATAAATCTACACTATTGATAAATAATCTAATTCCTTACCCTCAAAATCTTGAACAACTGTTATATGTGGTTTCTCTTCGATAGATGGATCAAAACCCGATGACAAACCATGAACAAAAATTGGCTCGGGTGTACGCACGACTTCAAATAAATGATCTTCATTAGCAGAGGGTCCACAACCCGGTGGAAAGTCTCGAATCCCCGATACAGCCCTTCCTTTGAAGTTTGAGGGTATAACAGAACCACCCCTCTTCCAAACACTCCTTACCGCTCTTCTCGAACCTATTTTGTTAATCCCAAAATCTTACATTTATGAGAAATGTCCGAGCGATAGAGTCCCCTAAAATAAAGTCGATTAGTAATCTTTCTAAAAACGAAATAACCAATAATATGACAATCCTTACCTTGAATGATCCCGAATGATCTCTCCTTAATCGATGGCTACAAAAAGAATCCTTAAAATCCCCTTCAAAGATTCAGCCAAGGAGAAAATAAGAGAATTAGATTTCTAAAATCGACTATTCTAAAAGAAAAATAAAGAGAACGATTGATAGAAAATCCTTACTCGTAATACGGAGATTGATTCACCCTTACTTGAACTATTAGGAGATTCGGCCTTATCAATTTAGAAGAAGAGAAATGGTGATTTCAGCTTGGACAAAAAGAGAAGAGAAAAGATGGTGGTTTCGGCTATGGTGGGTTCGGTTTTTAATAAAAGAAAAGAAAAAAGATGGTGAAAATGGAGAATGGTTTGATTTTAACAAAAGAGAAGAAAGAGAATGGTGGTTTCAATTATGGTGGAAAATGGTTTCGGTTAAGAGAAAGAAGAAGAAAAGAGAAAGAGAAAGAGAAGGAGAAAGAGAAAGAAAAAGAAAAAGATGAGAAATGCCCTTGATGATTTTGGCACTAGAGAGGAAGAAAAGAAAAGAGAATTGTCTTCTAAATTCTTTGGTGTTTTCGGCAATAGAAGAAAAGAATTTTGAGAGAATTGGTACCTAAGCCAAAATGGTCAAAAATAATAGCCAAAACAAAACTAAACTTACACCTATTGTAAGTGGCAAATTCAGCTAAGAAACAAAGTTTGGAGAAAAGGAAAAGATGCACAATTTGTTAAAGTTTTGGCCAACTTTCACCCCCTAATCCTATTACAAAATTCGGCCAACACACTTGCCAACATGATCCCCCTTTTTCCTCCTCATTTCTTCCCTATCATTCCCTTAATTCCTATCACAATTAAACCAATCCCCCTTAGCCCCTTATGCTATCTAGGTTCATGGTCAAATGACCATGGAAAAGCTTCCAAAACACCACCCACTCTTCAAGCCTTTTGTCCCCTTATCCTTCCATAACCTCATGATTCCATACCATAACTACTAACTTGCCTTTTCCCTATGGTCTACTATCCAAAAATAAAAGAAAGTCCATCCATACTAGATAAGGCTTGACCGACACTATAGGAAAGAAAGCAAAAATTAAAATCCTTCCAATTGCTAGCTAGGGGATTCGAACCTCTCCCCTCATGCATTCACCCATGCGCCAACACCACCTTGCCAAATGACTTGTTATGCTTAAAACCTCTTGCCAATATTTCTTAAAGCCTATCATGCTTAGTTCCATCTTAAGTCTTAAAAATTTAATATTTCTCTAAGGCATTCTCTTACATACTGAAGTTCCTAAAACTTCCAAAGCACACTCAACTACACATAGGCATGCAACAACATACAATTAAGTTAAAAATGCATAGCCTCCATATTCAGGATGTTACAGTTCTACCCCCTTAAAATAATTTTGACCCCAAAATTACCTGGCTAGAACAAGTGAGGGTATTGCTATCGCATTGCTTCTTCTGGCACCCACGAAGCTTCTTTTGAAATCTATCACACATCCCCTTAACATATCTTCTAAAATTTGGATTACTCATTCAGACTGGCCGTCCGATTGTGGATGAAATGCCGTACTAAAGTCCAATTTGGTGCCCAAAGCCTGATGCAATTCTTTCCAAAATTGAGACGTAAACCTCGGATCCCTATCTGAAATAATCGACACCGGCACTCCATGCAATCTCATAATCTCAGTCACATATAACTTCGCCAATTTTTGTAAAGAGTAATCAACCCGAACTGGGATAAAATGTGCAGATTTCGTCAATCGATTCACTATCACCCAAACCGAGTCTTTCTTAGTAGGTGTAGGAGGAAGCCCACTAACAAAATCCATGGTGATTCTCTCCCACTTCCACTGTGGAATCTTTATCGGCTGATGCAATCCTGAAGGTACTTGATGTTTAGCCTTGACTTGTTGACACGTTAAGCACTTTTCTACAAACTCCGTAACTTCCCGCTTAAGACCAGGCCACAAAAATTGATCTCACAAATCTCGGTATAACTTACTTCCTCCAGGATGCATAGCATAAGGGCTACCATGCGATTCTTGAAGAATCCTTTGCCTCAACTCCTGATCCCTTGACATACAGATTTTACCTTTGAAACACAATACCCCATTGTTGTTAATACCAAAATCTTCTAATTCCCCTGCCGTAGCTTTGCACTCAGATCATCGTCTACCAACTGTCTCTCTTTCACTTGACTCAACCATGTCGAGCAACTTGTAATTACGCCAAGAAGCTTCCGTCATCATAAAGACTAAGATGTGCAAACATCGCCTTAGATCGACACCACTTTCCGACTTAGAGCATCTGCCACCACATTCGCCTTGCCCGGGTGGTACTCAATAGAACAGTCGCAGTCTTTTAACAACTCTATCCACCTTCGCTGTCTCAAATTTAGCTCCTTCTAAGTCAGTAGATATTTCAGACTCTTGTGGTCCATGTATATCACTGACTTTTCCCCATATAAATAATGCCTCCAAACTTTAAGAGCAAAGACTACTGTTGCCAACTCCAAATCATGCATCGGGTAATTAACCTCGTGTGGCCTCAACTGTCGAGACGCATACACAACTACTTTCCCATCTTGCATCAGAACACATCCTAATCCTGTGTGAGAAGCATCACAATACACCACGAAATCCTTCCCCGCCTCATGCTAAATCAAAATCGGAGCTTCAGTCAAAACCCTCTTAAGTTTTTCAAAGCTCTCTTGCTGCTTATCTGCCCATACGAAAGGTACCTCCTTTGTTGGCTCGTCGTGTGTATTGTTCAGTTCTTACCTCAATATTCTCGCGCACCTTCCGATGTAGCTCTTTGATATAGTCTGCCTTTTTCCTAGCATCAGAATAGACAAATTTGTCAGTAGGCAATGGTAATAAATCAAGAGGGGTAAGAGGATTAAACCCGTAGACAATCTCAAAAGGAGAAAATTTGGTCACAGAATGAACAGCTCGGTTGTATGCAAATTCGACGTGAGGCAGGCATTCCTCCCAAGTCTTGAGATTCTTTCGTACCAATGCTCAAAGCAGAGTCGAAAGGACTCGATTCACTACTTCAGTTTGTCCATCCGTTTGAGGATGACAAGTGGTTGAGAACATTAGTTTCGTCCCTAGTTTCCCCCACAAAGTCCGCCAAAAATGACTCAAGAATTTTACGTCTCGATCCGATACAATCGTTCTCGGAACTCCATGTAGACGTACAACTTCCCTGAAAAATAAATTGGCTATGTTCACAGCATCATCAGTCTTAGAACATGGGATAAAATGGGACATCTTAGAAAATTGATCAACTACAACGAAGATTGAATCCTTCCCTATTTTTGATCTCGGCAAACCAAGGATAAAATCCATGGAAACATCAGTCCAAGGAGTGTCTGGAATAGGAAGTGGCGTGTATAGACCATGTGGTTGTACCCGTGACTTTGCTCGTTTGCAAGCTAGACATCGCTCGCAAATCTTTTCGACATCCTTTCGCATTCCTGGCCAAAAGAAATGCTTTTGTAGAGTCGACATCGTTTTATCTCGTCCGAAGTGACCCATAAGGCCACCACTATGTGCTTCTAATACGAGCAACTCTCAAATAGATTCATTTGGTATGCATAATCTATTTTCTTTGAAAAGAAATCCTTCGTACCTATAGAACTTATCAAATGTACCATTCTCGCAAGCATTATAGATGGGTCCAAAATCAACATCATCAACGTACAGTTCTTTTATATGATGGAAACCAAGTAATTTAGAATCAAGAAAAATCAATAGGGTGTACCTTCGGGATAACGCATCCGCCACTACATTTTCCTTACCTTTCTTATACTTAATTATGTACGAAAATGATTCCAAATACTTGATCCATTTTGCATGTCGTTTGTTGAGCTTATGCTGACCTTTGATGTACTTGAGTGCCTCGTGATCCGAATGGATTACAAACTCCTTTGGCCTCAATAATGCTGCCATGTCTCAAGCGATCTTATGAGTGCGTACATTTCTTTGTCATACACAGATAATTAAGTGCAGCTCCGCCCAATTTCTCACTAAAGTACGCCACCAGTCGTCCATTCTGAGTGAGAACAGCTCCAATCCCTACACCTGATGCGTCACACTCAATTTCAAAAGTTTTAGAAAAATCAGGAAGGGATAATAATGGAGCTTTAACAAGACAATCTTTTAATGGCATTAAAAGACCGCTCTTGCTCGTCGGACCAATGGAATGTCAAATTCTTCTTGATTATGCTCGTTAAAGGAGACGCAATCATGCTAAAGTTGGGCACGAATCGGCGATAGAAGCTAGCCAACCCATGGAAGCTTCGTACTTGGCTAATCATCGTAGGACGGGGCCATTCTTGGATGGCTCGAATCTTCTCTTGGTCAACCTCCAAGCCATTTGCACTCACGATATATCCTAAGAAAACAACCTTGTCAGTGCAAAAAGAATATTTCTTGAGGTTAGCGTACAATACCTCTTTCCGCAATGTTTCTAAAATGGCTCGTAGATGTTGAACGTGATCCTCAAAAGTTTTACTGTACACTAATATGTCATCAAAATAAACAACACATGATTTTCCAATGAAAGCTTGTAAAACATGATTCATAAGATGCATAAAAGTACTTGGAGCATTCGTAAGGCCGAATGGCATTACCAACCATTCGTACAAACCTAGCTTTGTCTTAAAAGCTGTTTTCCACTCGTCACCCTCACGCATCCGAATTTGGTGATAATCGCTCTTGAGGTCGATCTTTGTGAAAACTTTTGCTCCACTTAACTCATCGAGCATATCAAAAAGTCGAGGTATCGGGTGTCGATACTTTACAGTAATCTTGTTGATGGTGCGACAATCGATACACATGCGCCATGAGCCATCTTTCTTAGGCACTAATAATATCGGTACAGTGCACGAACTAAGGCTCTCTCGGATGTAGCCTTTTTCAAGCAATTCAGTGATTTGCTTTTGGAGCTCTTTTGTTTCCTCGGGATTGCTCCGGTACGCAGGTTGGTTCGGTAAAGCAGCACCTGGCACCAAATCTATTTGGTGTTCAATGCCTCGGATGGGTGGTAATCCACTGGGTATCTCCTCCAGGAATATGTCTTCGAATTCCTGAATCAAAGACAAAACAGAAGTCGGAAGATCATCGGGTTAATCGTTAGTGTTCAAAATGCTTCTTTGTATGAAGCAAATACACGAATGCCTCGGACTCAATGCTTTTCAGTATATCACTTGCTTTTGCTAAGACACTCATTTTTCCGCTCTCTTTCTCACTTTCTTCTTTTTCTCTCTTTTGTTTTCTCTCGCTCATTTTTTTACTCGTATTTTTTTCTCGCTCATTTCTCTTATTTTTCACTTTTACATTCTTTTCTTTTTCTTTTTCTTTTGATTGATCAATGGAAATTCAAAGCTTTTGTTGGTCATCAAAGACTTGTTTAGGGGTCAAGGGGGCAAGTGTCACGTTCCTCCCGAGATGCTTGAAAGAATATCGATTAGTGTAACCATCGTGCACCACTCGACGGTCATATTGCCATGGACGTCCCAAGAGTAAGTGTCCCACGGGCATCGGCACTACGTCGCATAGTACTTCATCAGAATATTTCCCGATGCTGAAAGATACTAGGACCTGCTTGGTAACCTTGAGTTCTCCACCGTCATTAAGCCATTGAAGTTTATACGGAGTCGGATGCTTGGTTGTCGTCAATCCTAGCTTTTCCACCATAAGGGTGCTTGCTACGTTCGTACAACTTCCTCCGTCAATGATAAGGCTACACACTTTACCTTGCACTTGGCATCTCGAGTGGAAAATATTTTTGTGTTGCTCCTCATTTCTGGCATTTTGTAGACTAAGACTTTGCTTGACTACGAGCAACTCACCTTCAACAGGTTGTTCTATGTCCTTATCAACTTCAGAAATGGATTCGAACTCGCATTCTTCTTCATCCTCGGTCTCGATCTCACCATCAATCCGCATCACCATAGTTCATCTATTCGGGCATTGGCTGGCTATGTGTCCTCGACCAAGACACTTGAAGCATTTGATATCCCGAGATCTAGGATTTGAAATCTCTGGAGCCTTGCCTTTGCTTGTTTCAGCCAAAGGCTTGTTTGTCTTTGGGGTAAAAGTAGGATTCTTCGGTTTGTTTAAGGGAAACCCCTTGCTCGCATTTTGACCCCACTTTGAAGGTTTTGGACTGGTAAAACTACGGGATGCTCCTTTCTGCTTCAACTATTTTTCTACTTTGATGGCCATGTGGACCATTTCCTCCATCTCAACATAATGTTGTAGTTCCACAACATTGGCTATCTCTCAGTTGAGCCCAGCTAAGAATCGAGCCATGGTGGCTTCTCGTTCTTCTTGAATGTCGGCTCGGATCATGGCGACCTCTATTTCCTTATAGTAATCTTTGACTCTTCTCATTCCTTGTGAAAGGTGTTGGAGTTTCTGATGTAACTCCCGATGATAATAAGAAGGGATAAATCAACGTCTCATGGCCGCTTTCATTTCGGCCCATGTAGTGATTGGCCGTTCACCATTGCACCTTCGATTTGTCGTTAACTGATCCCACCAGATCATGGCGTAGTCAGAGAATTCTATAGCGGCTAACTTGACCTTCTTGTTTTTGAAGTAATTGTGGCAGTCAAAAACAAGTTCAATCTTTTTCCCATTCCAAGTAGGCTTCGGGATCTGACTTGCCTTGGAAAGTAGGGATTGTTAATTTGATATTCTTGAGATCATCGTCTTCTCGTCTCTGATCTCTTTGACCACGATTTTGGGGATCTCTCCTTCCAACACTGAGGTTGGATTCTTGATCGCTTTCACCGTCACTGATTTCATTAAGGTCTTCATCAACTTCCCATGGTTGCTCATGTCGTTGATTAGGTCATCCGCGTCTTTGCCTTGCCACTTCAGGAGTCACCTCTCGTGCCCTTTGGGCTTCCACTTGATAGAGGCGATCTTCGAGAGGATTGAGCCTTCGATCGAGTAATCTCTCCATCTCTCATAACAAGGCTTGCATTTGTAAATTAGGAACATTCCGAACAGGTTGTCTTCCTTGCTGTTCCTCCGTGTTTTGCCTGGCTTCTTGAGACATCGGTATAGAAACTAAGTCCTCACAACAATTCTCACTGTTCACTCAGAAAGAAAAAAATCAATGACACTCTCACTCGTGTTTGATACTCTTGGTTTGGCTTTTTCCTCCCCTCTAATAGTCTCACACTCTCGTGCCTTTTACCTCTTACACTTCTAATGAATTCGTTGTTCAGATTCGACAAGGCTTATTAGGGCTTAGGGGTCGGCCTCAAAGATATCAAAGGTTGTAACGTATTTTTTTTAAAAGGTAGGCTGAAAGAAAGAAAGGCTCAGGCGGTCTAGAACGGGATGTTTTAGAGTTGGGTCGAGGAGGTAGAGGAAGAAGGAAAATCTGAAGAGATTTACAAAACAAAATAAATCTTAATAAAGATATCGAACTTGTTCAAGCACCTTTTTTTGAATTTTTAAAATTTTTTACTTAATTTTTTGATTTTTTAATTATGAATTTTTTGAACTTACTTTGGATCTTGATTAACGACTTGGCTCGATCGGACGGGCTTTGTAACTCTCGATTTAACCAGCTCTAATACCAGATGATACGATCCCGGTCTCGAGGAGAAAACGAGATGTATACTTGGAGTTCGATCGTAAACCAGAGAATCGAAGAAAAAAAAAGAAATTTTGATGTAGTTAGGATAAGTTGTAAGAATTGGGTTGACAAAATGAGTTGGATTCGGTATTAGCTTAGGATGGTTTCAGATTAGGATATGTTTCGAAGTTAGGGAAGAATGAATGGCTCGGGTTTCGATTTAAGAAAGAAAATAAAGCTTGGGCTTCGGTTTAAGGATGAAAGAATGTTTGGGTTTCGATTTTAGGACTTTAGGAAATAAGTAAGAACCAATACCGAGAAAGGTATTGACCCGGTTACTTATACGTTTCTAAAGGTTTCGATTTTAGTAGTTTAACGGACATCGACCCACTATCGATGTACGATAGGAACCTTGGTATCGGGATAGAATGAAGGATGGTTGACGCCACTAGACTCCTAGATAAGCCAACAAATCCTAAGAACGAAATAGGAGAAATTGCTCTCGCAAATTCAGCATAATAACGATATAAAATTTGGCAAAAGTTTTTTTACAAAATAAAATGGCCAACTATTTATAGTTGCTTGAGCTAATAGAATGGTCATCTACCATCCTTAATGACTAAGTAAAATTAATAATAGTGTTTTTCTTGAAAAATTCTAGAAGAGAAAACTCTTCAAGCTTCAAGCCCACATTAATTTGAATGGGAGAGCAATGGATAGCTTCTAGAGTGCCTAGGTGCAGTCGAATCTTCAAGGGATAAAGGGAGGCTGAATGGTCCTTCAATATTCGATCAAGGGGGCTTGTATGCCTTTAATTTCCTCATTAATTTCAGCTCTGAATAGCCAGCCTTTTCAGCTGATGAATGCATCAAACCCAACAGCCACAAGTGTGAAAAAAGAAAAAAAAGAAACTAAACAGCCCCTTAAGTGACGCCACATGCTGCTGGTGTGAATGGCATCTTTGCATCAGCTTAGGTGAGCTAAATGGACACTTTGGGGAGCTAAATCAGCAGCTATGGAAGCTCTTGAGTTGACCAATATGGCTTTAAGTGCAGCTGCACATACATCCCTTGTGCCGTCCCCTACATGCACCTACAAAGAAAATGAAGTCAGCTCATTAACTCAACTTTGACTAAATAAATTCCAGCACTTAAATCATATTAAATACATGTAAATGAGCTGAAATAAATTGAGTTTAACTCAAGTTAAGACCAAATAAAATTTGGCTGTAGCTTAAGGCATATTAAAGATAATATTAACTAGACAAATTAAATAGGCAAAAAGACATTAATTTGTCTTAAGCTAGACATAATCATGATAGCTATTTAACATGTTCTAATTAAAACAAATTACTTCCAATTTATTTAATATAAGTAAATTAATTTAAAAAAAATTTAAATTGTCTCAATTTATTTTAAAGTAAAAATTTAGCTAATTATTAAGCTAAGGCCGAATGGTCAATTAAGCTCATTGAGCTTATACGAGCTTAATGCGATCTCATCGATGGTTAGTTGAGCTTGTAGGACATTGCGAGATTGCTCCATTGAATAACCTTCCACACATCCAAGTGAGCTAGCCGTTATCCTTCCACACTTGCTGAATCATAGCTCCAATGGCGTCTTTGAATAGCTTAGATCGAGCTCTAGTGATGGGGCCATGAGGCAGCACCAACGGATCATGGTTCGAGCTCGAGCTGACATGGGGCGTGCTCGCATCATCCTCCCCTTCTTGAAGATGACTTGTCCTCAAGTCAGAACCTGCATCAAAAGGACTCAAATCAGCCACATTAAAGGTCACACTAACATTGTACTCACCAGGTAAATCGAGCCGATAGGAGTTTTCATTAATTCTCTTAAGAACTTGGAACGGTCCATCTCCTCGCAGTAGCAATTTAGACCTACGTTGGGCTGGAAAGGGTTCCTTTCTCATATGCAACCAAACCCAATCTCTGGGTTCAAAAATGACTCATTTACGACCTTTATTGGACTTTCGAACATACTCTTCAGTTTTAGACTCAATGTTGACTCGAACTTGCTTATGCAAATTCTTCACATATTCGGCCTTCTTTTTAGCATCTGCATGCACAAGTTGATCATTAGGTAAAGGCATTAAGTCTAAAGGAGTTAGAGGATTAAACCGTGAGACGACTTCAAATGGTGAGAATTTAGTCGCTAAATGCGGATCGATTATATGCGAACTCCACATGGGGTAAACATTCCTCCCATGTTTTCAAGTTTTTCCAGATGATGCCCCTCAACAAAGTTGATAACACCCGATTGACTACTTCAGTTTGCCCATCGGTTTGGGGATGACTAGTTGTCGAGAAAAGAAGCTTTGTTCCAAGCTTTCCCCAAAGTGATCGCCAAAAGTGACTTAGGAATTTAGTGTCGCGATCTGAAATAATGGTTCTTGGTAACCCATGTAGGCGTACCACCTCCCTAAAGAAAAGATTAGAAATGTGAACAGCATCGTCAGTTTTTGTGCATGATATAAAATGTGACATTTTTGAAAATCTATCCACTATAACAAAAATCAAATCTTTTCCCATTTTGGTTCGGGGTAAGCCAAGTACAAAATCCATGGAACTATCTTGCCATGGTGCGTCAGGAATTGGAAGTGGCAAATATAAGCCATGAGGTTGGACCCTCGATTTAGCCTTCTTGCATGATATGCAGTGCGCACACACTTGCTCGACATCTCTCCTCATTCGCAGCCAATAGAAATGTTCTCGGAGCGTAGCCATGGTCTTTCCCATTCCAAAATGTCCCATAAGTCCTCCGCTATGTGCCTCGTTAACTAACACTTCTCGAATAGAGCTTTTGGGCACACAAAGTTTGCCTTCCTTGAAGAGAAAGCCATCAGACCTGTAGAACTTATCGACAACCATTTTCTCACATGCACGAAAAATATCACCAAAATCGTCATCAGTAGCATACAATTCTTTCAAGAAAACAAACCCAGCGGTTTGATTCTAAATGTACTAAAAGCGCATACCTTCTTGAAAGTGCGTACCACGACATTATCCGTACCTTTCTTGTATTTAATGACATATGGAAATGACTCGAGGTATTCTACCCATTTTGGGTGTCGTTTATTCAATTTATGCTGTCTTTTTTATGTGTTTTAGTGCTTCATGGTCTGAATGAATCACAAACTCTTTCGGCCAAAGATAGTGTTGCCACGTCTCGAGGGCTCGGATCAAAGCATACATCTCTTTATCATAAACAGGATAGTTCAGAGATGCCCCGTTCAACTTCTCGCTGAAGTATGCTATGGGCCTTCCGTCTTGAGTCAGTACGGCTCCAATGCCTACACCTGATGCATCACATTCAATCTCAAAAGTCTTAGAGAAATCAGGCAATGCTAATAAAGGAGCTCTATTAAGTCTATCTTTAATAACATAAAAAGAGTTTTCTTGTTCATCTCCCCGGAGAAAGGTGAGCTCTTCTTGATGACATTTGGTAAGAGGTGCGGCTAACGTACTGAAGTTTGGCGCAAATCTGCGATAAAAACTCGCAAGCCCATGGAAACTCCTTACTTGGCTTATATTCATAGGTCTCGGCCATTCTTGGATAGCCTTGATCTTCTCTTGATCGACTTCGAGACCTTTAGCACTAACTACAAAACCAAGAAAAATAACTTTATCAGAACAGAAGGAACATTTCTTAAGGTTAGCATAAAGAGTTTCCTTACATAAGACTTCCAAAACAGATCGAAGATGGACTACATGATCTTCCAATGTCTTGCTATACACTAAGATATCATCAAAATATACAACACAAAACTTACCGATAAAAGCTCTTAAAACATAGTTCATTAGTCTCATGAAAGTGCTAGGGCGTTGGTTGTTTAAAAGGCATGACCAGCCACTCATACAAACCATGCTTAGTTTTGAAGGCAGTCTTCCATTCATCGCCTTCCCTCATTCGAATCTGGTGATAGCCACTCTTTAAATCAATTTTCGAGAATAGTTTGGCACCACTCAATTCATCTAACATATCATCAAGTCGCGAAATTGGATGCCTATACTTAATGGTGATTTTATTCACAGCTCAGCAATCGACGCACATACGCCAAGTGCCATCCTTCTTTGGAACCAATAAGACCGGCACAGCACAGGGACTAAGGCTTTCTCGTAAGTAGCCCTTTTCCATGAGTTCTTCAATTTTCCGTTGAAGTTCTTTTGTTTCTTCGGGGTTGGTTCGATACGCAGGTCGGTTCAGAATAACAGCTCCAGGTATGAAATCAATTTGATGTTCTATCCCTCGAAGTGGTGGTAATCCACTCGGGATGTCTTCCGGAAATAGATCATCAAAATCCTGCAAAAGAGACAAAATTGAAGAAGGGAGATTCTGGGGGAGATCGTTAGTGTTAAAAAGATTTTCTTTGTACATGAGTACAAAAACTAGTTGTCGCAATAGCAAAGCCTTTCAGATTATACTTCCCTTTGCAAAGACACTCACTCTCTCATTTTCTTTTCTTTTCTTGTTTTCCACTCATCTCTTTTTTTCATTTTTCTTTTCACTCGCTCTTTTTTTTTTTGTTTCAAGTTTCTTTTCTTTTGTTTTCTCATTTTCTCTTTTCTCTCATCTTTTCAAAAGAATCTTTTAACTTTACTTGATCTTCATAAACTTGTTTCTGAGTCAAAGGTGCTAGAGTGATAGTCTTTCCCATGTGTTTGAACGTGTATCTATTGGTGTAACCGTCGGTTCATGCATCATGCATTTAACTCCTCCATGCATGTGTCTCCATGGAATTATTTTTCCAACTGAATAGACACCTTGATAATCCAAAAATCAGCAGCATTTAACCATGCTTCCAACCGTCCATGCACCTCCATGGTTCCTTGATGTATTCGGCTAGGTACATTGCACCTAGGTGCATGTATCTCTTAAATGTGCTCCATAGATTTGGCTGAACCTACAAAGGGAATGAATGCATGTTAATTCAAGCCAAATCAGATGTATTGTTAATTAAACACATCCATGACACCTCAAGGGACGTTTAGGACAAATTAAACACACCATTTGCTTCATTGAATTTTCGGCAGCAACTAAATTAACTAAAAAAAAGGCTTTTTCAACTCGTATACTTTTCGTCTCATCCCGAGTCGGACTGTATCAACTTCCCCCCCTCTTGACGCCAAAAACAAATGCCCACAATGCAATTTCTATAGCTCAAACCTCCTCCCTCCTAAACTCCCTTTGACGCAAGCTTTCTGGCACCCTAGGTGGCGTCCCATGCCACTTTACCACTCAGCTATTTATGTCATATACTCCCCCACAAATTTCCTTAAAGCCTTCTTAACTTAGCTCCCCCTTAACTAACACTTAAAAACAAAATTTCCCTAAAGCACTCTTCTATACCCTACGATTTTAGTAACCCCTAAAACTCATCCAACCATACACTGAGGCATGCTATCACTTGAATTATGCATTAAACGTATAACCCCTAAATCTAGGATATTACAGTTTGACCCTCCTTAAAAATAATTTTGTCCTCAAAATTACTTACTAACGAACAATCGTACGTCTTAACTCACCACACTACGCTATTGCTGCGCACTCTGATCTTAATAAAACTAGCACATTTTCCTAGATACCATCTCAAGATTCGCATTCAAGGTTCCGTACACTTCACTAGCAACACATGAACGAACTAGCTCTATAACAAACAAGGCAATAAAGGGTATTCCAGAAATGAGGAACGTAGCCGTTGTCACCTCCGCACATCTTCCTCCTCGCGACCTTTGGTCGCATAAACCAACCTTGGCGCCTCGCATCATACCTTCAGCTCCTCTGCTGGTGCTCCACGACCTTGGTCAAACCATTTCCTCCATGGTTTGGACCACGACCCCTCGTAAACTGTCGACCACCTCTGTCCATTTGCACACCACCACGACCCTCTTGTCAGAGCCCTATTGAATCCACGAGGACAATCTTTAATCAAATGAGCCTTAGACTTACACCTAAAACACTCTCGATCTCGATTCCAGCACTCGCCAACATGGTACCTCCCACATTGAGCACATGGGATTTCCAGTAGCTGGCTTAGCAACACGAGCAGAATTCTCAACCCTCGGTCTTTTCTGAAGGCTCCCAGACAATTTTAACGGTCCAAAACTCCTCTTATCCCGGTTCCTATCCTTATCTCTATTCTATCTCACAGAGTCCTTAATTCCTTCGGCTACCTTAGCCTTTTCTACTAATAAGGCAAACTCCCACTCCTGCTGGGGAGCTATCAATAACCTCAAGTCATCCCTTAGTCCATCCTTAAATCGGACACATGGCTTATGCTCCGTAGCCACTACTCTTCGAGCATACCGGCTCAACCTTAGGAATTCAGCCTCATACTCTACCACGGGTTTGTTCCCTTGAACCAGCCCCAGAAAAGCCTTTCTCTGCACATCAATATAATGAGTGCCAACATACTTCTTCTGGTAAGCTGCCTTAATGTACTCCCAAGTGAGATCTTCAGCTGTAGCACCATCCCGAACTGTGAGCCACCACTGATATGACTCATCACGAAGAAGCGACACCATTCCTTTCACTTTCTCCTCAGCCGTTAAATCAAGCTCATCCATAATCTGTTCGATCGCCTCCAACCAATACTCAAGATCTTGGGTGCCACACCAGATACGCCACGGAACACCTCAGCTCTATTGGCTCGAAGTCGCTCAGTCCGATTTACGAGCTCCCTAATTCCACTCGCTTCGCCACTATCTCGAACTCAAAGACCACCGCGATCATGACATCATCCCCGTCGATCTTGCTACTCCACACCAACAGCTGGTGGTGGTGGTGGTACCTCATTCTCAGACCCTTGACCCAATCTAACGGGTTCCGATACAACCATTCTGCCTCTACCATGGCCTCGCACATTACGACCACGTCCCCTAGAGCTCATGTCTACTATCGCGATTTAATCTGATTTAAAAAATTTTATGAATTAGCATTTGTTCCACTGTTTATCCGCGAGCAATTTTATGAAAAGAGCTTAATAGTAGTTCTTTCGATCATTCGAGTTTTCATTTTAAGTTTTCTACCCTAATTGAGAAACACACACATTCAATGATATCCATCACACACATTCATCATTCGAACATCTTTGTCCATTCCTATTCGAGGGTATTTTCGTCATTTTCCCTCTGAGGTATTTTGGTAATAAATCGGGTCGGTTTGAAAATCTTTACAAATCAAAGGCATTCCAAAATATACAAATCTCGAGGTTATTTTGAAAATTCTATCAAATCAATGATATTGCAAAAATTTTAGAAATCGGGGTTATTTTGGTAATTTTGAAAGTCAGGGGCATTTTAGTAAATTTTCCCAAATTAGGGTATCTTAATATTTTGTAAAATAGGAGTTTTTGGTATTTTTGTAAAGTAAGAATGTTTTTACAAAAGTTGTGGGTAGTATGGTAATTTTATAAACCAAGGGCATTTTGGTAATTTTACACCCAGGGGTATTTGGGTAATTTTATAAATCAGAAATATTTCAAAAAATTTTCCAAGTATAAAATGGTTTTACAAATCAAAGGAGTAACTTTGAAAATGTAAGGTTTTTATAAAATAGTATGACTAGTCCCTTTCGGGTTTTAATTATCGAGTTTAGCCTGTGAATAAGTCCTCTTGGTTAGGGTGAATCATTACTACGCACCAGGTAGGATTCGAGTGGAGAGGAGGTGACTCACTAGGACTGATTAAATAAGAAGCTCCCACCAAAACCAATCCTAGACATGCGCACAATGGTTGCCACACCCTAACTCGGTGACTTACTCATAGGTTTGTTTAATTAGGCTTTAAAATTTTATGCAATTCTATGTTGGAGTAAGCTAATCCTAAAGTTCAATAACTTAATACACTAATCTACGTTCCCATCATACCCACATACCAATCATATAATAATTCACACAACAATTAGAGGTACTTACCTGGTGGACTTTGGGTCAGAGATACAGGTGCCATGCCCGAATAAACCTAAAAAATTTATGAAAGCCCAAATCTTTGAAAAGCCCACCTTAAAAAAATGATTTTGGGCCCAAAACCCTCAAAGTTGAGTTTTGAATTGGGCTCTGATACCAAATTATAACACCCCAAACTCGGCCCACGAGCCACGGTCAAATTTAGAATGTACTGTGGAAAATGTTCGAAAAATTTTTGACTTAAAAGTAAAACTTAAAAATTTGTGGTTGTTTGTAAAACCTCGTGTATTTTAAAATTTCAAATAAAACTAAGTTATTACAATTTCTCCGATTAAAAACTTTAACATATATTTTAAAGTGTAAGTTGCTAAATCATAAACTCATTTCCACATAGTAGTTTAATCATCAATCCATAATAAAAATAATAACAAATACTATAAGGCCCTTATTATAATAAATGGATCTTGAAAATCTGGAAATATAAATTTTATTAAATAAGGAAAACAACTTCTTTTGCATGGGCGGTGCAGTAGGTCCGAGCTTTATGCATCACCTGTAAGGTTTGATAGAAAAAAATTGGGTGAGTCAAACAGACTCAGTGTATAGTTATTTCACATGTCTCCTCATATGGGCTTGGCCTATATCCACACAGTCCACATACATACATATGCATCATGAAGCCCAACCCAACCTAGTGTCCGTCCATTACACCTACCTTGGCAGACCTGCCGCCCAAGGCCGTGGCTACGCCACCGATCACCTAAGTGACCCCACATGTCAATATCTATGAGGTGACTCGAGGTCATCCTCAATCCATGGTGATGCACACAGCTATCATCCGCCAGGAGGTGGCACATAGCTAACACGCCACCTTGATGAAGCACATAGCTAACATCAAGCGCCAATGTAGCACAAGGCTAACATCAAACCATGTACATAATGTACACCCTGTCCTTCAATATTCATGTCCCAAATTCCCATGCATATATATCATGACAATAATATCATTTAGATGAGTATTCAACACATGCTTACCACGATTGCACATATTCATCAGTGATAATTTAATATCATAAAGTACTGACCTGGTTATTCGATCACCCACTACGGGTATCCACCATCTTAGCCCTTATTTTGGCTACCATTCACATCATATCACACATATATAACAACATACACACATAAACAATCAAGAGAATAGTACAATAACTACACACCTTTTTGGTACAGTCTACTCAATCCTGAAACTCTCTTATTCCTGTCGATTTGCTCCTAAGAACCAAAGTCAAAAATCGGTCATCACTTAAACTCATAAAATGGCCTATGGTCGAATACTACAAACCACCTACTTTGCTTAACTAAATCCTGAATCACCACATAACACTTACCTTGATGAATCGAATCCTTACAATCCTCCTTAAGGCTCTTTACCGTTAGCTACACAAAAGAAGCACAATATTATGACTCTTCATACATTCGACCATCCCTTAGAAACCAAGGCCAACCATTGGTTTTGGCATACTAAATGAAGAAGAAGAGAATTCGATTGCTAAGAAAATACTTACTATACTCAAAACTGATTGGAAGATTGATGAAAAGGAATGTCGACACCTCCCCCCTAAAGGCTCTAAAAGATTCGGCAAGAACTCCCAAATGGAGATGGGATAATCGGCTATCACAAAATAGGTATAGAACCGAGTTTGAGAAGAAGAAAAGAAGTGTAGATGAAAGTTAGGAGGATTCGGCAATGAAGAACAAAGGTGGAGAGGTTTTGACTTTCTACTTCAGGTTATTAGACTTGCGACCAAGAGAAGAGAATAAAGTCCCCCTTGAGATTCGGCTATGGCTTCACAAGTAAATACAATTTTCGGCTATGGTTCTAAATGGCAAGGGATATTCGGCTATGCAAGAAAGGGTGTAGAATTGGGGTTGAAAGAAAGAAAAGAATAGGTAGAGAGAGTGAGAGGAAATTCGGCACAAAGAGAAAATGAGAGGAAGAATTTTCGGCAAAAGAAAATAAAATGAAGAAAAGAATAGCCAAAAGATGGTCACCCCTATTTATACTACACAATTTCGGCACACCTATTTCCTACACCCTTCAAAACTGAAAATTCACAAGCTAAAGAGTCCCACATTCGGCCATTGCTCATCCCCTCTCAAATCCCATTTCCTTCTCTTATCATATCCCTTAATTCTTTCCTATCATATCCTTTAATTCTTTCCTATCATATCCCTTAATTCTTTCCTATCATATCCCTTATTCTCTCCTCATTTATCTCTTATCCTATCATTTAAAATAAATAAAATAAAGTCACAATTTTCTCCTATCTTTAACAAAAATTTAAAATAAACCAAGCTTATCCTCATCTTTCCAAAGCCCCAAAGCCGTCCAACACTTCCCCCCTCTTGACGCCAAAAACAAATGCCCACAATGCAATTTCTGCAGCTCAAACCTCCTCCCTCCTGAACTCCCTTTGATGCAAGCTTTCTTGCACCCTAGGTGGCATTCCATGCCACTTTACCACTCGGCTATTTATGTCATATACTCCCCCACAAATTTCCTTAAAGCCTCCTTAACTTAGCTCCCCCTTAACTAACACTTAAAAACAAAATTTCCCTAAAGCACTCTCCTATGCCCTATGGTTTTAGGAACCCCTAAAACTCATCCAACCATACACTGAGGCATGCTATCACTTGAATTATGCATTAAACGCATAACCCCTAAATCTAGGATATTACGGCCTCGTATGTGTATCTTTCTTCTCGTTGTCTCAGAGGTCTTGACGAACATGAATCTCAATGATAATCTTTTCTCACACTCACTAGACGTTGAACTTCTTGATGAAGAGACATCTTGATAGAAGTTTCTCGACCTTGAAGTCGATGACGTATGGGAGTCATATCGAACTTATTTTCTCAAATAATCGTCAAAGGTGGGTCTTCGAGATCGTTGCCGCTCCATTTCTTGACTCGTTGTAGTATGCTTTCATCGAGCCTTTTCCTCCGCTCAATCCAAATGCCTTTGTATTGGACTTAACTTTTTCTCCAGCATTCGGTCCATTTTGTTCACCAAAAATTGAAAGTCATCGGTGGAGAGTTATTCTTGAAGCATGTTTATTGCTAAAAATAAAATGTTAGTGTTCAAAATAAAATAAAATTTAAATACCTTACCACAAAACCTCACAAGTCGCTCAGAAGAGAAAATTCGCTCACACTCGTGCCTTTTACCGCTCATTCTCGTCTCACAATTTCGTACTTCATTTCAGAAGATCATCGTGGCTTGAGAGTCGGCTTCAAAGTGGGTAATAAGGGAAAACGTTAGGTATTCGGGGAGGCTAAACAAAAAGAAAAATTTTGGGGGTCAGGGTAGGAAGATGAGGCTAGAGTAGTGGCTTTAAGATCGGGAACAAAGTAGACGAATGAACAAAATTGTAAACTTTCAGAAATTTCCAAACACTTTTTTTTAACTTCTCCTTTTTTTATGTATTCATTTTTTCTCATTTTTTCTTCGATTTTTTTCAAATTTTCAAATTTCTTTTTTTCACTTCAAATATAATAAACAAGAACGAAAATTACAACTTACAATTTTTAATTTTTTTCACTTACGCTATTTTAGCTTCTAAATGCGTAGTCAAAATTTCTCATTTTATAGCTCTAATAATAGATGATACTGATCGCCTCGGGAGGAGTCAAAATGTATGCAAAGTGCCCAATCGTCTCACGAGGAGTAAGTCAAGCCTTGAGAAAATATCGGAAATTATAGATGATTTTAAGTAAGCTTTGAAATGAATTTGTTTAGATGATGAAATTAAGTTAGGAATGGAGGTGTTAAAGTAAGGAGATGGTTTAGGAGATGGAAGGATAGGTTCGGGTTTGGTGATAGAAAGAAATAAGGATAATAAAGGTTATCGGTTTTAAGGAAAAGTAAATAAGTAATGATAAGATGTTATTTGATGGAGATGGATAGAATTGAACTTAAACAAAGAATCAATTCAACACTATGAGAGTGTCACCCCGGGTTCTATGATGTTTAAGGTGGATAGATGAAGTAGAAGATGGACCAAAGACCCATTACTTCGAGAAGTAAGAACCAATGGTATAAATTAATGGAAAGGACAAGTGATAGGCATACAAACACAGCTCGATAAGTCTATGAAACTTGTATGAAAGATAGAGAGGAGATAACTCACTCAAAGAACCAAAGTTCATATATTTTAATTCAAGATTAACCACCCTTACAAAATGAAATTTAAAAAACTATTTATAGGTAAATATGAGAGCTAGCCAAATGGTCATCCAAATATCCCTTAGTAGCTAAGTAAAATTAAGCTAGATTAATCTTGAATGTTCTTGAACAAGTCCCCTTGTCTATATTCAGCTGAATGGGAAAGTAATGGACAACTTCTAGATTGTCTAGATGTAGTAGAACATTAATGGATGAATTAGGGGGCTGAATGGCACTTGAATATTCTGCCAAGGGGGGTTTGCATGACTTGAATGATAAGCCTAGAAATCCAAATGAGCATGCAACAATCTAGGCACCTTGGAAACATGAAAGGCCATCCCAAATCCCCACTTCAGCTTTTAATCACTCCCCACGCATGGAGACACACTCCAGCAGCACATTAAATGCGGCACCTTCAATGTTTGTTCATTCACGAAGAACTCCACTTAATTATTTGTCTTTCATGAAAAAAGCACCTTAAGATGAATGCATTCAGCCTCCTAGGAGAAAGGAATCAGCATATTGAGGAGTCCTTTTACATTCACGATGCATGCATTTACTATGGGCATTAATGTCATCAAAAGCATGAACCAACATTGCTTTAAATATGTTTCTTGCATGCTGATTATTGTCCAGCTTTTAATGTTGCCCTTTGGTCTTCACGATGCCCCAAAATTCATGCATGCAACCCATATCTTCAATGCAGCTGATTATGTTTCAACAAGGCATTTAAAGGCCCCTCGACGCATGTACCAGCACACTATTAACTAAGGATCACGTATGAAGACTATTGTCCACCTAAATGAACGTGGAGCAGACCAACAGACACGTTGGGAAACCAAAACGTTAGCCCCTTGGTCCCTTAGAGTTGATGGCCGAACATGGCCTTTAATGCTGCTGCCCACTTGTATTAAATATGCCTCCAAAGCACCTACAAGGCATTAAATTCGGCAATAAGAATTTCCAGCAAATAGACAACATATTAAAGACATGTTTAAAATTAAGAACACGTCATAAACGTGTCCCCAAGTGATCTAAAATTTGGCTAGAAGTTTGGATAAAATTTATTGCAAATTTCGACCATTTAATGGAGTAGCAACCAACTAGACATATATTTAAGACATGTTTAAAGCATGAAATAAATAGGATCTTAAATGGTCAAAAATTCGGCTGGATAGGGTCTTAAATGGGCAGCATCTATTAGTTATGTCCAAAACTAGACATATTAACCTCTACTCATTAATTATGTAATATTTAAGACATATTAAAGCTAACTATTATTTTATGCAATGATTAAACTTAATTAAATTTATTTAAATGCATTAAAATTAAAGATTCAGCTCAATGAGCTGCTGCGAGCTCGAGTGAGCTCAAATCAAGCCTAAATGGACTAATCTGGCTCGATTTGGAAATGCACCAAAGTGTATATCAGCATCACGGCACTTGGGGCATTAAATTTTGTAGGTGCATTGAAGTTCATGGTGCCCCGGGCGTGCCCGTATCACTTAGGCTTCGCTTTACTATGAGCAACTCTCCTTCAACAGGCTACTCTAAGTACTCTTCATTCTCAGAATTTGATTCGGACTCATTCTCCTCCTCGTCCTCTGTTTCGATCTCGCCATCGGCCCGCATCACCATGGTTCGTCATATTTGGGCATTGACTTGCAATATGTCCATGACCAAGGCACTTAAAACATTTTATATCCCTTAAACGAGCAGTGGAGCTTTCAGGAGCTTTGCCTTTACTTGATTCAGCCATAGGTTTATTTGCCTTAGGTGCGATTGTAGACTCCTTCGACTGATTTGTTGGAAATCCCTTGTTAGCGTGGTCCCTATTTAGAAGGCTTAGCATTGGGGTAAACTTGGTTTGCGCCTTTATGCTTCAATTGCCTCTCCACTTTGATTGCCATGTGGACCATGTCCACCACCTCAATGTAGTGCCGCAATTCAACAACATTTGTGATCTCTTGATTGAGTTCGGCTAGGAATCGAGCCATGGTGGCTTCTCGCTCTTCTTGCACATCGACACAGATCATCGCCACCTCCATCTCCTTATAGTAATCCTCGACACTCTTCATCCCCTGGGTGAGATTTTAGAGTCTTTGATGCAACTCCTAGTGATAACAAGAAAGGATGAATCGTCGTCGCATGGCTGCCTTCATTTCGGTCCAAGTGGTAATTGGACGTTCTCGTTTATGTCTCCAACTAGTGGTCAATTGATCCCACCATATCATAGCGTAGTCTGAGAATTCAATTGTGACAAGTTTGACCTTCTTATTTTTGGAATAGTTACGATAATCGTACACAAGTTTGATTTTCTTCTCCCACTCCAAGTATGCTTCTGGATCAGAGTTTCCTTAGAAAGGGGGGAATGGAGAGTTTGATATCCTTTAAGTTATCATCTTCCTTCCTCTGTTCTCTTGGCCCTCAATTTCGAGGATCTTTCCTCCCAACGCTTAGGTTGGACTCATGGTCACTTTCATCTTCACTAATTCATTGATATCGTCGTCAGGAACTCTTGGTCATTCTCATCGTTGATTGGGTCGTCCGCGTCTTCGTCTAACTTTTTTAGGTGTTTCATCGCGTGGCCCTTGGTTCTTGACTTGGTAGAGCCTATCTTCATGAGGATTGAGTCACTGATCAAGTAGTCGTTCCATCTCACGCAAAAGAGCTTGCATTTGCAAATCCAAAACATTTCTGACTGGTTGTCTCCCTTGTAGTTCTTCCACGTTTTGGCTAGTATTTTGTGAAATTTCAGCAAAATTTAAACCTCACAAACAAGACCTCATAGTTCACTCGAAAAGAAAGAAGTTCAATGACACTCACAATCGTGTTTACACTCTTAGTTCGGCTTTTACCTCCCCTTGAATGAAATCACACTCTTGTGCCTTTTACCCTCCTCCTTTCTCGTGATTTTATTTCCGGACTCACTAAGGCCTAGTAGTAGGCTTGGGGTCGATCCTGAGAAGGGTTTCAAGGGTTGTAGCGTAAAAAGATGATAGGGTAGGTTGAACAAAGAAGAAATATGTTAGGGGGTGGCATTGGGGGGGTCGAAGAAATGAAAGGTAGTTTGATTGAGATTATTGAAAGAGAGAAGAATAGATTGGAAACAACAACTTGCAAACTAAACAATTTTTTTTTAAATTCATATATATATGTATATATATATTTTTAATTCGTAATTTTTTCTTTTTTTTAAAAACTTACTTCAAAACTTTACAAGTTAGCTTTGGGATTATCTTTAGAGCTTCGTACTTCCCATTTTAAACAGCTTTGATACCAGATGATATAGTCCTGTCTTTGAGTTGAATTCGAGATGTATGCGAAGTTACCCAATCGTAAACAAGAAGTAGGATGGTTGGAGCTAGAGGAGAATAAATATTACTTGAATAGGCTAAGTATAGAATTAAGTGAGAAAGGAACGAAAATTGAAAGAGGCTAAGTGTGAGATGCTCGGGCTTGACTCGATTTAGAAGGGGGTTTAGGAAGTGATTGGTTTATGGAAGAATGGGGTAGTTGGATAATTTGGTTCAAGTGGTTTGGGTTTAAAAAGATGTATTCGATATGGTTAAAGTAAGGTTGACGAAAGTGTTTAGTTTTTTTTTGGAATTGGGTACGAAATGGTATGAAGTAAGGCTTAAGAAATAAGTAAGAACTAATACCAAATTGGTATCGACCCAAATTACTTATAAGGTGCTTAAGGCTCAATTTTTGATGGAAATTAGACCTCGACCCACTATCAAGATTGATAGGAACCTCGGTATAGGATGGATAGGAAAGGAAACAGTTGACGCCACTAGCTCACTAGATAAGCCAATGAGTCCTAAACGAAATTGGAGAAAAGATGTCTCACAAATTCGGCATAGTAACATTAAAATTTTGGCCAAAAAGTTCTTTACAACTGAAATAAACAAGCTGTTTATAAGCCTAAGGAGTTAGCCGAATGGGCATGCTTAAAGACTAAGAAATGTCCAGCCATGAGTCACCTAGATTAATCTAGAAGAAAAACCATTAATCTTGCTGACTACATTCAGCCAATGGACACCAATAATCATCTTCTAGAATGGCTAGGTGCAGCCAAACCTTCATGGGAAAATTGGGAGCTGAATGGCACTTAATATTCAGCCTTGGGAGCTTGAATGAATTGATTGAGCTTCATTACTTGCCTTGATTAGTTGGATGGTCAGCTGGTGTGAACACTTGAATATCAATAGCCCAAGAGTGTGAAAACAAGGAAGCAAACAGCCCCCTAGTGTGAACGTTCAAGCAGCTGGTGTGAATGGAATAAAATGGAGCTTGGGGGAGCTCATTGTACACGTTGGGGAGCTAATCAATAGCTTGTTGTGGCTGTTGCATTGACCGAAACATCATAACTCTTGAAAAAAATTCCAGCAGCAAATGCACTTTAAATATCGTCCCAACATTGCACCTATACAAAGAAAATTTTAGCTCATTAAATCTAAGTCACTCATTAACTTCCAGAACTTAAGACACATTTAATCCATGTTTTTTGAGTGGAACATAATAAATGAAAGATGATTAAAACAAGTCTTAAATTCGGCTGGAGCTAGGACAACTTAATGAGTTGTTTCGCCTGGACAAATTAAATGGACAGTAGCTCTTAAATTTGTCCTAAGCTAGGCATATTAAATCTTAGCTATTAAATTTGTAATATTTAAAACACATTCAAACTTAATTAAATGCAGCAAATTTAAAATAACTAATTAACATGTCCAAATTTATTTAATGTAGCTAATTTATTTAATAGCTAAGGTCGAATAGCCTTAGTGAGCTCATCATGCACGTATGAGCTAGAATCAAGCTAAGGGAAGCTCGTGAGCTTGAGGCTGAGCTTGTAGGATGGTGCGACATCAGCTTGAGGTTAGGGTTGAGCTAGCTTTGACTTTATTCCATACTTGCTGAACTAAAGCTCCAACAGCTTCCTTAAATTGCTTTACACAATGATGCGATCCTAGTCGCATCGTGGTTCGACTCCATCGATGCCATCGAGTGGCCTAAGTCGATCTGAGCACGCTTGGGCAATCGAGCAATTTCAAATTAAAGGCGCTCGAGTCACATATTTCAAATATCGTGAAGTTGATATGCCCTTTGTTGCTTTTTCAACTTGAGCCGGATTAGTCCGTTTAAGTTCAATTTGAGCTCATTCGAGCTTGATCTAGCTCATTGAGCTGATACTTTAATTTTAATACTTTAAATAAATTAAAAACTTTTATTTATCAATTTTCTTACAGCAAATTAATATGTCCAAATAATTAGTATCATATTAAATATGTTAGATTTATTTCATATGATTAAAATGTCCTAGTTGAAACATGCATTTAATGAGTCCTTTAGTGTGCCGAATTTAAGATGTTTATATGACTATTATTGTGTAGAATTTTTTTGGTGTCTAGTTGCTCCCTTTTAAATGCTGATATAATGAGCTAATGAGTTGGTTTAAATTGGCTGCAGGTTTCAATGGATTGGGCGGCACCTTAAATACAAAGCATTGAAGGAATAAATGCCAATACATGGGTTGTCTCCATACATGGAAAGAATATTTAATAAGCAGCATGTTGGAACATCAATTAATGAAGTGTTGGGTGTCTTACCTTCTTTGTCCAGCTGGATTTACTTCAGCAAATAAAGCATGCATTAAAGACGCCGAGTAGTACACACAAGGCAAGGGCGGCATTAAAATGATCGGCATGCTTTATCTGCTAAATTTAATGCCTTCTTTGGAGCATGCATTGGCGACATTAAAGACTTGACCCCATGCGTGAATGCACCAAGCTCAATGGCGAATTTAATATGTTGATGAACATGCACATTCATTCAAGGTTGTTGCTTGTGCACCAACAACCATGTTTCGTGAATATCAAAGGGAACATCATTCAATGACTTTGTAATATCGTTTTGGGAAGGGGCCCCCCCCCCAAAAAAGGGGGTTAAAATTCCTTTCCCTTTTTTTCCGGGCAAATCTCTTTTTTTAAAATTTGGAAATTTGAATTTTCTTTTTAAACCTTTTTCCCTTTTTTTCCCTTTTTTTAAAAAAAAAATTTTTTTTAAAAAAAAAAAATTGGGATTCCCAAAAATTTTAAAAAAAATTTAAATCCCCCAAAAAAACCCCCCCCCCTTTTTTTTTCCCAAAAAAAATTTTTTTAAATGGTTTAAAATTTAAAAAAATTTTTTCCCGGTTTAAAATTTTTGGGGGAATTTTTGGGGAAAAAATTTTTTTTCCCCAACCCCCCCAAAAAAAATTTAAAAGGAAATTTTTTTAAAAAAAAATTTTTTTTTTTTAAAAAAACAAACCCCTTTTAAAAAAATTAAAAATTAAAATTTTTTTGGGTTAAATAAAAAATTTTTAAAATTAAAAAAATTTTTTTTTTTTTTTTTTCCCCAAAAAAGGCTAGAGAACCATTATAAGCATTCACCTCTTCTTTTCACAAATTTTTCAAAAGTCAAAATATTCTTTGTGATACGAATGTTTCATCATCATTAGAAGTCATAGTGAATATCAAGGGCCCTTATTCTTTTCTTCTATCGAAGTTTTAAAGTCAGAATCTCTAAGAAATGTCGACTACTTTTTCGATCTTTCCTAGTCTTAATCGTGTTTGGTGGTAAGTATTTCTTCCTTAGCAATCAATTTTCCTTCTTTCTATTAGTGTGCAAATCATGGTGTTAGGCCTTAAGGATGGCGAATGTTCTTTAAGCCATATTATGTGCATTGTTGAAGGTAATAACGATAGGAGCATCAAGAGGTGTTTTGGATTTTAGATTCACAAGGTAAGTGAATATTTTAATCGCCAAAGCTAAATTTGGTAGTTCAAATCTATTTCTTGCTTATTCAAAAGTGAAACTAATTATTTATGTAATCTAGTGTTGGCCGATTGCTAGGGGCAAGATCACGAAATTTTGGGATTTGAGAAGTACTCAAATCGGCAAGCAAGAGAAGTTAGTTACATTAAGCCTTGAGTTTGGTTTTTAGTTCGAGTTTTCATTTCAAGTTTTCTACCCTAATTGAGAAACACACACATTCAATGATATCCATCACACACATTCATCATTCGAACATCTTTGTCCATTCCTATTCTAGGGTATTTTGTCATTTGCCCTACAGGGTATTTTGGTAATAAATTGGGGTCAATTTGAAAATCTTTACAAATCAAAGGCATTCCAAAATATACAAATCTCGAGGTTATTTTGAAAATTCTATCAAATCAATGATATTGTAAAAATTTTAGAAATCAGGGTTATTTTGGTAATTTTGGAAGTGGGGCATTTTAGTAAATTTTCCCAAATCGAGGTATCTTACTATTTTGTAAAATAGGAGTTTTGGTATTTTGTAAAGTAAGAATGTTTTTACAAAGTAGTGGGTAGTATGGTAATTTTATAAACCAAGGGCATTTTGGTAATTTTACACCGGGTATTTGGGTAATTTTGTAAATCGAAAATATTTTGAAAAATTTTCTAAGTATAAAATGGTTTTACAAATCAAAGGAGTAATTTTGAAAATGTAAGGTTTTTATAAAACAGTATGACAGTCCCTTTTGGGTTTTAATTATCGAGTTTAGCCCATGAATAAGTCCTCTTGGTTTGGGTGAATCGTTACTACGCACCAGGTAGGATTCGAGTGGAGAGGAGGTGACTCACTAGGACTAATTAAATACGAAGCTCCCACTGAAACCAATCCTAGACATGCAGCAATGGTTGCCACACCCTAACTATCGACTTACTCATAGGTTTGTTTAATTAGGCTTTAAAATTTTATGCAATTACGTGTTCGAGTAAGCTAATCCTAAAGTTCAATAACTTAATACACTAATCTACGTTCCCATCATACCCACATACCAATCATATAACAATTCACACAACAATTAGAGGTACTTATCTGGTGGACTTTGGGTCAGAGATACAGGTGCCATGCCCGAATAAACCTAAAAAATTTATGAAAGCCCAAATTTTTGAAAAGCCCACCTTAAAAAAATGTTTTTGGGCCCAAAACCCTCAAAATCGAGTTTTGAACTGGGCTCTGATACCAAATTGTAACACCCCAAACTCGGCCCACGAGCCACGGTCAAATTTAGAATGCACTGTGAAAAACGTTCGAAAAATTTTTGACATAAAAGTAAAACTTAAAAATTTGTGGTTGTTTGTAAAACCTCGTGTATTTTAAAATTCCAAATAAAACTAAGTTATTACAATTTCTCTGATTAAAAACTTTAACATATATTTTAAAGTGTAAGTTGCTAAATCATAAACTCATTTCCACATAGTAGTTTAATCATCAATCCATAATAAAAAATAACCAATACTATAAGGCCCTTATTATAATAAATGGATACTAAAAATCTGGAGATATAAATTTTATTAAATAAGGAAAATAACTTCTTTTGCATGGGTCGGTCCAGAAATGGTCCGAAGCTTTATGCATCACCTAGAGTTTGATAGAAAAAATTGGGTGAGTCAAGCAGACTCGGTGTATAGTTATTTCACATGTCTCCTCATATGGGCTTGGCCTATATCCACAATCCACATACATACATATGCATCATGAAGCCCAACCCAACCTAGTGTCATCCATTACACCTACCTTGGCGGACCTGCCAAGGTCGTGGCTCGCACGCATCACCTAAGTGACCCCACATGTTAATATCTATGAGGTGACTCGAGGTCATCCTCAATCCATGGTGATGCACATAGCTATCATCCGTCGGGAGGTGGCACATAGCCAACACCTACCTTGATGAAGCACATAGCTAACATCAAGCGCCAATGTAACCAAGGCTAACATCAAGCTGCGTACATAATGTACACCACGATCCTTCAATATTCATGTCCCAAATTCCCATGCATATATATCATGACAATAATATCATTTAGATGAGTATTCAACACATGCTTACCACGATTGCACATATTCATCGGTGATAATTTAATATCATAAATGGTTTTATCCGCCAAGTGTTTCACCATGGGAGCGCTGCTTTTGTGTTAAAAAAGGATGGGTCGATACGAATGTGTATAGATTCTGTCGAGTTGAATAAATTGACGATTAAGAACAAGTATCCATTGCCTAGGATAGATGACTTGTTTGACCAACTAAGGAGCATCGGTCTTTTCAAGATAGATTTGAGGTGGGGTATCACCAACTTAAGGTAAAGGAGGCGGATATCCATAAGGCGGTGTTTAGTACTCGATTGACACTATGAATTTTTAGTAATACTGTTCGAGTTGATGAAGCATACAATGACATTATGGATATGATGAACTTGGTGTTTTAGCCATATTGGATCGGTTCATTGTAGTATTTATAGATGATATTTTGGTGTACTCAAATCGGAGGAGGAGCATGGCTACATTCTGAGTGGTGTTGATTCTTAGGGAGAAGCGATTATATGCCAAGTTTAGTAAGTGTGAGTTCTAGTTGAGATGATGCGAGCACGCCCGGGGCATCCAACATTTTTCAACATGGAAAGCTCGGATCGTTGAGACCAAGTGTTGTGGAGCTCGTGTGCATCTTCATGCACTTCCAAATTGAGCCGGATTAGCTCATGCCAGCTCAATTCGAGCTCCCTTGAGCTCACTTCAGCTCATCGAGCTGATTTCTTTGCTTTTTGATAAATTGAATTTTAATTTATTTAATTTTTCTACAGCTATTTAATGCATCTAAAACATCTTAAATGGGTTGGATTTAATTTGTTTTAGCTCAAAGTAATTTTATCACATTTTATTATATGTTTTTAAGTTGATTAAAACATAAATTTAATGTGCAGATTTTTATGCTTAAATAGGGGCTGCCGAATTTAGTATGTGTGCTAAGTGTGTGTTTAATGTGTCCAAAGTGTCTATTGATGTGTCTTGGACGTGATTAATTGCTATTCAATTCATTTGACTTGATTTAATATGCATTCATACCCTTTTGTTAGGTACACCAATGTACACGAAGCATTAAAGGAGATACATGCACTTAGGTGCAATGAACTTGGTGAATGCATCAATGAACCTTGGTGGATGCATGGACGGTTGGAACATGCATGTTGGCTGTTCATTTTGGCTCCCTAAAAGGCACATATTCGTCCTAAAAGTCACCATCCCATTCAAGTCTCCAAGGTGGCGAATGTCTCCCCATCACACATTAAAACCTTTCACATTTGCTGCACAAATTCATGGGCTGTTAGGTTGCTAATTTTTCATCAAAAGGTGGCATTTTAAGAGGCTAATTAAGGCAAGGGACGTACCTGGCTGTTGCATGCATCCTTGAAGGCTTTAAAATGCATTCATCCTTCTAGAATGATGCCCTTGACATCCCCAAAGGCTGCCCATTAACTTGGACGAATTTTGAGTTCATTTTGGACACTCATCCTTCTAGAAAACGTCCATTGGAGTGCCCTTGCTGTCCAAATACAATCAGCTTATTTTCTTTCCCATTAAGGTGACTTTTGGTGTCCCAAAAGGATGAACAAAGACATGTCTTCAAGCCTTTATCTTCCAAGTTAATTCATCCATCTAGAAGCTCGTCCATATCTACGCATCCGGAGGTAGTAAGATGTATCAAGATTTGCGAGAGCAACAATTTTGGTGGCCCAGAGGTAGTAAGATGCCTTAAGCGGCGAGAGGTAACAGAGTTTGTAGGTAAGTGTCTGATATGTCAGCAAGTCAAGGCTTAACATCAGTTGCCGTCAGGTCTATTGCAACCGATTAAGATTCCACAATGGAAGTGGGAAAGGATTACAATGGATTTTGTGAGTGGGCTACCCCTTACGCCTACCAAGAAGGATTCAATTTGGGTGATTATGGACCATCTGATGAAGTCTGCTCATTTTGTACCTGTGCATATGGATTATTCTCTTCAGAAGTTAGCAAGACTATATGTAGCGGAGATTGTGAGGTCGCACGGGTGCAGTGTCGATTATTTCGATAGAGACCCTAGATTTACGTCAAGGTTCTGGAAGGCTTTGCACCAGGCACTAGGCACAAGATTGGATTTCAGTACAGCGTTCCATCCCTAGTCAGATGGACAATTGGAGAGGGTGATTCAAGTTTTGGAGGACATGGTAAGGGGTTGTGTCTTGGATTTCAAAGGCAGTTGGGAAGAATTCTTACTGTTGGTAGAATTTGCGTATCACAATAGTTATCAGGCAAGTATTCAGATGACACCATACGAAGCACTATATGGTCAGAAGTGTCATACCCCTACATGTTGGACGGAGTTGGGGGAGCGACAGTTGTTGGGTCCAGAGTTGGTTGCTGAGACAGAAGATAAGGTGAAAGTGATTCAAGCTCGGTTGAAAGAAGTGATGGACAGGCAAAAGTCTTACGCCGATCTTAAATGAAAGGATATAGAGTTTGCAGAAGGTGACAAGGTTTTCTTGAAGGTGTCGCCATGGAAGAAGGTCCTGAGGTTTGGTAGGAAAGGCAAGTTAAGCCCTAGGTTTATCGGGCCTTATCAGGTGTTAAAGCGAGTAGGACCAGTGGCTTACCAGCTTGAGTTGCCACCAGAATTGAGTCAAATTCACAATGTGTTTCATGTTTCTATGCTTAGACACTATCGCTCAGATCCGTCACATGTTGTGTCAGTAAGGGAGATAGAGGTGAATCCAGACTTATCTTTTGAGGAGGAACCAGTGCAGATCCTAGATCGAGATGTTAAGGTTCAACGTAGGAAATTAGTTCCTTTGGTGAAGGTGTTATGGCGGAACCATGGATCGGAGGAAGCGACATAGGAGTCGGAGGATATTATGCGACAGCAGTACCCTCAACTCTTCTGACCAGGTAAATTTTGAGGTTGAAATTTATTTTAAGAGGGGTAGAACTGTAATATCCTAATTTTGTGGGTCTGTGCATTTGGTATGTTGCATGGCCAAGTTGGTAATTTGAGGCTTTGAGGTGTGTATTGGGCTCAGGCTTAGGCTTAAACCCGGGTTAATTTGCTAATAAATAGTGTTAATGTGTAATCTAAGTTAGATAATTAAATTAGTAGCAAGTTGGGCTTGTGGCCCAAAAATTGGAGGTGCTTTAAATGGGCATAGGGGTGGCATCACAAGGGGGAGGAGTTTGGGCCTTGTATGGCCACTTGGGGCCCAAGTGGATGGGTCAAATTTTGGCACTGAGAAGGGAAAGAGGTGGACGGTACATTTGCTTTAATTGGGAGCTTTATTTCTTTTTAATTAAGTGATAAAAAATGATAAAGGAATGGAGAGAGTTGGTTTGAAGGTGGTCTCTTCTATAGGTGAGATAAAGATTGGATTATCATGCAAGATAAGGGCTATCGGAGGGGGAGAGTTGGCCGAAATTCCAACTGTGTGTGGATGCTTATGTATTGTGGAATTTAGTAGCTAGTTATCATCTTTTTCATTTTTATTTTTCTTTTTTTTTCTCACCTATACCGAGCAAGCCAAAATTCTCTTCACCTTTGTGCCTCGCCCTTTTGTTAAAACCGAAACTCCCTAGCATTCTTCTCCTCTTCAACGTATCCCCAAAGGTCGAATCCCCTTTTGCTCATATTCCTTCCTCCATAGCCGAACCATCAACGTGGTTTCTCTGTTTCCCGAAGGTGCATCGTAAGCCAAATACTCCACTGTAATCTGGTGAGTTTCAGGATTTCTCTTCTCTGCGATTTCTTTATTTCTATCAAGTTCTAATCCAAATCACTTGTTCTAAGGCTTGTTGATTTCCCCTCTCTGTCCATAGAAGCCAAATCCTACCTTGCTATAGTCAGAAGTGCCATTTGTGGAAAGCCGAAGGCAGGTGGTTGATGGTAGGTTTGGCTGAATGGCCTTTCTTGTTCAATTGTGGTTGGCCGAATGGGTTATGGTACTCATTTGATTGCGTTTAAGGTTTTGGTTTAATAAATGGGTGTTGGCCGAATGTAGGTTGGTGGTGACGTTTTCATAAAGACTTTCAGGATATGAAAGCTAGGTCAGGGTTTCATTTAAACACTATGTTTATTTATTAGATCTCATCAGTTTAGTTGGTTTATTAACCAAGGGTTATTATGGACTCAAATAGTAGTCAAGCGGTAGGAGGGGTTAGATCTGTAAACCCAACGCCAAAATACAAAAAGCGATCTGTGTCAGGAGTGTGCGATTGGCCATCCGGGTGTGGGCCAACATCGGAGTTAGATCGTGATATGATCCCAATCTCGAGGAGAAACGAGATGTGTGCTTGGAGTTCGATCATAAACCAGAGAATCGAAGAAAGAAAGAAATTTCGATGTAGTTAGGATAAGTAGTAAGAGTTGGGTTGACAAAACGAGTTGGATTCGGTATTAGCTTAGGATGGTTTCGGATTAGGATATGTTTCGAAGTTAGGGAAGAATGAATGGCTCGGGTTTTTAGTTTAAGAAAGAAAATAAAGCTTGGGCTTCGGTTTAAGGATGAAAGAATGTTTGGGTTTTCAGTTTAAGACTTTAGGAAACAAGTAAGAACCAATACTGAGAAAGGTATCGACCCGGTTACTTATACGTTTCTAAAGGTTTCGGTTTTAGTAGTTTAACAGATCTCGACCCACTATCGATGTACGATAGGAACCTTGGTATCGGGATAGAACGAAGGACGGTTGACGCCACTAGACTCTTAGATAAGCCAACAAATCCTAAGAATGAAATAGGAGAAATTGCTCTCGCAAATTCAGCATAATAACGATATAAAATTTGGCAAAAAGTCCATTACAAAGAAATTGTCCAAGTATTTATAGGCTAACATATGCCAACCGAATGGACACTTAGTAATCCTTAATAACTAAGTTAATTTAAGCTTGATTAATCTTGAATAATCTAGAAGAAATTCTCTTGTATTCCATGTCCATATTCGGCTAAATGGAAGGTTGATGGACAGCTTCTAGATGGTCTAGGTGCAGCCGAATCTTCAAGGGAAGAATGGTCCTTTAATATTCGGCCAAAGGGGGCTTGTATGCCATGAATAGCTTCATTGAATTTTAGCTTTAATTAGCTAACTTTCCAACTGATGAATGCTCCTGATCCCAATAGCCACAAATGTGAAAACAAGGAGCTAAATAGCCCTCTAGGTGACGCCCTTGGCTGCTGGTGTGAAAGGCATTTTTGTGGGAGCTTGGGTGAGCTAAATAGTCACTTTGGGGAGCTAAATCAGCAGCTAAGAAGGCCATTAAGCTAACCAAGTTAACTCCTTAAATGAAAGAATGTGCAGCTGCCATGAATCTCCTTGTGCCGTCCCCCCCACATGCACCGACAAAATAAATTAAATTCATTTCAGCCACTTAACTTAGCTAATTAATTCCAGCAATTAAAATGACACATTAAGACATTAAATTGAGCTGAAACAAATTAAAAACTAAGCTATTAATAAACTTTTAAAATTTAGCTGTAGCTTAGGACACATTACTAGCTAGTTTTGCTAGACAAATTAAATGGCAAAGAACTCAATTAATTTGTCCTAAGTAAGACATGTCATAATAGCTATACTAATTATGTCCTAATTAAAACATCTTAATTACTACTTATTTAATAACAGCAAATTCATTAAACAAATTTATATTGTCTCAAATTTATTTAAAGTAAAATTTTAGCCAAGTATTTAGCTCAAGGCCGAATGGCCAATTGAGTTCATTGAGCTTAAACGAGCTCGACACGAGCTAGAGGTGAGCTCGTGAGCTGGACAGCAGCAAGGTGAACTCTCGTTTGACAAACACGAGCTAGGGCCGAGCTCATCGATGACTAGTTGAGCTTGTAGGACATTGCGAAACTGCTCCATTGAATGACCTTCCATACGTCCAAGTGAGTTAGCCTTGTTATCAATCCACACTTGCTGTACCATAGCTCCAATTGCATCTTTGAATAGCCTAGATCTAGTTCTAGTGATGGGGCCACGAGGTAGCACCAATGGATCATGGCTCGAGCTCGAGTTGACATGGGGCGTGCTCGCATCATCCTCCCCCTCTTGAAGATGACTTGTCCTCAAGTCAAAACCTACATCAAAAGGACTCAAATCAGCCACATTAAAAGTCGCGCTAACATTGTACTCACTGGGTAAATCAAGCCGATAGGAGTTTTCGTTAATTTTCTCAAGAACTTGGAACGGTCCATCTCCTCGTGGTAGCAATTTAGACCATACGTTGGATTGGAAAGCGTTCCTTTCTCATATGCAACCAAACCCAATCTCTAGGCTCAAAAACGACTCATTTATGACCTTTATTGGCCTTTCGAGCATACTCTTCAATTTTAGACTCAATGTTGTCTCGAACTTGCTTATGCAAATTCTTCACATATTCGGCCTTCCTTTTAGCATCTGCATGCACAAGTTGATCATTAGGTAAAGGCATTAAGTCTAAAGGAGTTAGAGGATTAAACCCGTAGACGACTTCAAATGGTGAGAATTTAGTCGCCGAATGCACGGATCGATTATATGCAAACTCCACATGGGGTAAACATTCCTCCCATGTTTTCAAGTTTTTCTAGATGATGCCCCTCAACAAAGTTGATAACACCCGATTGACTACTTCAGTTTGCCCATCGGTTTGGGGATGACTAGTTGTCGAGAAAAGTAGCTTCGTTCCAAGCTTTCCCCAAAGTGGTCGCCAAAAGTGACTTAGGAATTTAGTGCCGCGATCTGAAACAATGGTTCTTGGTAACCCATGTAGGCGTACCACCTCCCTAAAGAAAAGATTAGAAATGTGGACAGCGTCGTCAGTTTTTGTGCATGATATAAAATGTGACATTTTTGAAAATCTATCCACTACAACAAAAATTGAATCTTTTCCTGTTTTGGTTCGGGGTAAACCAAGTACAAAATCCATGGAAATATCTTGCCATGGTGCGTCAGGAATCGGAAGTGGCAAATATAAGCCATGAGGTTGGACCCTCGATTTAGCCTTCTTGCATGATATGCAGCGTGCACACACTCGCTCGACATCCCTCCTCATTCGCGGCCAATAGAAATGTTCTCAGAGCGTAGCCATGGTCTTTCCCACTCCAAAATGTCCCATAAGTCCTCCGCTATGTCCTCATTAACTAACACTTCTCGAATAGAGCTTTTGGGCACACACAGTTTACCTTCTTTGAAGAGAAAACCATCAAACCTGTAGTACTTATCAACAGCCATTTTCTCACATGCATGAAAAATTTCACCAAAATCTTCATCAGTGGAATACAATTCCTTTAAGAAAACAAACCCAAGTAGTTTAGATTCTAAATGGGTTATAAGTGCATACCTTCTTGAGAGTGCATCAGCCACGATGTTATCCTTACCTTTCTTGTACTTGATGATGTATGGGAACGATTCGAGGTATTCCACCCGTTTTACGTGTCTTTTGTTCAATTTATGCTGTCCTTGATATGTTTTAGCACTTCATGGTCTGAATGGATTACAAATTCTTTTGGCCAAAGATAATACTGCCAAGTCTCAAGGGCACGAACCAAAGCATACATTTCTTTGTCATATACAGGATAGTTTAGGGATGCCCCGTTCAACTTCTCGCTAAAGTATGTGATGGTCTTCCGTCTTGCATCAATCTGGCTCCAATGCCTACACGATGCATCACATTCAATCTCAAAAGTCTTAGAGAAAGAGCAATGCTAATAAAGGAGCTCTAGTAAGTCTATCTTTAATAACATTAAAAGAGTTTTCCTGTTCATCTCCCCAGAGAAAGGCTGAGCTCTTCTTGATGACGCTAGTAAGAGGTGCGGCTAACGTACTGAAGTTTGGCACAAATCTACGATAAAAACTCGCAAGCCCATGGAAACTCCTTACTTGGCTTATATTCAAAGGTCTCGGCCATTCTTGGATAGCCTTGATCTTCTCTTGGTCGACTTCGAGACCTTGAGCACTAACTACAAAACCAAGCAAAATAACTTTATCAGAACAGAAGGAACATTTCTTAAGGTTAGCATAAAGAGGTTCCTTACGTAAGACTTCCAAAATAGATCGAAGATGGACTACATGTTCTTCCAATGTTTTGCTATACACCAAGATATCATCAAAATATACAACACAAAACTTACTGATAAAAGCTCTTAAAACATAGTTCATTAGTCTCATGAAAGTGTTAGGGGCATTGGTTAAGCCAAACGGCATGACCAGCCACTCATACAAACCATGCTTAGTTTTGAAGGCATCTTCCATTCATCGCCTTCCCTCATTCAAATCTGGTGATAGCCACTCTTTAAATCGATTTTCGAGAACAGTTTGGCACCACTCAATTCATCTAACATATCATCAAGTCGCGGAATTGGATGCCTATACTTAATGGTGATTTTATTCATAGCTCGACAATCGACGCACATACGCCAAGTGCCATCCTTCTTTGGAACCAACAAGACCGGCACAGCACAGGGACTAAGGCTTTCTCGTATGTAGCCCTTTTCCATGAGTTCTTCAATTTGCCGTTGAAGTTCTTTTGTTTCTTCGGGGTTGGTTCGATAAGCAGGTCGATTCAGAATAACAGCTCCACGTATGAAATCGATTTGATGTTCTATCCCTTGAAGTGGTGGTAATCCATTCGGGATGTCTTCCAAAAATAGATCATCAAAATCCTACAAAAGAGACAAAATTGAAGAAGGGAGATTCTGGGGGAGATCGTTAGTGTTAAAAAGATTTTCTTTGTACATGAGTACAAAAATCGATTGTCGCAATAGCAAAGCCTTTCGTATTACACTTCCTTTCGCAAAGATACTCACTCTCTCATTTTCTTTTTCTTTTTCTTGTTTTCCACTCATCTCTCCTTTTTCATTTTTCTTTTTCACTCGCTCTCTTTTTGTTTCAAGTTTTTTTTGTTTTATTTTCTCATTTTACTCTTTTTCTCTCATCTTTTCAAAAGAATCTTTTAATTTTACTTGATCTTCATGAACTTGTTTTGGGGTCAAAGGTGCTAGAGTGATAGTCTTTCCCATGTGTTTGAACGTGTATCTATTGGTGTAACCGTCGTGAACCACCTTGCGATCAAACTGCCAGGGACGTCCAAGTAACAGATGACCCGCGTGCATGGGTACAACATCACAAAGGATCTCATCTGCATATTTTTTGATGTTGAAAGAAATTAGGATTTGTTTAGTTACCTTTAGTTCACCACCATCATCAAGCCATTGCAGCTTATATGGGCTCGGATGCTTTGTGGTTGGTAAGCCCAACTTCTCTACCATGAACGTACTAGCAACGTTCGTGCAACTTCCACCGTCGATGATAACACTACAAATTTTGCCTTGTATTTGACATCGAGTATGGAAAATGTTCTCTCGTTGTTGCTCATCATCGATTCCTTTAAGGTTGAGACTTCTCTTCACAACGAGGAGTTCACCATCTATGGCATGTTCAATTTCTTCTTCCTCGTCTGTGGTAGTTTCAATCTCACATTCTTCATCGTTTTCTTCAGACTCTATTTCTCCATTGGCACGCATCACCATCGTACTTCTGTTTGGACACTGACTTGCAATATGTCCCCTCTCGAGACACTTAAAACATTTGATGTCTCGTGATCAGTTGGATGGGCTTTCTATTGCCTTGCCTTTGTTAGATTCAGTGAAAGACTTACTTGGTTTGGCAGATGGCATGGTCTCCTTGGCTCGAGTCGATGGATTGGCCTTACTAGTCCCTTGGCCCCATTTGGTAGGGTTGGAGTGGGGATAGTTTTGAATAGTACCCTTGCGCTTCAACTGCCTCTCCACCTTAATCGCCATGTGCACCATGTCTGTAAGTTTGACATAATGCTGGAGTTCCACCATATTAGCTATGTCTCGGTTGAGACCAGCCAAAAATCGGGCCATGGTTGCCTCGTGTTCCTCTTGCACATCTGCTCTAATCATGGCAACTTCCATCTCCTTGAAGTAATCTTCAACACTCCTCGATCCTTGAGTAATATTTTGGAGTTTTTGATATAGTTCTCGATGGTAAAATTGTGGGACAAATCATCGGTGCATGATAGATTTCATTTTAGCCCACGTGCTGATGGGTTGTTCTCCATTTCTCCTTCGACTGGTGGTTATTTGGTCCCACCATATCATGGCATAATCGGTGAATTCGATAGCGGCCAATTTAACCTTTTTAGATTCCGAATAGTTATGACAATCAAAGACCAATTCAATCTTCTTTTCCCATTCAAGGTACACTTTCGGATCGGATCTCCCTTGAAATGGTGGAATAGATAACTTTACATTCTTCAAGTCATCATCCACTCGGTCTCGATCTCTATTACCTCAATTTCGGGGTCCTCGCCTTTCAATACTTGCAATAGATTCGATCTCACTATTGAAAGCATCATTGAAATAATCTTCACCGTCTTGCGGCTGTTCACGCCTTCTATTTGGTCACCCACGTACTTCTCGTTGTCTTCGGGCTTCCACTTGGTATAGTCGATCTTCCAGAGGATTGAGCCTGCGATCGAGTAACCGTTCCATCTCCCACAACAAGGCTTGCATTGGCAGATCGGGAACATGTCGAATGGGTTGCCTTCCTGGTGGCTCATTTACATTTTGCTCGGGTTCTAGAGACATAGCGCGAACTATAGTACCTTACAACAAATCCTCACGGTTCACTCGAAAAGAAAGAAGTTATTGACACTCCACTCGTGTTTAACACTCACGATTAGGCTTTTACCTCCCCTCGGATAGTCTCACACACTCGTGCCTTTTACCTCTCGAACTTCTCTCAATTTTGTTAGTCAGATTTGCCAAGGCCTATTAGGGCTTAGGGGTCAGTTTCAAAATGGGTTCAAAGGGTGTAAGATGTGGGTGTAGGTAGGCTAAAGAAAGAAGAAGGGATTGGTGGTTCAAGTAGGTCGGAGAGGAATTTAGAAAATGTAGATGAAGAGAATGATAGCAATCCAATCGAAACACTAGGGATTTTTTTTAATTTTGAACTTTCTTTTTTTTGAGAAATTTTTTTAATTTTGAATTTCCTTTTTTTAACTTACTTCGAGCCTTCACTTAAATGACTTCGATGGTTGTTCTCAGCTTTGTAGATCTCTGTTTAACTAGCTTTGATATCAGATGATACGATCCTGATCTCGAGGAGAAACGAGATGTATGCTTGGAGTTTGATCGTAAACCAGAGAGTCAAAGAAAGAAAGAAATTTCGATGTAGTTAGGATAAGTAGTAAGAGTTGGGTTGACAAAATGAGTTGGATTCGGTATTAGCTTAGGATGGTTTCGGATTAGGATATGTTTCGAAGTTAGGGAAGAATGAACAACTCGGGTTTTAGTTTAAGAAAGAAAATAAAGCTTGGGCTTCGGTTTAAGGATGAAAGAATGTTCAAGTTTTTAGTTTAGGACTTTAGGAAACAAGTAAGAACCAATACCGAGAAAGGTATTGACCCGGTTACTTATACATTTCTAAAGGTTTGATTTTAGTAGTTTAACGGACCTCGACCCACTATCGATGTACGATAGGAACCTTGGTATCGGGATAGAATGAAGGATGGTTGTCGCCACTAGACTCCTAGATAAGCCAACAAATCCTAAGAACGAAATAGGAGAAATTGCTCTCGCAAATTCAACATAATAACGATATAAAATTTGGCAAAAAGTCCATTACAAAGAAATTGTCCAAGTATTTATAGGCTAACATATGCCAACTGAATGGACACTTAGTAATCCTTAATAACTAAGTTAATTTAAGCTTGATTAATCTTGAATAATCTAGAAGAAATTCTCTTGTATTCCATGTCCATATTCGACTGAATGGAAGGTTGATGGACAGCTTCTAGATGGTCTAGGTGCAGTCGAATCTTCAAGGGAAGAATGGTCCTTTAATATTCAGCCAAAGGGGGCTTGTATGCCATGAATAACTTCATTGAATTTAAGCTTTAATTAGCTAACTTTCCAGCTGATGAATGCTCCTGATCCCAATAGCCACAAATGTGAAAACAAGGAGCTAAACAGCCCCCTAGGTGACGCCCTTGGCTGCTGGTGTGAAAGGCATTTTTGTGGGAGCTTGGGTGAGCTAAATAGTCACTTTGGGGAGCTAAATCAGCAGCTAAGAAGGCCATTAAGCTAACCAAGTTAACTCCTTAAATGAAAGAATGTGCAGCTGCCATGAATCTCCTTGTGCCGTCCCCCCTACATGCACCTACAAAACAAATTAAATTCATTTCAGCCACTTAACTTAGCTAATTAATTCCAGCAATTAAAATGACACATTAAGACATTAAATTGAGCTGAAACAAATTAAAAACTAAGCTATTAATAAACTTTTAAAATTCAGCTGTAGCTTAGGACACATTACTAGCTAGTTTCGGCTAGACAAATTAAATGGCAGCAACTCAATTAATTTGTCCTAAGTAAGACATGTCATAATAGCTATACTAATTATGTCCTAATTAAAACATCTTAATTACTACTTATTTAATAACAGCAAATTCATTAAACAAATTTATATTGTCTCAAATTTATTTAAAGTAAAATTTCAGCCAAGTATTTAGCTCAAGGTCGAATGGCCAATTGAGTTCATTGAGCTTAAACGAGCTCGACACGAGCTAGGGGTGAGCTCATGAGCTGGACAGCAGTAAGGTGAACTCTCGTTTGACAAACACGAGCTAGGGCCGAGCTCATCGATGACTAGTTGAGCTTGTAGGACATTGTGAAACTACTCCATTGAATGACCTTCCATACGTCCAAGTGAGTTAGCCTTGTTATCAATCCACACTTGCTGTACCATAGCTCCAATTGCATCTTTGAATAGCCTAGATCTAGTTCTAGTGATGGGGCCATGAGGTAGCACCAATGGATCATGGCTCGAGCTCGAGTTGACATGGGGCATGCTCGCATCAGATCGTAGGCCAATCGTGGTAGTCTTGAGTGACAGTAGCGTAGAAGCAGTAAAAGCGTTAGTACGAAAACCAGGTGTGTAACTCTTACACACTTTCTATGCTAAATATGTTATATGTTGTGTGTTGTTAAAAGCCGGAGTGACGGCAATGGTTACTAAAATACCCCTGTGGGTAAAAGCGAGAATGCTGGGTAAGTTGTTATTATTTCTCGAGGTAATGTGATCTATGAAAGCATGTTATTTTGTATACGTAATTTTGTATGTTAAGCATGATCATACTGATATTGTTGGCATAAATTTGTGTTATGGGTGATGAGAGGAGGGGAAGTATGATCTATCGGTATTACGGTGATTTGGTATCACACAGTGGGTTGGCCCCACATATTATAAAAAATTGTGACTAAGTCTCAGTGGTTTGGCACCACCAGTGGTTTGGTACCACATATGTTATTTCCGTAACTTTGGTTACCAGTGGTTTGGCACCACATATAATATCCTTGTAACTTCAGTTACCAGTGGTTTGGCACCACCAGTGGTTTGGTACCACAAGGGGTAGATTTGGGAGACATGGATGGATACCTAGGTTGATGGGTTGCATGACATGCATATTTGTATTTGAATCTGTGTAAGGGTATATTTTCTTTTGGGAGGGGGACTTACACACTGAGTCTAGGTGACTCACCCCTTCCGTTATATTTTGCAGATCAGGCTTAGATCATGGATATGGAGCCGGAGTGGACTCAAGGTGGCCATGCATAGCATTTGGTTCATTACAAAGTTTTCTATTCGAACTTAGTTATTTCACTTGATTTTGGTTTTCAGTTATGTAATAAGGCCGCTGAAGTTTATTTTTGGGATGTTTTTATTTAATTGGTTCTTTAACTTTTGCTATGCATACTTAAACGTTATGAACTGGCTGTTCTCAAAATCTAACAAAAAGGAAAAACTCGTTTTCCAAAGTGGTCACCGACTAAGTTATAAATGTGAAAGAAACAATAAGGCAATCAAGTGTTTCTAAAACCAAGTATCAACATGTTTTCCACATTGCAAAATACAACGACGTATCTTAAAAAAATTTTACAACAGCTTTCTCTTTAAACGAATCAAATCAGTTTTCAACTGTTTTATTCCTGTGGCACGTCAGATCTGGTTGTAGCATTTTGACCAGGTTTGGGGTGTTACAATTATCCTTATTTCTTTCTATCACCAAACTCGAACCTATCCTTCCATCTCCTAAACCATCTCCTTACTTTAACGCCTCCATTCCTAACTTAATTTCATCATCTAAACAAATTCATTTCAAAGCTTCAACAAACTCATCTATAATTTCTCGATATTTTCCTGAAGGCTCGACTTACTCCTCGTAGACGATTGGGCACTTTGCATACATTTTAACTCCTCCCGAGGCAGACTGTATCACAACCCTAAGGGTATAACATAATTTTACCTACCGAGGGTATTTTAGTAATTTACCTACCAAGGGTAATTCGATAATTTCACCAACTAGGGGTATTTCGATAATTTTACAAATAGGGGTATTTCAGTAATTTTGTAAATCATGGGTATTTTGATAATTTTACAAACCAGGGGTATTTTGATAATTTCACAAACTAGGGTATTTCGATAATTTTACAAACTAAGGGTATTTCAGTAATTTCACAAACTAGGGTTAATTCGGTAATTTCGTAAACTAGGGGTAATTCAGTAATTTTAAAACCAGGGGTAATTCAGTAATTTCACAAACAAGGGTATTTTAGTAATTTCACAAATCGGTGTTAAACAGAAGGTCCGGTAAGCGACTTAAGTATTCTAAACAGAGATAATGATGCAGATGGGCCTAAGGCCCATTCTCACCAAAAACCTAGCCACATATAGAGATTCACATAGTCTAGTTCACTATTTACTACTCAATCATACAATTTACTCAATCAGCCATCGTGGTCCAATGACCCACACCTACAAGAATACTAAAACCGCTACCATCACCGTGTGATCGGTATTTCGACATTTGCCGCTCTAAGAATACACACCGATAGAAATCAAGTCGTTAAAGCGCGCTCGAGCACTCCTATGCCCAACGCCATGTGTATGCTCCTTCTCCTCCTAGGCGACTCTATATATATTTAAATCTTTTCGATGTGGGATCCTTCCATCAGAGAGTTTAAATCCAAATCAAAGTCAATTCATAAAATAAATACTCCTTGCTTGTCATGAGATTCGAACCTGTGCTCCCTTGTAGCATAATCCACGCTGCTAGCCACTTTTCAACTAAATATAACTCATGGCAAAATTTTAGAGTCACTTTAAAAGAAAACCAAAATGCAAGAGCCAAGACTTGAACCTTGGAGATCCAAGCTCTTCTTGTGTCATTATCTCCACATTTTATTCTTAAAGCCTACCTACTAACTCCCGGGGTTTTTTTCACCTAAAACCAAAATTTCCCTAAGCCAAAGTTTAAACTCGGGACTTCATAGAAGCCCCCTAACCTTCCACACTCACCTACTAGATCCAACTTGCATTAAAGCCATTCTCTTATTCCCAAGAATTTTAAATACTCCTATGCCTAAGGCCTAATGGGCCTAATCCTTCTAGACCCAATGGGCCTAATCCTTCTAGGCCCAACTTTGGGATGTTACATCCTTGTTGTTTCTTACAAGTTGACATAATAAACAGATTCTGAAAGATCGAAATTAGTTCCTTTAAAGAACTAATTATGGGAGATTGAGTGGAAAAGGCAATTGAGCATGTGAGATCAGAAGGGGAGACAAAAAGAGCCTTTAAAGTATTCTCCCGAGTGAAACACGAGCGCTGAGTGAAATTGTTGAGTGTTCTTTCTTTGGGAGCGATCTATGAGACTGTTTTGAGTGTGCTGTGAGGTCCATTCATTTTTTTCACAAACCTTTAATAGTTTTTTTTACTTGTTTCTTTTTATTATTATTTAAAATGATAGGTTCTAATGAGAGCAACCCGGATGACCGACAACCAAACTTGCAAATGCAGGCTATAACACGTGAACTTCAGCATCTTTTAAGACAAGAACTCGAACCTCTACAATCGAGGATGGATAAAATTGACGGTGGTGGTTCCCAATCAGTCCCTAATGAAGGAAATGACGAGAATGAAGTTGATCAATCTCTGAGGCAAAATTTGAGAAGACATATACAACTTGATGATAATCTGTCTAACATTAAAGTTGTTATTCCATCATTTCAGGGATGAACAGATCCTAATGCTTATCTCGCTTGGGAAAGCAAAGTCGAACATGTTTTTGAGTGTTACAATTACTCAGAACAGAAGAAGGTTTGTTTGGCTGCAATGGAATTCACTGATTACGCTTTGATCTGGTGGGATCAATTGCTAATTAGTCGGAGACGCACTGGTGAAGGTCCAGTGAGAATGTGGAATGAAATGAAACAAATCATGCGTAAGAGATTTGTTCCTTTTCATTATCATCGTGACTTATTCTATCTAGAAGTTGCAAACGTTGAAACAGGGGAGTAGGAGTGTTGAAGACTACTATAAGGAAATGGAAATGTCCATAATGCGAGCCAACATTGTTGAGGATCGAGAGGCTACTATTGCACATTTTCTTGCAAGTTTGAATTCTAAGATTGCTAATGTTGTTGAGTTGTAGCATTATGTCGAGTTGGAGGACATGGTGCATATGGCGATAAAAGTTGAACGATAGCAACGTAGGAAGTCTTCAAATCAAGGTAATACTCTATTTAAATCATTTTCAAATCCTTTATCTACTCCTAACAATTTTAGGAAGCCTACACCACAAGCACCACTTCAGATTTGAGATAAGGTAGAGTCAAGCAAACCAAAGACTCCTATTACTGAAAATAGGCATGACAAGCAGGTGGTGACACAAGAACATTCGAGGGACATTCTGTGTTTCATGTGCCTTGGTCAAGGGCATGTTACCAGTCAGTGCCCAAATCGGAGGACCATGATGTTGTTGGATAGTGGGGAGATTGAATCTGAGTCTAAAGAAGAAGAACAGGAGTGCCCTACAGTGGACGTTGAAGAAGATGATGACAATGTGCAGACGTTTGCCACTGGTGAAGCACTTGTTGTCAAGAGGAGTTTGAATACTCAACCGATTCAAGATGAATAGCAATGAGAAAACATCTTTCACACGAGATGTCTCATCACAAGGTATGTGTTGTAATTATCGATGGTGGTAGTTGTGCTAATGTTGCTAGTTCTGTGATGGTTGATAAGTTGGGTTTGAAGATGACACAACATCCAAATCCTTACAAATTATAGTGGCTAAATGACAGAGGAGAAATTAAAGTGACTAAGCAGGTTCTTGTGCCGTTTACCATTGGAAAGTACAAAGATGAAGTACTTTGCGATGTCATTTCGATGGATGCGAGCCATTTACTGTTGGGACACCCATGGCAGTTTGACAAGAGGGCGGTACATGATGGTTTTACAAACATGTATTCTTTTGTTCATGCAGATAAAAAGATCATCTTAGCACCTTTGACACCGAGCCAAGTGCAAGAAGACCAAGTGAGATTGCGAAAGAATATCAAAAAAGCTCGAGGGAAAAAGAAGATGAATGTGTACGCTAGCAGCAAGGAAATCAGGAAATGTCTTTCCTCTCAGTATTCTATGCTTATTTTTTTGTTTAAAGATAATTGTTTATTAGGATTCCTAGTGATTTGCCTATTTCTATTTCATCTCTTTTGCAAGAATTCGAGGATGTGTTTCCTGATGAAACACTGAAGGGTTTACCCCCTATTTGTGGCATCGAACATCAAATTGACTTTATTCCAGGAGCCACGATTCTGAATAGTCCAGCATACCACAGTAACCCTGAAGAGACAAAAGAACTTCAAAGATAGATTTCTGAGTTGCTGGACAAGGGGTACATTCGAGAGAGCTTGAGTCCGTGTGCTGTACCAGTGTTGTTGGTACCCAAAAATGATGAAACTTGGAGGATGTGTGTTGATTGTCGAGCAGTGAACCAGATTACGATTAGTATCGACATCCCATTCCTCGACTTGATGACACATTGGATGAGTTGTGCGGAGCAACTATCTTCTCCAAAATTGATTTGAAGAGTGGATATCATCAGATTCGCATGAAAGAAGGTGATGAGTGGAAGACAGCCTTCAAGACAAAGTTAGGACTGTATGAATGGTTAGTGATGCCTTTCGGTTTAACCAAAGCTCCTAGTACTTTTATGTATTTGATGAATCATGTTCTGCGATCTTTTATTGGTAAGTTTTGTGTTGTGTACTTTGATGATATTTTGATTTATAGCAAGACTTTGTAGGATCACGTAAAACACTTACGAGCTATTTTGCAGACTTTGCGAGAAGAGAGATTGTTTGGTAGCAAGGAGAAATGTGTGTTTTGTACTGATAAACTTATATTTCTTGGTTATGTTGTTAGTTCTCAGGGAGTTGAAGTTGATCCTGAGAAGATTAAGGCGATTCAAGAGTGGCCACGACCGACGTCAGTTAGCCAAGTTAGATCGTTTCATGGTTTAGCTAGTTTTTACCATCGATTTGTTCCCCATTTTAGTTCTATTACCGCCCCCTTAATCGGGATTATAAAGAAGAATTCAGTCTTCTCATGGGGTAAAGAACAAGAGGACGCCTTTCTAAAAATAAAAGAGTATTTGACAAAAGCACCAGTTTTAGCCTTACCTAACTTTGATAAAATGTTTGAAGTTGAATGTGATGCTTCTAGAGTTGGTATAGGTGCTGTTTTGTCACATAGGAAAAGAGGCCCGTTGCATATTTTAGTGCGAGTGGAGCAACGTTGAACTATCCTATCTATGATAAGGAGATGTATGCACCGATTCGGGCCTTGGAAACTTGGCAGGATTATTTGTTGCCTAAGGAGTTTGTGATTCACACTGATCATGAGGCTTTGCAATTTATCACAGGTCAGCATAAATTAAATAAACGACATGCTAAATGGGTTGAATTTCTTGAGTCTTTCCCTTATGTCATTCATTACAAGAAAGGTAAAGACAATGTTGTTGATGATGCTTTATCACGTAGGTATGCACTTTTAAATTATCTTGATTCTCATTTGATTGGATTTGCATATATTCGTGAGCTATATGTTGATGATCCTGATTTTAGAGATAAATTTAATGCTTGCGCAAAAGGTGTAGAAGGAAAATTTTATAGGCATGACGGCTATCTTTTCAAAGAGAACAGGATATGCATTCCACAAGGATCTATGCATGGTATTTTGATCCATGAAGCACATGAAGGTGGACTGATAGGTCATTTTGGAGTCACCAAAATGTTACAAACATTAAACGAACATTTATTTTGGCCTAAAATGCGTAGGGACGTTGAACGGTACTGTGAATGTTGTGTGACATGTAAGAAAGCAAAATCGAAGGTTTCACCACATGGTATGTACTTGTCTTTACCTATTCCTGATTCCCCTTGGACTAATATTTCGATGGATTTTGTTTTGGGGTTGCCTAGAACTAGGACCGTTATAGATAGCATATTTGTTGTGGTTGATAGGTTCTCGAAGATGGCACATTTTATTGCTTGCCATAAGACTGATGATGTTGTCAATGTGGCTAACTTGTTCTTTAGGGATGTTGTTTGTTTACATGGTATTCCTAGGTCAATTATTTCTGATAGGGATGTAAAGTTTTTGAGTCACTTCTGGAGGACTCTTTGGAGCAAATTAGGTACGAAACTTAAGTTTTCTACTACTTGTCATCCCCAGACTGATGGACAAACTAAGGTTGTTAACAGAGTTTTATCTACTTTACTTTGTTCCATAATTAAAAAGAACATAGAAACTTGGGAAGATTGTTTGCCACATGTTGAATTTGCTTATAATCACGCTGTACATTCTGCTACTAAGATGTCACCATTTGAGGTTGTTTATGGATTTAATCCTATTACTCCTCTAGAAATGTTGCCTTTGCCACAAGAATAGGTGATGAAAAGGGACGATAAAGCGAAAGCAGAATATGTGAAGAAGTTGCATCAATAGGTTAAGGAGAACTTAGAACGGAGGACTCAGCAGTATGAAAAGCAAGCAAATAAAGGAAGAAAGCGAGTCACCTTCGATGTTGGTGAATGGGTATGGGTTCATTTTCGAAAGGAACATTTTCTAGCCCAAAGACAGTCTAAGCTGTTACCGCGAGGAGATGGTCCTTTTCAGGTGTTGGAGAAAGTGAATGACAACGCTTACAAATTGAACTTACCAGGTGAATATAATGTAAGTGCCATATTTAATGTTTCGAATTTAATTCCTTATGATACAGTCCACCTCGGGAGGAGCTGAAATGTATGCAAAGTGCCCAATCATCTACGAGGAGTAAGTCGAGCCTTCGGGAAAATATCGAGAAATTATAGATGAGTTTACAGAAGCTTTGAAATGAATTTGTTTAGATGATAAAATTAAGTTAGGAATGGAGGTGTTAAAGTAAGGAGATGGTTTAGGAGATGGAAGGATAGGTTCGGGTTTGGTGATAGAAAGAAATAAGGATATAAAGATTATCAATTTTAAGGAAAAGTAAATAAGTAATGATAAGATGTTATTTGATGGAGATGGATGGAATTGAACTTAAACAAAGAATCGATTCAACACTATGAGAGTGTCACCCTAGGTTCTATGATATTTAAGGTGGATAGATGAAGTAGAAGATGGACCAAAGACCCGTTACTTAGAGAAGTAAGAACCAATGGTATAAATTAATGGAAAGGACAAGTGATAGACGCCACAAGCACAGCTCGATAAGTCTATGAAACTTGTACGAAAGATAGAGAGGAGATAACTCACTCAAAGAACCAAAGTTCATATATTTTAATTCAAGATTAACCACCCTTACAAAATACAATTTAAAAACTATTTATAGGTAAATATGAGAGCTAGCTGAATGGTCATCCAAATATCCCTTAGTAGCTAAGTAAAATTAAGCTATATTAATCTTGAATGTTCTTGAACAAGTCCCCTTGTCTACATTCGGCTGAATGGGAAAGTAATGGACAACTTCTAGATTGTCTAGATGCAGCCAAACATTGATGGATGAATTTGGGGGCTGAATGGCACTTGAATATTCGGCCAAGGGGGGTTTGCATGACTTGAATGATAAGCCTAGAAATTTGAATGAGCATGCAATAATCTAGGCACCGTGGAAACGTGAAAGGCCATCCCAAATCCCCACTTCAGCTTTTAATCACTCCCCACGCATGGAGACACACTCCAGCAGCACATTAAATGCAGCACCTTCAATGTTTGTTCATTCACGAAGTAACTCCACTTAATTATTTGTCTTTCATGAAAAAGCACCTTAAGATGAATGCATTTAGCCTCCTAGGAGAAAGGAATTAGCATATTGAGGATGTCCTTTTACATTCACGATGCATGCATTCACTATGGGCATTAATGTCATCAAAAGCATGAACCAACATTGCCTTAAATATGTTTCATGCATGCTAATTATTGTCCAGCTTTTAATGTGGCCCTTTGGTCTCCACGATGCGCCAAAATTCATGCATGCAGCCCATATATTCAATGCAGTCGATTATGTTTCAACAAGGCATTTAAAGGTCCCCCCACGCATGTACCAGCACACTATTAACTAAGGATCATGCATGAAGACTATTGTCCACCTAATTGAATGTGGAGCAGACCAACAGACACGTTGGGAAACCAAAACGTCAGCCCCTTGGCCACTTAGAGTTGATGGCCGAACATGGCCTTTAATGCTGCAGCCCACTTGTATTAAATATGCCTCCAAAGCACCTACAAGGCATTAAATTCAGCAATAAGAATTTCCAGCAACTAGACAACATATTAAAGACATGTTTAAAATTAAGAACATGCCATAAATGTGTCCCCAAGTGAACTAAAATTTGGCTGGAAGTTTGGACAAGATTAATTGCAAATTTCAGCCATTTAATGAAGTAGCAACCAACTAGACATATATTTAAGACATGTTTAAAGCATGAAATAAATAGGATCTTAAATGGTCAAAAATTCGGCTGGATAGGGTCTTAAATGGGCAGCATCTATTAGTTATGTCCAAAACTAGACATATTAACTTCTACTCATTAATTATGTAATATCTAAGACATATTAAAGCTTACTATTATTTTATGCAATGATTAAGACTTAATTAAATTTATTTAAATGCATTAAAATTAAAGATTCAGCTCAATGAGCTGGCACGAGCTCGAGTGAGCTCGAATCAAGCCCAAATGGACTAATCTGGCTCGATTTGGAAATGCACCAAAGTGTATATCAGCATCACGGCACTTGGGGCATTGAATTTCATAGGTGCATTGAAGTTCATAGGTGCCCCGGGCGTGCCCGTATCATCCCTCCCCTCTTCAAGACGATTCATCCTCGAATTGACCTATTGGTTTTCTCGAACAAAATTTGTTTTGCTTGACTTCCCTTGATCAATCGGGATGGATGATAATCACGATCCCTGAACACGATAAACAAGAATTAGCAAGATTGTTTTCAAACAAAATGGCAATCCAAATTTGAACAACACAGGACAAATAAATCGCACGCAAACGAGCACAGCCACATTATCATATAAAAGGAACAAAGCCTTGTCAAATTTTTGCAATAAAAGTGAATAGGCTTCCAAGCATGCATATGATTTAAACAGATTCCAAAAGTTAAAATCAACATGCGAATAACACATCAAGTGATAGTTATAATCGTCACAGGCAAGTAATGAAGAACACGCATATGGCACTCGAAGTTGAAATAGATCAACTAATTCTTGCATCGAAAGATATATGACATCACTCGCATATGAATTATAAAATTTATCAATCACATGAATCCTTTTGTCAGTCATCAAACCGATAAGTCATAGATAGGCAAAACAGAACATGTAAGCATTTCATGTTTTAAAGGATTTGCAAAAGGAAAATCAGTGTCATGATTTCTTTCAACATCCAAAATAGACAGATCATTATCAATTAAGATAGAACAATTAAGTATATCACGACTTAAGTACCTTAGGAAAATCAACTTTTCAACGTGATGATTGCCATTACTCAAGGAAAACAAAAAGGTTTTAAAGTTTTTGAACATCTTACCTTGCTTTTCTTCAAGAGTAGGACAACAAAGTCCAACTTTACCTTGCTTAACCATAACAAATCTTCGCTCATCGAGATCGTAGTATAGTCGGGACTTCAGAGTTGTGTAAGCCTCGACCAAACGATATGTAAACTTCAAGTATAACCACAAAACTTGCTTGAGGAATGAATAGAAATTGAACAAAAAGTGGGCAAAGTTCGTTACCTTATTTAGAAGCCAAGTATCAAAATGATAGGAATCTTTCAAACAAGAAGAACCATCTAGATGATACTTGAGTTTTCCACAAAACAAATCAAAATGTATTCCCGGTTTAAAAACATGTGTTTGATTATTTAAATCAAAATGTATCAATGGTTTCAAAAAATCAAGCATGTTAAACCAAAATGAGTTGTGTATGTTCAATATCGAACGATCAAAACTCTTAACGTGCTTCAAAATAGATTTATGAAAACTCAAATATTTTGACAATGAACAATTCTCGTAAAACCCGCAATCAAACAAATGAGGATTAAAAGAAAAGGCATCATCATACCTGATCAAATCTTGTATTTGCTGATTATTCGTTACTCCACCGTCACACTTTGCATCAAAATGATTATTATGGAATATATTCGTCTTTCCATCTTTTAAATCGTCACACTTAATCGAAGAATGGTAGTTAACGAGGCTATCCACAGAATCACAAATTTTAGAAGAATTTGGTGGAGACGGGATCGTTTCAAAACTCTCACCTTCCTTACCTTCAATCTCATGTAATTCCACTTTACCTGTTTCAATCAAACAAAAACGTCGTTCTTCGGGAGGGTATTGAAGTTGGCAGTCTTCGTGCAATTTGTTGGAAACTTGGAATGAAAAAACAGAAGAAGAGCAAACTTCAAGTGGGTTAATTGAAAAATCATTATCTTTTTCTCGCTCTTCTAGTTCTCTCGTTTCTTTTTGAGATCTTTTTCTTTTTCAAGCTCTTTTTCAATTTTTTTTCTCAATCTCAATTTCTTTTCTTTCTTTCTCAACTTCCTCTTTTTCACTCTCATTTTCATTTTTCTTTTCAATTTCTTTTTGTTCTTTTTCGTCTTTTATTTCTTTTTGTTCTCTCTCATTTTCTTTTATTTCTTTTTTCTTGTTTTGATTTTCTTTCCTCTCGAACTCTTTTTCATTACAACAAGAGAATGATTCAAAATAATTGAAAAGAGAGGGATTTGACTCAAGGATTGAAGAAATATTTTCGTGGATGTCACGATCGATGCTTCGTGAAAAATCCTTCGTGATGTCGAAGTGCCTCGTATGTGTATCTTTCTTCTCGTTGTCTCAAAGGTCTTGACGAATATGAATCTCGATGATAATCTTTTCTCACACACTCACTGGACGTTGAACTTCTTGATGAAGAGACATCTTGATAAAAGTTTCTCGACCTTGAAGTCGATGACGTATGGGAGTCATATTAGACTTCTTTTCTCGAATAATCATTAAAGGTGGGTCTCTGAGATGGTCGCCGCTCCATTTCTTGACTCGTTGTAGTGTGCTTTCGTCGAGCCTTTTCCTCCGCTCAGTCCAAACGCCTTTATATTGGACTTAACTTTTTCTCGAGCATTCGGTCCATTTCGTTCACCAAAAATTGAAAGTCATCGGTGGAGAGTTCTTCTTGAAACATGTTTATTGCTGAAAATAAAATGTTAGTGTTCAAAATAAAACAAAATTTAAATACCTTACCACAAAACCTCTCAAGTCGCTCGGAAGAGAAAATTCGCTCACACTCGTGTTTCACTTGAGTATGGCTTTTTCTCTAACGTAAGCACTCATGCCTTTTACCACTCACTCTCTTCTCACAATTTTGTACTTCATTTTGGAAGACTCATCGCGGCTTGAGGGTCAGCTTCAAAGTGGGTAACAAGGGAAAACGTTAGGTATTCGGGTAAGCTAAACAAAAAGAAAAATTTTGGGGGTCGGGGTAGGAAGATGAGGCTAGTGTAGTGGCTTTAAGATCAGAACAGAGTAGACGAATGAACAAAATTACAAACTTTCAGAAATTTCCAAACACTTTTTTTTAACTTCTTTTTTTTATATATTCGTGTGTTTTTCTCTTTTTTTTTCTTCGATTTTTTTTCAAATTTTCAAATTTCTTTTTTTTCACTTCAAATATAATAAACAAGAACAAAAATTACAACTTACAATTTTTTTCAAATTTTTTTCACTTACGAACCTATTTTGGCTTCTCGTACGTCGTCAAAATTCCTCATTTTTATAGCTCTGATACTAGATGATACAGTCTACCTCGAGAGGAGTCAAAATATATGTAAAGTGCCCAATCTTCTACGAGGAGTAAGTCAAGCTTTCGGGAAAATATCGAGAAATTATAGATGAGTTTGCGGAAGCTTTGAAATGAATTTGTTTAGATGATGAAATTAAGTCAGGAATGGAGGTGTTAAAGTAAGGAGATGGTTTAGGAGATGGAATGTAACACCCCAAACCCGGTCTATGCATTGAGACTAGATTTGGTTTATTACATGATTCGAGCTATTCTTAAATCTTTAATGAGTTGAAAACTACAATGTTATTTGAGGTTTAAAATTTGAAGAGTATTTGAATTTAATAAATATTTGAAAACATTAGTTGAAAATCATTGTATTATCAAAAACCTTTAAATAGTTTGTTAAAGAGTTAACTATAATAAAAAAAATTTATAAAAGAATTCCATATACTTGAAAACCCAAATTAATTTTAATAAAACATCATAAAATCACAGCCCATAATTAAAAGTCCAAAGTTTAGTTTAAATCCCAAACACACATAAAATCCATAAGTTATTTATAGAGGCCCTTATTACAATAATCCATAATAGTAAAAATATACTTATTAAAAGTTCAGAGTTTAAATAACCCATGTTTTTCGGTATGGCCTCCACAAAATCATCCTCGGCCCAAGTCCACGTCAATTTCCATTACCTGAGATGGAAAAATTTAAAAGGGGGTGAGTTACTTAGAACTCAGTGTGTAACTCACTTACCACCATTATTGGGCCAGATCATCAAGATATTATGCTGGGCTTGAGCCCAATTCAGAATTCAACAATATATCATGAATTAAAACAATTAAAAATGCATGAAAAATGTAATTCCCAACCCAAACCTAATATCCATCCGCTAACACCCCGTACCAACCATCACACTGTGGGGATCAAGTCAACCCACCCGCCATCACACCAATCGTGGCGTTAAGCCTTTTTATTATTGTGGCATAGCCACCGAACTAGAGGCAATAAGCTGATATTGTGGCAGAGCCACCGAACTAGAGGCAATAAGTCGATATTGTGGCAGAGCCACCGAACTAGAGGCAATAAGCCGATATTGTGGCCGAGCCACCGAACTAGAGGCAATAAGCCGTTAATATGGCAGAGCCACCGAACTAGATTTTTGGCAACTGGCCATTCTTCTCTTCATATATCCCACCCCATGCAATCGTGCGTACAAAATATAATCATATAATAATTTCATTTATTTAATTCATAACAATGGTGGGTTTATCATTTCATTTGGCCCATAAACATATTATAGCAATTTGTCTATTTAGCAATTTAGTGGGCTTGGCCCATTTACCGAACTAGAGTATTTTGGCCCAATTTATCGAACTAGAGTATTTTGGCCCAATTTATCGAAACATCCAATTTACATAATAACAATTAATTTCTCGAGGGCGTTTTCGTAATTTTCACGATTTAGTCATTTTTACGTATTTTCATCAAAATATCAATTTTTACGTTTTTACCGATCTAATCGTTTTTACGATTTACTTCCATACCGAAATTTGACATCCAACCGAGAAAATAATGAGTGTGAAATTACACACCTCGATACCGTGAGTACTAATCCTTCTCGTTCCTCGACACCTAAAACATATTTTGATCCGTTAGACAACTATTTCGTAAAATATTCTTAATCGATAATAGATCCAAAATCTTACCCTCTTGATTTTGAATCACTTGATTTTGGCTTTTCCTCGTTTATTGATTCGTTAGCACGAGAATCCACCAACGATAACATTTCGGAAGTTCGTACTACTTGAATAATGGACTTCCTTCGAAGATGGCCATAACCCGGTGGAAAATCCCGGATGCAAAACCTCTCTTTGTTTGAATGGGGGATTTACGGATCTGCGCCTCTTAACGTGACTAACCACCGCCCTTTTCTTCCCTATTTTGAAAGTCTTCAAGATCCAAAAGAATTTTAGTTAGATCTATAATATCAAATAATACTAGAGATTTTAAAGAGTGGGATTTCCTTACCACAATGAAATGTTTCCAACGTTTCCACGATTCCCCCGTTCACTTGAGTTCCGATCTCCGTTATTGCACTAAATAATAATGAAAGAGACGTTATTAGAATGAACGTTATATCAATCCAAAAAGACCCTCATAAAACCAATGATATTCGGCCATGACACTAACAATAAATCGAAAATGAAGAAGAACCCTTACCTATTTCCCACGGTCGAAAGGAAAGGATTGAGAGTGTTGTTTAATTGATGGAAGATTCGGCTATGTATGATTAAGGAAAAGAAAATAATTTTGGCTTATAGGCACATTAGCATTCGGCTATGGGAGTGTAGATGGAGAGAACTTCGATTGAAAAGAAATAGAATACAAGAAAAGATGGTGATGATGTTGCTTTGATTTCAAGGAGATTAGGAGAAAAAGAAAAGAAAAAGACAAGCTTTAGGAGAGATGTATATTCGGCAATGGCAAAAAAAAGAAAAGAAAAGGATTGGCTTTTGGTATATGTGATTTTCGGCATTCAAAGAAAAGGTACAACCAAGTACTAAAGCAATAAACAAGAATGACCAAATGGTCAAAATGATCAAGGCTTACCAAAGCACAATTCGGCCAAGGGAGAGATAGGTTGAGAGAATTTGCAAAATGCACAAAACTAAAGAAAATGACCAAAACAAAAGACTAATTTTCCTAGCCAACTATCACCAAATTTCGGCCTCCCCTAGCCATATTGTCATCCATAAGCATGGTCCAATGCCATGATTTTGTTTCCAAAATTCTCCTTGATATGTGCCTTATGTCCCCCTATCTTTCCTTAAATCTTTGATTCCATGCCATAAGTTAGTTGTTTCCTTAATCCATTGATACACTAACCAAAAATAACATGGTCAACACCTTCCTTATATGTTCCTTGCCGACACTTCTTAGTCATGAGTAGAAAATTAAAACAAAAATTCATTTAGGTGCTATCCAAGGATTGAACCTCTTCCCTCTTACTAGAACCCATGCGCCAACTCCACCATGCCATATGCTCATTTTATGACACTCTTTAGCACATAATTTAACTTAAGTCCTAATGATATTTGTTTCCCTTCAATAAATTCTCAATTAATAAATTTTATTCCTTTAAAAATCTAAACACCAATTTATGCAATTTAAATACTCAAATTTTTAGGGTGTTACATGGAAGGATAGGTTCGGGTTTGGTGATAGAAAGAAATAAGGATAATAAATGATACGATCCGTCTCGGGATGAGTCAAAACGTATTTGAGTTGCCCAATCATCTACGAGGAGGAGATAAGCCTTTTGGGATATAATAGGGAAATACGAATGAGTTCGCGAAAGCTTAAGTGAATTTGTTTAGAAGATGGGTTAAGTTAGGAATGGAGGTGTTTAAGTGTGGGAATGATTCAGATATGGAGAAGGATAGGCTCGATTTTATGATGAAAGAAAAATGGATAAAAGATAGATGATGTTTTGGTGGGAATGGATTAAAGAACTTAAACCAGAAACGATTCAACACAAGTATGTGTCACCCCAGTTTCTATAACATTTAAGGTGGAAGATGGTAGTCGATGATGGACCAAAGACCCGTTACTTAGTGAAGTAAGAACCAATGGTATAATTGAATGGAAGAGAAACGCTTGACGCCACAAGCGAGCTTGATAAATCAAAAATGAAACTCGTACGAAAACGAAGAGGAGATAACTCACTCGAATGAACAAAAGTCCATACGATATGATTAATGATCAAAAGTCTAAGCCAAAAAATATATATCTCTTTTTACAAACTAATAACAGGTATATATAGTGCTTACATGTGGTTAGCTGAAGAAACAAATGAATTCAACTTTAATATGCAATTAAATGGCTAATCAATAGGTAAAAACTCTTGAATTCCTCCAGCCAAATAACAGCAATTTGATGACTCCAAATGAGCTGATTTCAATGTATTTGAATGCTTGGTTTCATGGTTTCTTAGTAGCCGAATGGTCACCAGCAACTTAATGAGAAGTTGTAACTCTTGTGTGATCTTTTAAGCCTCAAATGGTTATGGAAGATGAATAGGTTGCTGCAAAATTTAATGGAGATGTAATGGTTCCATCAATGATCATAACAGCTCCCTTTAATGTTAAATAAAACTTCCCCAAGTATGCAACCGTTTTCACTTGAAAAGTCACATTAACTCTTCATAACATCCCTTGAGTGTAGCTGAAGAGTTTCCTACATTCAAACACATTAAACAAACAAATTAATCACATTTAAACACTTATTAAACACTACTTTAACTTAAACACATTAAACACTTGACTTTATTAAATGAACTAAAAGTTAAGACTTCAATTAATGCAGCAACTATTTAATTTATGGAAGCAGAATTAAATTAACTTAAACTCATGCTTCATTAAAACATCCTGGTAACTAGATTAAAAATAACATTAAATGAACTTAACTCATGCATCAATAAATTAACCTAGTAACTAGATTAATTAAAGAAGCAATTATTAAATTAAATTCACTAAAAGAACTCAATTAATTAAACTAAGTTGAGTTGAATTAATGACCAGCAACCATTTATTAAACTAAGATGCCTAAATGCAAGTATTTAAAAATGCAAACTAAATAAAGCGATGAACTATTTAATGCAAGACTTAAACTATCATGGGAGTTTCATAATGCAAGTCATTATTTATGATGCATACTAAACTAACATGAAGGTTGCATAATGCATTACTTTATTAAATACGAACACAAAAGTGCAAGTTAAAATTAAAATATGCAAATTTATTAATTTAAGTAAAACTTTTAATTAAATTAAAAGTCCTTAAAACATTGGTCCAATAACCAATCGGGCTCGTGAGATGTTTCATCTTGCACTTGGGCCCCTCAAGTTTAGGCCACTCTTGATGGTGTCGGATGAAGTTGAACCATGATGCGACCAAGTTCGCATCATACCCCCTCTTGAAAGCGATTCGTCCTCGAATCGAGCCGATGGTTCTCTCGAATAGAATTCCTTTTGCTCGGCTTCCCTCGGTCAAATGGGGTGGATGATAATCGTATCACCTGAAGAAAATAATCATGGGTTAGCAAGAATTGTTTCAAAAGAACTTGCAACCCAAATATAATTATCACCAAACAAATAAATCGCATGCAAACAGGCATAATCACATTATCATACAAAAGGAATAAAGCCTTATCAAATATTTGAATCTGAATTGGATAAGTTTCATGGTATGCATATAATTTAAATAGATTCCAAAAGTCAAAATCAACATGTGAGTAACACATCAAATGATAGATATATTCATCACAAGCAGATAGTTGAGAAAATGCATATGGCACTCGAAAATGAACATCCAAATCTTGCATTGAACGACATATGTAATCACTCGCACATAAACAAAAATTATCAAACACAAGATTCTTTTTGTCAACAAGTAGACCATCATTAAACATGATAGAACGTTCAAACATTTCATGATCTAAATGATGAAAATCAGCATCATGTGTTCTATCAACAACCGAAGAGAACAAAGACTTCTCAAAATTTTCAAATAGGTCACACATGTGACGCAATATAGATTCTTTGACACGAAAATTATCAAAATTATCAATCTCAAAAATCCTGTCATCATTCATCGAAACATAAAGATCACAGTCAGGCAAAATAGAACGATTAATCTTAACATGATCTAAATGTTTGGCAAAAACATAATCAGCAACGCAAAGTTTATCACAATCTGGAGAGAGCAAAAATGCAACAGTAGTTTCAGAAGACTTACCGTTATTCTTAGAAAGACAAAGATCAGTCTTACCTTGATCGAGCAACACAAACCTTCTCTCCACGGCCAAGTAGTGTAATCGAAGCTTCGCGTTCAATTCAACCATTTTCAAATGGAAAGTGAATTTCAAATACAACCATAAAAATTGTTTAAGGAACGAATAAAATTTGAAGACAAATTAACAAAATTCATTACCTTATCCAAGAACCAATTTCCAAAATGATTGAAATTTTTCAAGCATAATTGTCGTTGCTTGATTTTCCAACAAGACATACCAGGTGGTACAAAACATATTCTCGGTTTAAAAACATGATTTTGATTATTAAATTCAAGATGTGACAACGGTTTAGAAAAATCAAACATGTTAAACCAATAGGAATTGTGCAAACTCAAAATCGAATGATCAAATCTCTTAACATGTTTCAAAACCGATTTACAAAAACTCAACGATTTAGTATTTGACAACGAACAAATCTCATAATATCCACAATCAAACAAATGGGGATTAAAAGAAAAGTCATCTTCATACTTACTCGCGTCTTGTAATTGTTGGATTTGCGTCTCTCCACCTTCATATTTTGTATCGCATTGATTTTCATGAGATAAACTTGCATTACCATCATTTAAAACATCAAAAATAATTGAAGGATGGCAATCAACGGTATTATCCACATAATCACAAACATTAGAAAAATTTGGTGGAGACAAACACGATTTGGGACACTTGCCTTCCTTACCTTCCGGTGTAGGCAGTTCAATTTCACTTTCAACCTTACCTTTTTCAATCATTTGAAAGCGTCATTCTTCCAGGAGGTATTGAAGTTGAAGAACATCTTTCAGTCCTTCAGGAACCTAAAATGAAGAAACAAATGAAGAACAAATTTCAAATGAGTTAGTTAATTCAACTCGCTCTTTTTCTCGCTTCATCTTGTTCTTTCACTTCTTTTTCTATCTCAATTTCTTTTCTTGCTTTTTCAACATCTTTTTCTTTTTCAAATTCTTTTTCTTCTTTTCAACTTCTTTTTGTTCACTCTCATTTTTATTTTCTTTTCTTTCGAACTCTTTTTCAATTTCTTTTTGTTCTTTCTCTTTTTCTTTTTCATTTGATTTTTCTTTTTCATTTTGATTACAACAAGAGGATGATTCAAAAGAATCGAAAATACAAGGAATTGATTCTATGATAAAGCGATGTTCTCATAGATATCACGATCAATTCTTTGTGGAAGATGCTTCGTGCGTGACATCTTGGAATCATAAGACGAATAACTTGTGCTTGCGTATTCATCTTCGTAAAAGGCTTCACACTCATTAGTCGCTTTGTTTCGCCTTGAATTCCTCATCAAATGATTTGAACCACTTTGAGAATGATCTTTCATAGAGGAATACTTGGACGCATATGAACCACATTCACTTCCTCGCTGATAACTTTGAAAAGTTTTAAATTTGTTGTTTGATTCATACTGTCTCGAACTTTTTGAGGAATAAGAATCTCGGTCACAGTCTCTCCTCGAATGTTCTTCTAAAGTGTGTCTTTGAGACGACCTTAACTCCATCCTTCGATTTGAAGAAAGTCGCTCTTGTTGGTCTCGTTCCTCAATTCGATCCAATCACTTATACAACTTGTCAAACTTGGTATTCATGACTCTTTGCATTCCGTTCAACAAATATTGATATTCAGACTCTGAGAACACTTCTTGATTCATATTTATTTTTTGTAAAGAAACACTTTCAAAAAGAATAAAGTAAAAAATTAAATCCTCACCATAAAATTCTCACAAGTCACTCGCAAAGAAAAATTGCTCACACTTGTGTTTTACTCGTATAAGGCTTTTTCTCTAATGTAGCACTCGTGCCTTTTACCACTCTCTCTCGCTCTCACAATTTCATACTTCATTTCAAAAGACTTATTGCAGCTTGAGGGTCGGCTTCAAAATTGGTTAACAAAGGTTTGATGTCGGGTATAGGGTAGGCTAAACAAAAGAAAAAGGCAAATGGAGTGGGTAAAAAAAACACCAAATGATGGTAGAAGAAAAAAATTCTTTTTTTTGAAGATCGAGGTAAGAAGATGACACTAGAAACAACAAGTACTTGCCAAACTTTCAAAAGAAAACTTCACTCCTTTTTTTTCTTTTTTCGTATTTTTTTCATATTTTTCTTTTTTTTTGTATTTTTTTCACTTCAAATGTAAAAAAATGAATACAAAAGAAATAAAATACAACTTTTTTTTCAATTTTTTACGTACTTACTTCGAATTTACGATGTTCACCGTAGCTCCTCATTTTCTAGCTCTGATACCAAATGATACGATCCGTCTCGAGATGAGTCAAAATGTATTTGAGTTGCCCAATCGTCTATGAGGAGGAGACAAGCCTTTCAGGAAATAATAAGGAAATACAGATGAGTTCGCGAAAGCTTAAGTGAATTTGTTTAGAAGATGGGTTAAGTTAGGAATGGAGGTGTTTAAGTGTGGGAATGATTCAGATATGGAGAAGGATAGGCTCGATTTATGATGAAAGAAAAATGGATAAAAGATAGATGATGTTTTGGTGGGAATGGATTAAAGAACTTAAACCAGAAATGATTCAACACAAGTATGTGTCACCCCAGTTTCTATAATGTTTAAGGTGGAAGATGGTAGTCGATGATGGACCAAAGACCCGTTACTTAGCAAAGTAAGAACCAATGGTATAATTGAATGGAAGAGAAACGTTTGACGACACAAGCGAGCTTGATAAGTCAAAAATGAAACTCGTACGAAAATGAAGAGGAGATAACTCACTCGAATGAACAAAAGTCCATATGGTATGATTAACGATCAAAAGTCTAAGCTAAAAAATATATATCTCTTTTTACAAACTAATAACAGGTATATATAGTGCTTACATGTGGTTAGCTGAAGAGACAAATGAATTCAACTTTAATATGCAATTAAATGGCTAATCAATAGGTAAAAACTCTTGAATTCCTCCAGCTAAATAACAGCAATTTGATGACTCCAAATGAGCTAATTTCAATGTATTTGAATGCTTGGTTTCATGGTTTCTTAGTAGCCGAATGGTCACCAGTAACTTAATGAGAAGTTGTAACTCTTGTGTGATCTTTTAAGCCTCAAATGGTTATGGAAGATGAATAGGTTGCTACAGAATTTAATGGAGATGTAATGCTTCCATCAATGATCATAACAACTTCCTTTAATGTTAAATAAATCTTCCCCATGTATGTAACCGTTTTCACTTGAAAAGTCACATTAACTCTTCGTAACATCCCTTGAGTGTAGCTGAAGAGTTTCCTACATTCAAACACATTAAACAAACAAATTAATTACATTTAAACACTTATTAAACACTATTTTAACTTAAACACATTAAGCACTTAACTTTATTAAATGAACTAAAAGTTAAGACTTCAATTAATGCAGCAACTATTTAATTTATGGAAGCAGAATTAAATTAACTTAAATCATGCTGCATTAAAACATCCTGGTAACTAGATTAAAAACAACATTAAATAAACTTAACTCATGCATCAATAAATTAACCTAGTAACTAGATTAATTAAAGAAGTAATTATTAAATTAAATTCATTAAAAGAACTCAATTAATTAAACTAAGTTGAGTTGAATTAATGACCAGCAACCATTTATTAAACTAAGATGCTTAAATGCAAGTATTTAAAAATGCAAACTAAATAAACTGATGAATTATTTAATGCAAGACTTAAACTATCATGGGAGTTTCATAATGCAAGTCATTATTTATGATGCATACTAAACTAACATGAAGGTTGCATAATGCATTACTTTATTAAATGCAGAACACAAAAAGTGCAAGTTAAAATTAAAATATGCAAACTTATTAATTTAAGTAAAACTTTTAATTAAATTAAAAGTCCTTAAAAACATTGGTCCAATAACCAATCAGGCCTGTGAGATGTTTCATCTTGCACTTGGGCCCCTCAAGTTTAGGCCACTCTAAATGGTGTCGGATGAAGTCAAACCATGATGCGACCAGGTTCGCATCAATAAAGGTTATCAATTTTAAGGAAAAGTAAATAAGTAATGATAAGATGTTATTTGATGGAGATGGATAGAATTGAACTTAAACAAAGAATCGATTCAACACTATGAGAGTGTCACCCCGGGTTCTATGATGTTTAAGGTGGATAGATGAAGTAGGAGATGGACCAAAGACCCGTTACTTAGAGAAGTAAGAACCAATGGTATAAATTAATGGAAAGGACAAGTGATAGGCGCCACAAGCACAGCTCGATAAGTCTATGAAACTTGTACGAAAGATAGAGAGGAGATAACTCACTCAAAGAACCAAAATTCATATATTTTAATTCAAGATTAACCACCCTTACAAAATGAAATTTAAAAAAACTATTTATAGGTAAATATGAGAGCTAGCTGAATGGTCATCCAAATATCCCTTAGTAGCTAAGTAAAATTAAGCTATATTAATCTTGAATGTTCTTGAACAAGTCCCCTTGTCTATATTCGGCTGAATGGGAAAGTAATAGACAACTTCTAGATTGTCTAGATGCAGCCGAACATTGATGGATGAATTAGGGGGCTAAATGGCACTTGAATATTCGACCAAGGGGGGTTTGCATGACTTGAATGAAAAGCCTAGAAATCCGAATGAGCATGCAACAATCTAGGCACCTTGGAAACGTGAAAGGCCATCCCAAATCCCCACTTCAGCTTTTAATCACTCCCCACGAATGGAGACACACTCCAACAGCACATTAAATGCAGCACCTTCAATGTTTGTTCATTCATGAAGCAACTCCACTTAATTATTTATCTTTCACAAAAAAGCACCTTAAGATGAATGCATTCAACCTCCTAGGAGAAAGGAATCAGCATATTGAGGATGTCCTTTTACATTCACGATGCATGCATTCACTATGGGAATTAATGTTGTCAAAAGCATGAACCAACATTGCCTTAAATATGTTTCATGCATGCTGATTATTGTCCAGCTTTTAATGTGGCCCTTTGGTCTCCACGATGCGCCAAAATTCATGCATGCAGCCCATATCTTCAATGCAGTTGATTATGTTTCAACAAGGCATTTAAAGGTCCCCCCACACATGTACCAGTACACTATTAACTAAGGATCACACATGAAGACTATTATCCACCTAAATGAACGTGGAGCAGACCAACAGACACGTTGGGAAACCAAAACGCTAGCCCCTTGGTCCCTTAAAGTTGATGGCCAAACATGGCCTTTAATGCTGTAGCCCACTTGTATTAAGTATGCCTCCAAAGCACCTACAAGGCATTAAATTTGGCAATAAGAATTTACAGCAACTAGACAACATATTAAAGACATGTTTAAAATTAAGAACACACCATAAATGTGTCCCCAAGTGATCTAAAATTTGACTGGAAGTTTGGACAAGATTAATTGCAAATTTTAGCCATTTAATGAAGTAGCAACCAACTAGACATATATTTAAGACATGTTTAAAGCATGAAATAAATAGGATCTTAAATGGTCAAAATTTTGGCTGGATAGGGTCTTAAATGGGTAGCATCTATTAGTTATGTCCAAAACTAGACATATTAACTTCTACTCATTAATTATGTAATATCTAAAACATATTAAAGCTAACTATTATTTTATGCAATGATTAAGACTTAATTAAATTTATTTAAATGCATTAAAATTAAAGATTCAGCTCAATGAGCTGGTGTGAGCTCGAGTGAGCTCGAATCAAGCCTAAATGGACTAATCTGGCTCGATTTGGAAATGCACCAAAGTGTATATCAGCATCACGGCACTTGGGGCATTGAATTTCGTAGGTGCATTAAAGTTCGTAGGTGCCCCGGGTGTGCCCGTATCACCTTATGACAATTCTACAGATTTGAGGACAAATCCTTTTCACGAATAGGGGCTGATGTGGGCACATCTAGTCCAATCAAGGAGGCTGATCCAGAGGTCTTGCCATTAGGACCTATCACACGATCTAAGGCATAGAAATTTAGGGAAGTTCTTTCTTTCGCTTGTGGTAAAGTTTTTGAATCTTTTGAAAGTGAATGTGCCTTAGAAGATAAGTTTTATAGTGTGTTGCATGTTGATATGTGACATACTTATGCCATACTACTTATAATTGGTGTGTTTAGTATGTATATATTATGCTAAGTATGTTTTTGGATTGGATTGATAGTATTTGTATTCTCTTCAAGTTATTTGTGTGTTAATGAATAAGTGTGCACTTGTTTACAACTTATTAGACTATGTTATATTAAGTTTACATAACTTTGATAAGTATTATATTGTTTTGTAACATGTACACGAAAGGGCTCTAGCTCACGAGCGAATAAGCAGCTCACCTTCACCTTAGGACAACTCAGAGGCTTGTTTCCCAGCTCAATTCAACTTAGAGTGCTCTACACCAGCTCATCACAGCTCATTTCATTTTTAGCTAGCTGAAATTCAGCTCCAGTCAGCTCACCTCCAGCTCCACTAGATCAACTTCAGCTGACAAGTCTAGAAGTAGCTGAATAGTATCCTATATGTCAGGGAGTATACCAGTGCACATGTGGCAGCTTAGGTGGCGTCCAAGCATGTGGATGTGCATGTCCCAGCCTTGATGATGCGAGCACGCCCCATGTCAACTCGAGCTCGAGCCATGATCCATTGGTGCTACCTCGTGGCCCCATCACTCGAGCTAGATCTAGGCTATTCAAAGATGCAATTGGAGCTATGGTACAGCAAGTGTGGATTGATGACAAGGCTAACTCACTTGGACGTATGGAAGGCCATTCAATGGAGCAGTTTTGCAACGTCCTACAATCTCAATTAGTCCTCGATGAGCTCGACCCTATCTCGTGTTGAGCTCGTTTAAGCTCAATGAGCTCAATTGGCCATTCGGCCTTGAGCTAAAAACTTGGCTGGAATTTTACTTTAAATAAATTTGAGACAATATAAATTTATTTGACATGTCTTACTTAGGACAAATTAAATTAAGTTGCTGCCCTTTAATTTGTCTAGCCAAAATTAGCTAGTAATGTGTCCTAAGCTACAGCCGAAATTTTAAAGACTATTAATAGCTTAGTTTTTAATTTGTTTCAGCTCAATTTAATGTCTTAATGTATCATTTTAATTTCTGGAATTAAATAGCTAAATTAAGTGGCTAAAATGAATTTAATTTGTTTTGTAGGTGCATGGAGGGGGACGGCACAAGCTGATTCATGGGAGGTGCACCTTCTTTCATTTAAGGAGATAATTTAGTTAGCTTAATGGCCTTCTTAGCTGCTGATTTAGCTCCCCAAAGTGTCCATTCAGCTCACCTAAGTTCATGCAAGGAGGCCAACCACCAAAATGAGCATGTGGCGTCACTTGGGGGTTTAATTCCTCATTTTTACACCAATGGTGTTGGTATTTGGTGCATTCATTCATTGGAAAGTCAGCCATTAAAGCTGGAAATTAAAAGAGGATTTTAAAGGCATGCATGCATGCTTATTGAATCATGAAGAGTCATTCACTTCCTTTCTTCCCTTGGAAATTCAATTTGCACCTAGACCATCTAGAAGTCGTCCATCAACCTTCCATTTAATTTGAATATGGACATGGAATACAAGAGGATTTCTTCCAGATTTTTCAAGAATAATCAAGCTTAAATTACTTAGCTATTAAGGATTACTAAGTGTCTATTCGGTTGGCATATGTTAGCTTATAAATACTTGGACATTTTCTTTGTAAAGGACTTTTTGCCAAATTTTATATCGATATTATGCAAAATTTGCGAGAGCAATTTCTCCTATTTCGTTCTTAGGATTTGTTGGCTTATCTAGGAGTCTAGTGGCGTCAACCATCCTTATTCTATCCTCGATACCAAGGTTCCTATCATTATATCGATAGTGGGTCAAGGTCCGTTAAAACTACCAAACACCTAAACCTTTAGAAAACGTATAAGTAACCGGGTCGATACCTTTCTCGGTATTGGTTCTTACTTGTTTCCTAAAGTACTAAACCGAAACCCGAACATTCTTTCTTCCTTAAACCGAAGCCCAAACTTCTTAAATTTTCTTTCTTAAACCAAAACCTGAGCCATTCAATTCTTTCTTTACTTCGAAACATATCCCAACTACATCTAAATTTCTTTCTTCTTCGATTCTCTGGTTTACGATCGAACTTCAAGCATACATCTCGTTTTCTCCTCGAGACCAGGATCTTATCATCTGGTATCAGAGCTAGTTAAACCGAGATCTACGAAGTCGGGAACAACCATCGAAGTCGTTTAAGTGAAGGCTCGAAGTAGTTTTAAATTTATAAAAAAAAGTTCGAAAAAAAGGAAATTCGAAATTAAAAAAAAAAAGAAGTTCGAAACAAAAAAAAGGATTCGAAAAAAATTAAAAAAATTTGAAATTAAAAAAAAAATTTTTGTGTTTCGATTGAATTGTTATCAATCTCTTCATCTACATTTTCTATTCCTCTTTGACCTACTTGAACCACCGATTCCTTCTTCTTCTTTAGCCTACCTATACCCACATCTTACATCCTTTGAACCCATTTTGAAACTGACCCCTAAGTCCTAATAGGCCATGGCAAATCCGACTAACGAAACTGTGAGAAGTTGAGAGGTAAAAGGCACGAGTGTGTGAGACTATTCGAGGGGAGGTAAAAGCCCAATTGTGAGTGTTAAACACGAGCGGAGTGCCAATACTCTTTCTTTTCGAGTGTACTGTGAGGATTTGTAGTGAGGTACTATAGTCCGCACTATGTCTCTAGAACCTGAGCAAAATGTAAATGAGCCACCAGGAAGGCAACCCGTCCGACATGCTCCCGATCTGCCAATGCAAGCCTTGTTGCGGGAGATGGAAAGGTTACTTGATCGTAGGCTCAACCCTCTGGAAGACCGACTATACCAAGTGGAAGCCCGAAGACAACGAGAGGTACGTGGGCGACCAAATAGAAGGCGTGAACAGCCGCAAGACGGTGAAGATTATGTCAATGATGCTTTCGATAGCGAGATTGAATCTATTGCAAGTATTGAAGGCGAAGACCCAAATCGAGGCAATAGAGATCGAGACCGAGTGGATGATGACTTGAAGAACATAAAGTTGTCTATCCCACCATTTCAAGGAGATCCAATCCAAGTGTACCTTGAATGGGAAAAGAAGATTGAATTGGTCTTTGAATGTCACAACTATTTGGAATCAAAAAGTTAAATTGGCCGCTATCGAATTCACCGATTATGCCATGATATGGTGGGACCAAATAATCACCAATCGAAGGAGAAATGGAGAACAACCCATCAAACGTGGGCCAAAATGAAATCTATCATGCCACCGATTTGTTCCCCAATTTTACCATCGAGAACTATATCAAAACTCCAAAATCTTACTCAAGGATCGAGGAGTGTTGAAGATTACTTCAAAGAGATGAAAGTTGCCATGATTAGAGCAGATGTGCAAGAGGAACGCGAGGCAACCATGGTCCGATTTTTGGTGGTCTCAACCGAGACATAGCTAATATGGTGGAACTCCAAAGATTATGTCAAACTTACGTACATGGTGCACATGGTGATTAAAGTGGAGAGGCGGTTGAAGCGCAAGGGTACTGCTCAAACTATTCCCATTCCAACCCTACCAAATGGGGCCAAGGGACTAGTAAGGCCAATCCATCGACTCGAGCCAAGGAGACCACGCCATCCGCCAAACCAAGTAAGTCTTTCATCGAATCTAACAAAGGCAAGGCCATAGAAAACCCTCCAACCGATCGCGAGACATCAAATGTTTTAAGTGTCTCGGAAGGGGACATATTGCAAGTCAGTGTCCAAATCGAAGTACGATGGTGATGCGTGCCAATGGAGAAATAGAGTCTGAAGAAGACGATGAAGAACGTGAAATTGAAACTACCACAGACGAGGAAGAAGAAATTGAGCATGCCATAGATGGTGAACTCCTCGTTGTGAAGAGAAGTCTCAACCTTAAAGGAGTCGATGATGAGCGTCAACGAGAGAACATTTTCCATACTCGATGTCAAATACAAGGTAAAATTTGTAGTGTTATCATCGATGGTGGTAGTTGCACTAATGTTGCTAGTACGTTCATGGTGGAGAAGTTGGGCTTACCGACCACAAAGCATCCGAGCCCATATAAGCTACACTGGCTTAATGATGGTGGTGAACTAAAGGTAACTAAACAAGTCCTAATTTCTTTCAACATTGGCAAATATGCGGATGAAATCCTTTGTGATGTTGTACCCATGCACGCGGGTCATTTGTTACTTGGACGTCCCTAGCAGTTTGATCGCAAGGTGATTCACGACGGTTACACCAATAGATACACGTTCAAACACATAGGGAAGACCATCACTCTAGCACCATTGACCCCGACACAAGTTCATGAAGATCAAGTGAAATTAAAAGATTCCTTTGAAAAGATGAGAGAAAAAGAGAAAACTGAGAAAACAAAAGAAAGAAAACTTGAAACAAAAAGAGAGCGAGCGAAAAAGAAAAATGAAAAGGAGAGATGAGTGGAAAACAAGAAAAGAAAAGAAAATGAAAAGTGAGTATCTTTGCGAAGGGAAGTGTAATATACTGAAAAGCTTTATTGTTGCGACAACCGGTTTTGTACTCATGTACAAAGAAAATCTTTTAACACTAACGATCTCCCCGTAATCTCCTTCTTCAATTTTGTCTCTTTGCGGATTTTGATGATCTATTTCTAGAAGACATACCGAATGGATTACCACCACTTCGAGGATAGAACATCAAATCGATTTCATACCGAGTCGTTATTCGAACCGACACGCATATCGAACCAACCTCGAAGAAACGAAAGAACTTCAATGGCAAATTGAAGAACTCATGGAAAAGGGCTACATACGAGAAAGCCTTAGTCCCTGTGCTGTGCCGATCTTGTTGGTTCCAAAGAAGGATGGCACTTGGCGTACAAAGGCCGATTGCCGAGCTGTGAATAAAATCACCATTAAGTATAGGCATCCGATTCCGCGACTTGATGATATGTTAGATGAATTGAGTGGTGCCAAACTATTTTCAAAAATTGATCTAAAGAGTGGCTATCACCAGATTCGGATGAGGGAAGGCGATGAATGGAAGACTGCCTTCAAAACTAAACATGGTTTGTATGAGTGGCTGGTCATGCCATTTGGCTTAACCAATGCCCCTAGCACTTTCATGAGACTAATGAACTATGTTTTAAGAGCTTTTATCGGTAAGTTTTGTGTTGTATATTTTGATGACATCTTGGTGTATAGCAAATCATTGGAAGAACATGTAGTCCATCTTCGATCTGTTTTGGAAGTTCTACGTAAGGAAACTCTTTATGCTAACCTTAAGAAATGTTCTTTCTATTTTGATAAAGTTATCTTTCTTGGTTTTGTAGTTAGTGCTCAAGGTCTCGAGGTCGATCAAGAGAAGATCAAGGCTATCCAAGAATGGCCGAGACCTACGAACATAAGCCAAGTAAGGAGTTTCCATGGGCTTGCAAGCTTCTATCGAGATTTGTGCCAAACTTCAAGACGTTAGTTGCACCTCTTACGGCGTCATCAAGAAGAGTTCACCTTTTCTCCGGGAGATGAACAGAAAACTCTTTTAATGTTATTAAGGATAGACTTACTAGAGCTCCTTTACTAGCATTGCTCGATTTCTCTAAGACTTTTGAGATTGAATGTGATGCATCGTGTAGGCATTGGAGCCGATTGACGCAAGACGGAAGACTGTCGATACTTCAATGAGAAGTTGAACGGGCATCCCTAAACTACCCTATGTATGACAAAGAAATGTATGCCTTGATTCGTGCCCTTGAGACTTGGCAAGATTACCTTTGGCCAAAAGAATTTGTGATCCATTCGCACCATGAAGCATTAAAACATATCGAGGACAAAGATAAGTTGAACAAGCGACACGCAAAATGGGTGGAATACCTCGAATCGTTCCCATACATCATCAAGTACAAGAAAGGTAAGGATAACATCGTGGCTGATGCACTTTCAAGAAGGTATGCACTTATAACCCATTTAGAATCTAAACCTGCTTGGGTTTGTTTTCTTAAAAGAATTGTATTCCATCGATGAAGATTTTGGTGAAATTTTCCATGCTTGTGAGAAAATGGCTGTTGATAAGTATTACAGGTCTGATGGTTTCCTCTTCAAAGAAGGTAAATTATGTGTGCCCAAAAGTTCCATTCGAGAAGTGTTAGTTAACGAGGCACATAGTGGAGGACTTATGGGACATTTTGGAGTGGGAAAGACCATGGCTATGCTCCGAGAACATTTTTATTGGCCGCGAATGAGGAGGGATGTCGAGCGAGTGTTGCGGGCTGCCTATCATGCAAGAAGGCTAAATCGAGGGTCCAACCTCATGGCTTGTATTCACCACTTCCGATTCCTGATGCACCATGGCAAGATATTTCCATGGATTTTGTACTTGGTTTACCCAGAATCAAAACGGGAAAAGATTCAATTTTCGTTGTAGTGGATAGATTTTCAAAAATGTCACATTTTATCTCATGCACAAAGACTGACGATGCTGTCCACATTTCTAATCTTTTCTTTAGGGAGGTGGTACGCCTACATGGGTTACCGAGGACCATTGTTTCAGATCGCGACACTAAATTTCTAAGTCACTTTTGGCGATCACTTTGGGGAAAGCTTGGAACGAAGCTACTTTTCTCGACAACTAGTCATCCCCAAACCGATGGGCAAACTGAAGTAGTCAATCGGGTGTTATCAACTTTGTTGAGGGGCATCATCCGAAAAAACTTGAAAACATGGGAGGAATGTTTACCCCATGTGGAGTTCGCATATAATCGATCCGTGCATTCGGCAACTAAATTCTCACCATTTGAAGTCGTCTACGGGTTTAATCCTCTAACTCCTTTAGACTTAATGCCTTTACCTAATGATCAACTTGTGCATGCAGATGCTAAAAAGAAGGCCGAATATGTGAGGAATTTGCATAAGCAAGTTCGAGATAACATTGAGTCTAAAACTGAAGAATATGTTTGAAAGGCAAATAAAGGTCGTCAACGAGTCATTTTTGAACCCGGATTTGGTTTGGTACGATCTCGAGAAAGGAACGCTTTCCACCCAAAGATAGGTCTAAATTGCTACCGCGAGGAGATGGACCATTCCAAGTTCTCGAGAGAATTAACGAAAACTCCTATCGACTCGATTTACCTGGTGAGTACAATGTTAGTGCTACCTTTAATGTGGCTGATTTGAGTCCTTTTGATGCAGGTTCTGACTTGAGGACAAGTCATCTTCAAGAGGGGGAGGATGATGCGAGCACGCCCCATGTCAACTCGAGCTCGAACCATGATCCATTGGTGCTACCTCGTGGCCCCATCACTCGAGCTAGATCTAGGCTATTCAAAGATGCAATTGGAGCTATGGTACAGCAAGTGTGGATTGATGACAAGGCTAACTCACTTGGACGATGGAAGGCCATTCAATGGAGCGGTTTTGCAACGTCCTACAATCTCAATTAGTCCTCGATGAGCTCGGCCCTAGCTCGTGTTGAGCTCGTTTAAGCTCAATGAGCTCAATTGGCCATTCAAACCTTGAGCTAAAAACTTGGTGGAATTTTACTTTAAATAAATTTGAGACAATATAAATTTATTTGCTGTTATTAAATAAGTAGAAATTAAGATGTTTTAATTAGGACATATTTATAGCTATTATGACATGTCTTACTTAGGACAAATTAAATTAAGTTGCTGCCCTTTAATTTGTCTAGCCAAAATTAGCTAGTAATGTGTCCTAAGCTACAGCCAAAATTTTAAAGACTATTAATAGCTTAGTTTTTAATTTGTTTCAGCTCAATTTAATGTCTTAATGTATCATTTTAATTTCTGGAATTAAATAGCTAAATTAAGTGGTTGAAATGAATTTAATTTGTTTTGTAGGTGCATGGAGGGGGACGGCACAAGCTGATTCATGGGAGCTGCACCTTCTTTCATTTAAGGAGATAATTTAGTTAGCTTAATGGCCTTCTTAGCTGCTGATTTAGCTCCCCAAAGTGTCCATTCAGCTCACCTAAGTTCATGCAAGGAGGCCAACCACCAGCAGCAGCATGTGGCGTCACTTGGGGGCTGTTTAATTCCTCATTTTTTACACCAATGGCTGTTGGTATTTGGTGCATTCATTCAGCTGGAAAGTCATCCATTAAAGCTGGAAATTAAAGGAGGATTTTAAAGGCATGCATGCATGCTTGGCTGAATCATGAAGCTCCCTTTCTTCCCTTGGAAATTCGGCTGCACCTAGACCATCTAGAAGCTGTCCATCAACCTTCCATTTAGCTGAATATGGACATGGAATACAAGAGGATTTCTTCCAGATTTTTCAAGAATAATCAAGCTTAAATTACTTAGCTATTAAGGATTACTAAGTGTCTATTCGGTTGGCATATGTTAGCTTATAAATACTTGGACATTTTCTTTGTAAAGGACTTTTTGCCAAATTTTATATCGATATTATGCGAATTTATGGAGCAATTTCTCCTATTTCGTTCTTAGGATTTGTTGGCTTATCTAGGAGTCTAGTGGCGTCAACCATCCTTATTCTATCCCGATACCAAGGTTCCTATCGTATATCGATAGTGGGTCAAGGTCCGTTAAAACTACCAAACACCTAAACCTTTAGAAAACGTATAAGTAACCGGGTCGATACCTTTCTCGGTATTGGTTCTTACTTGTTTCCTAAAGTACTAAACTGAAACCCGAACATTCTTTCTTCCTTAAACCGAAGCCCAAACTTCTTAAATTTTCTTTCTTAAACTGAAACCCGAGCCATTCAATTCTTTCCTTACTTCGAAACATATCCCAACTACATCTAAATTTCTTTCTTCTTCGATTCTCTGGTTTACGATCGAACTTCAAGCATACATCTCGTTTTCTCCTCGAGACCGGGATTGTATCACTTGAACACATGTGGTGCACATGTGTGACCAAAAACCAGCCCATCCTTGTGCATTTGTGTGGTAATTGAAGAGATAAGAACAAGGGATGTAATATCTAGGAGTTAGGGGTTATGCGTTTTAACTCATATTTATGTAGTAACATGCTTAGTGTGCTGTTTGTGTGTGTTTGGGGGTCTCAGAAATCTTGAGACTAAGTTTGGACCTTAGTCAAATTTTTGGGTTAGAGCCTTTAGGGGGAAGCTAGGGGAAGGTAGGCCTTAAGAGTTCCTGTGAGGAGGTTATGACACAAGAATCCAGTTGGTAAAGTGGCTAGGAGGCGCCACTTAGAGCACTTGTGGTTGATGCATCAGGGAGTGAGAAGGGCCTTGGTTCAAGCAGTTCTAGTAGCATTTTGGCATTTATTTTGCGTCAAGGGGAGTGAAGAGTTGGGCGGCAATCAGACTCTAAATGGATAAGAATTTGACTTGGTCAAGCACTTGAATTTTCGACTAAGAAGGGAGATAAGAGTTTGACTCATTCAAACTCTTTTGAATGAGAGGAGAAGAGGAAAAATAGGAGGAAAAGAAGGGATTTGAGAGGAGGGAAAGAGTTGGCCGAATAAGGGAGTCTTGGTGTGGCATTTTCAGCCAAGAGGGAAGTGGTTTGGCTAGGGGCTTTAGGTGTCGAAATAAGGAGAATGTGTGGCCATTTTCTCTCTTTCGAAAGTTTTCTTTTCATTTGTGCTTCTTGCCAAAACTTGCATTCTTTTCTCTCTTGATCAAAAGTCGAAAGTGAAGAACCATTCGTGCACTTTTTCTCATCTTAGCAAGCTATCCCTTTTCTTCTTCATTCACCCTCTAAAAGCCAAAACATACCCTCCACTCTCACCATAGCCCCAACCCTTTCTCTTCTTCTTTGCACCGATTCTTCCATCCTCAAAAGCCAAAAGAACCTTTCCCATTTGCTGAGACCATAGATGAACCTCCCATCCATCGTTTCTTTTTTTCTCTTCTTTTATTTTCGTCTACACTCTTCTTCCATTCTCTTCTATTGTGTTGATCTCCAAGGGCTGTCAGTAAGCCAAATCGGGTGAGTATTGGGGTAAGGGATCTCTTTTGGTCTAAATCTCTCTTTATTATTTTGGTCTGCCAAAATCAGAGGCTTAATCCTATATTTTTATGTATGGCTGAATCTATGCAAGGTTTTGGATTCGTAACTCTTCTTGGAAGCCAACATTAGGGGTTATCTAAAAGCTTCCGGATTTAAACAGGCAAGGTAAGGAGATAATGCTATTCGGCCAAAGGCCATACCCTCAGTGTTAGTCGATTACTCATATGGTATTATGTAGGTACACAATCGACTCCAGAACAAAAGCCAAAAACTTTGGCATTCTATTGATCTAGATAAGCCTCTAATACAGTCTGCCTCAGGGAGAGTCGAAATGTATGCGAGTTGTCCGATCGTCTACAAGGAGGTTACAAGCCTTTCGAAAACTTAAGAGAAAATATGTAGTAATGCGGAAGCTTTTGAATTTGATTTTATATTATAAAATGGTTTAAGTTAGGAATGGAGGATAAAGAAATGAAAGGAACGGAATAGAAGATAGGTTCGGTTTAACAAAGAAAAATAAGGGATAAAGATAGGTGGTGAAAAAAATGGAAGATGGGACTTAAACAGAAACGATTCAACACTAAGAGAGTGTCACCCCAGTTTCTAAAGTGTTTAATGTGGATGATGGAAATTGATATGGACGAAAGACCCATTATCAAGAATAATAAGGACCTAAGGTATAGATTAATGGAAAAGAATCGATTGACGCCACAAGCAAGCTTGATAAGTCGGGATCGAAACTTGTATGAAAGATAGAGAGGAGATAACTCACTCAAATGAACAAAGTTCATGTATATGATTAATGATAAAATTGTCTATATCGTCTATGTTACAAATGAAATTTAGCAACTATTTATAGGCTAATATGAGCTAACCGAATAGTCATAAAACACTTAATGACTAAGTTAATTTTCAGCCATAAATTGCTGGAAAAATCTAGAAGGAAAACCATTGAAATCCTTGGCAAAATTCGACTGATTGGTAGCCAAATGGACAGCTTCTAGATGGGTGAATTCACTTGAAAGATGAAGGCTTGAAGACATGTCCATGTTCAGCTTCTGGGAACACCAATAGCCACCTTAATGGAGAAGGAAGTGAGCTGATTGTATTTGGACAGCAAGGGCTCTCCAATGGACGGTGTCTAGAAGGATGAATGTCCAAAAAATTCGTCCAAGTTAATGGGCAGCCTTTGGGGATGTCAAGGGGCATCATTCTAGAAGGATGAATGCATTTTAAAGCCTTCAAGGATGCATGCAACAGCCAGGTACGTCCCTTGCCTTAATTATGCTCTTTAATTGATGTCTTTTGATGAATAATGAGCAGCATTTAAGCCTTGTCCAACAGAACATGCATCTACCAATGCACATGGAAGCATTCGGCCACATACAATGCACTCAATGTGCATGAACCTTTCTTTAATGCATTGGTACATTCGGCTGTACCTTGGGGAGCTTGAAGGGCCATTGATCCTTGGCTGAATAAGGTGTCTTGAAGGTTCATAATGAGCAGCAACATGCATGCTTCCAGCTATCCCATGTATCTCCAAGGTTCATGATACATTCGGCTAGGTACAATGCACCTAGGTGCATGTATCTTCTTTAATTCACTCCAATGTTTGGCTGAACCTACAAAGGACATGAACCCATATTAAAACACTCCAAATCACATGAACAACATTAATCTCATGCAATGGACTCATCTAGGGATGTTTGGACAACTATAGGACACCATTTAGGACACTTGAAAATTCGGCAGCCCCTAATTAAACCATAAAAATCTGCACATTTAATTCATGTTTTAAACAACTTAAAAGCATGTAATAAAATGTAATAAAATTAATTTGCGCTAAAACAAATTAAATTCAACCAATTTAAAATGTTTTGGATGCATTAAAATGCTTTAGGAAAAATAAATAAAATAAAATTTAATTTATTAAAAGCAATAATTTAAGCAATCACTCGATGAGCTGAAATGAGCTCAAGGAGCTCGAATTGAGTGGCATGAGCTAATCCGACTCAATTTGAAGTGAACAAAATGCACATGAGCTCTACGGCACTTGGTCTCGATGATTCGAGCTCATCACTTGCAACAAATTGGGTGCCCCAGGCGTGCTGCATCATCCTCCCTCTTCAAGATGATTCGTCCTCAAATCGACATTCGCTTCCGACAGAATATCTTTGACTCGATTTTCCTCGATCAAACAGACGGATGATAATCGCAACACCGCAAGAGGTATCCATGAATTAGCAATATCGATTTCAAATAAACTTGCAGCCCAAATAGAAGCAAGACAAAACAAATAAATAAATGCATAAGCGGGCATAAACACAACGTCATATAAAAGTAACAAAGCCTTATCAAATGTTTGAGACTTAAACAAATAGACTTCAAAACATGCATATGATTTAAACAGAGTCCTCAAAACAACATTATCATGCAAGTAACACATTAAATGATATATATGATCATTACAAGCAAATAGATGAAAAAGTGCATTTGATACTCGACATGAAACAACCAAATCTTGCATTGAGGGATATATGAAATCACTTGCACATGAATTATAACAATTATAGAACACAATAATCTTTTCGTCAATGAACAAAACGTATAGATCATAAATAGGCAAAATAGATCGATTAAGCATGTAATGATCTAAATGTTTCACAACAACAAAATCGGCAACGCAAAGCTTTTCATCATTCGAAGAGAGCAAAAATGTATCAACGGTTTCAGAAGACTCACCTTTATGCACAGATAGACAAAGATCATTTTTACCTTTCTCGAACATTACAAACCTTCTCTCTGTAGGCATGTAACGTAGTCGAAGCTTCACGTTCGATTCAACCATTTTTAATTGGTAGGTGAACAACCATAAGAATTGTTTAAGGAATGAATAAAGATGGAAAACAAAGTTGACAACATTCATTACCTCATTCAGGAACCTTATATCAAGAAGATTGGAAACTTTCAAATAAGAAGAACCATCTAGATGATACTTGAGTTTTCCACAAATCAAATCAGAACGTATTCCCAGTTTAAAAACATGCGTTTGATTATTTAAATCAAAATGTATCAATGGTTTCAAAAAATCAAGCATGTTAAGCCAAAATGAGTTGTGTATGTTCAATATCGAATGATCAAAACTCTTAACGTGCTTCAAAACAGATTTATGAAAACTCAAAGATTTAGACAATGAACAAATCTCGTAAAACCATCAATCAAACAAATGGGGATTAAAAGGAAATTCATCATCGTACCTGATCAAATCTTGCATTTACTGATTATTCGTTACTCCACCGTCACACTTCGCATCAAAATGATTATTATGGAATATATTCGTCTTACCATCTTTTAAATCGTCACACTTGATCAAAGAATGGAAGTTAATGAGGCTATCCATAGAATTACAAATTTTAGAAGAATTTGGTGGAGACAGAATCGTTTCGAAACTCTTACCTTCCTTACCTTCAATCTCATGTAATTCCACTTTACTTGTTTTAATCAAACAAAAACGTCGTTCTTCGGGAAGGTATTGAAGTTGGCAGTCTTCGTGCGATTTGTCGAAAACCTGAAATGAAGAAATAGAAGAAGAACAAAAGTCTGAAGAGTTAGGCAAATCAATGTTCACTATTTCTTGCATATCTTATTCTTTCACTTTTTTTTCTATCTCAATTTCTTTTTTTGTGTTTTCAACATCTTTTTCTTTTTCATCGCTCTCTTTTTCTTGTTCTTCTTTTTCAAGCTCCTTTTCTTTATTTTCATTTCTCTCATTTTTATTTTCTTTTTCAAATTCTTTCTCTTTTTCTTTTTCTTTTTCTTGATTTTCTTTTTCAATGGATTTTTCTTTTTCGTTCAAATTACAACAAGAAGTTGATTCAAAGGAATTGACAATAGAAGGATTTGACTCTAAAATCGAGGCAACATTCTCATAGATATCATGATGGATCCTTAGCAGATTCTTGGAGCGTGTCATCTTGGAATCAAAAGACGAATAACTCGTGCTTGAGTATTCATCTTCGTAGTAGGCTTCACACTCATTACTCGCTTTGTTTTGCCTTGAATACGAATCATAATATGTACCACTTCGAGAATAATCTTTCGTGGGTGAGTACTCATCGCTTTCTTCTCGATGTCTCAAGAGTCTTGACGAATACGAATCTCAATGATAATCCTTTCTCACATAATCAAATAAACTTCTTGATGAAGACGAATCTTGATAGAGGTCTCTTGATCTTGAAGTCGACGATGAATGGGAGTCATGTCGGAATTCTTTTCTTGAATAATCATCGAAGGTGGGTCTCTGAGATGGTCGCCGCTCCGTTTCTCGACTCGTTGTAGTGTGCTTTCATCGAAATTTTTCCTCCGCTCGGTCCAAACACCTTTGTAGTGGACTTAACTTTTTCTCGAGCATTCGGTCCATTTCGTTCACCAAAAATTGGAAGTCATCAGCGGAGAGTTCTTCTTGAAACATGTTTATTGCTAAAAAGAAAGACGTTATAAAGAAAGAAAAATAAATAGAAAGATTAAAGTACCTTACCACAAAAAAAAAACCTCACAAATCACTCACAAAGAAAATCGCTCACACTCGTGTTTCACTCGTATAAGGCTTTTTATTTGATGAATACACTCGTGCCTTTTACCGCTCTATCTCATCTCACAAATTCGTACTTCGTTTAGGAAGACTCATCTCGACTTGAGGGTCAGCTTCAAAGAGGGTAACAAGGGAAAATGTTAGCTATTCGGGTAGGCTTAACAAAAGAAAAAAACTTTGAGTATCGGGTAGGCTAAAAGGTAAGAAAAAAAATTTGGGGGTCGGGTAGAAGAGTAAGAGGGTGGAATGATGGTTTTGAGATTGGGAACTGAGTGGATGAAAATGAATAAAACTTTCAAACTTGCACGACTTCACTCTCTCTCTCTTTTTGACTTTTTTTACCACTTTTTTTCGATTTTTTTATTTTTTTCACTTCAAATATAATATATGCTTTTACAATGAAAATAAAATAAACTCTTTTGTTTCAATTTTTTTTGAATTTTTTTAACTCTTTTTTTAACTTACGAACTTATTTTGGCTTCTCGTACGTCATCAAAAATCCTCATTTTATAGCTCTGATACCAAATGATACAGTCCGCCTTGGGGAGAGTCGAAATATATGCGAGTTGCCCGATCATGGAGGTTACAAGCCTTTCGAAAACTTAAGAGAAAATATGTAGTAATGCGAAAGCTTTTGAATTTGATTTTATATTATAAAATGGTTTAAGTTAGGAATGGAGAATAAAGAAATGAAAGGAACGGAATAGAAGATAGGTTCGGTTTAACAAAGAAAAATAAGGGATAAAGATAGGTGGTGAAAAAAATGGAAGATAGGACTTAAACAGAAACGATTCAACACTAAGAGAGTGTCACCCCAGTTTCTAAAGTGTTTAATGTGGATGATGGAAATCGATATGGACCAAAGACCCATTATCAAGAATGATAAGAACCTAAGGTATAGATTAATGGAAAAGAATCGATTGACGCCACAAGCAAGCTTGATAAGTCGGGATCGAAACTCGTATGAAAGATAGAGAGGAGATAACTCACTCAAATGAACAAAGTTCATGCATATGATTAATGATAAAATTGTCTATATCGTCTATGTTACAAATGAAATTTAGCAACTATTTATAGGCTAATATGAGCTAACCGAATAGTCATAAAACACTTAATGACTAAGTTAATTTTCAGCCATAAATTGCTGGAAAAATCTAGAAGGAAAACCATTGAAATCCTTGGCAAAATTCGGCTGATTGGTAGCCAAATGGACAGCTTCTAGATGGGTGAATTCACTTGAAAGATGAAGGCTTGAAGACATGTCCATGTTCAGCTTCTGGGAACACCAATAGCCACCTTAATGGAGAAGGAAGTGAGCTGATTGTATTTGGATAGCAAGGGCACTCCAATGGACGGTTTCTAGAAGGATGAATGTCCAAAAAATTCGTCCAAGTTAATGGGCAGCCTTTGGGGATGTCAAGGGGCATCATTCTATAAGGATGAATGCATTTTAAAGCCTTCAAGGATGCATGCAACAGCCAGGTACGTCCCTTGCCTTAATTATGCTCTTTAATTGATGTCTTTTGATGAATAATGAGCAGCATTTAAGCCTTGTCCAACAGAACATGCATCTACCAATGCACATGGAAGCATTCGGCCACATACAATGCACTCAATGTGCATGAACCTTTCTTTAATGCATTGGTACATTCGACTGTACCTTGGGGAGCTTGAAGGGCCATTGATCCTTGGCTGAATAAGGTGTCTTGAAGGTTCATAATGAGCAGCAACATGCATGCTTCTAGCCGTCCCATGTATCTCCAAGGTTCATGATACATTCGGCTAGGTACAATGCACCTAGGTGCATGTATCTTCTTTAATTCACTCCAATGTTTGGCTGAACCTACAAAGGACATGAACCCATATTAAAACACTCCAAATCACATGAATAACATTAATCTCATGCAATGGACTCATCTAGGGATGTTTGGACAACTAAAGGACACCATTTAGGACACTTGAAAATTCGGACCCTAATTAAACCATAAAATCTGCACATTTAATTCATGTTTTAAACAACTTAAAAACATGTAATAAAATGTAATAAAATTAATTTGAGCTAAAACAAATTAAATTCAACCAATTTAAAATGTTTAGGATGCATTAAAATGCTTTAGGAAAAATAAATAAAATAAAATTCAATTTATTAAAAGCAATAAATTTAAGCAATCAGCTCGATGAGCTGAAATGAGCTCGAGGGAGCTCGAAAATTGAGCTGGCATGAGATAATCCGGCTCAATTTGGAAGTGAACAAAAATGCACACGAGCTCTACGACACTTGGTCTCGATGATTCGAGCTCATCAGTTTGCAACAAATTGGGTGCCCCGGGCTTGCCCGCATCATCCCTCCCCTCTTTAAGACGATTCGTCCTCGAATCGACCTGTTGGTTTCCCAAACAGAATATCTTTTGACTCAGTTTTCCTCGATCAAACGGGACGGATGATAATCGTAACACTACAAGAGGTATCCATGAATTAGCAAAATTGATTTCAAATAAACTTGCAGCCCAAATATAAGCAAGACAAAACAAATAAATCGTACGCAAATGGGCATAAACACAACGTCATATAAAAGTAACAAAGCCTTATCAAATGTTTGAGACTTAAACAAATAGACTTCAAAACATGCATATGATTTAAACAGAGTCCTCAAAACAACATTATCATGCAAGTAACACATTAAATGATATATATGATCATTACAAGCAAATAGATGAAAAAGTGCATTTGATACTCGACATGAAACAACCAAATCTTGCATTGAGGGATATATGAAATCACTTGCACATGAATTATAACAATTATCGAACACAATAATCTTTTCGTCAATGAACAAAATGTATAGATCATAAATAGGCAAAATAGATCGATTAAGCATGTAATGATCTAAATGTTTCACAACAATGAAATCGGCAACGCAAAGCTTTTCATCATTCGAAGAGAGCAAAAATGTATCAACGATTTCAGAAGACTCACCTTTATGCACAAATAGACAAAGATCATTTTTACCTTTCTCGAACATTACAAACCTTCTCTCCGTAGGCATGTAACGTAGTCGAAGCTTCACGTTCGATTCAACCATTTTCAATTGGTAGGTGAACAACCATAAGAATTGTTTAAGGAATGAATAAAGATGGAAAACAAAGTTGACAACATTCATTACCTCATTCAGGAACCTTATATCAAGAAGATGGGAAACTTTCAAATAAGAAGAACCATCTAGATGATACTTGAGTTTTCCACAAATCAAATCAGAACGTATTCCCAGTTTAAAAACATGTGTTTGATTATTTAAATCAAAATGTATCAATGGTTTCAAAAAATCAAGCATGTTAAGCCAAAATGAGTTGTGTATGTTCAATATCGAATGATCAAAACTCTTAACGTGCTTCAAAATAGATTTATGAAAACTCAAAGATTTAGACAATGAACAAATCTCGTAAAACCTGCAATCAAACAAATGGGGATTACAAGGAAAGGCATCATCGTACCTGATCAAATCTTGCATTTGCTGATTATTCGTTACTCCACCGTCACACTTTGCATCAAAATGATTATTATGGAATATATTCGTCTTACCATCTTTTAAATCGTCACACTTGATCAAAGAATGGAAGTTAACGAGGCTATCCACAAAATTACAAATTTTAAAAGAATTTGGTGGAGACAGAATCGTTTCGAAACTCTTACCTTCCTTATCTTCAATCTCATGTAATTCCACTTTACCTATTTTAATCAAACAAAAACGTCATTCTTCGGGAAGGTATTGAAGTTGGCAGTCTTCGTGCGATTTGTCGAAAACCTGAAATGAAGAAATAGAAGAAGAACAAAAGTCTGAAGAGTTAGGCAAATCAATGTTCGCTATTTCTTGCATATCTTGTTCTTTCACTTTTTTTTCTATCTCAATTTCTTTTTTTGTGTTTTCAACATCTTTTTCTTTTTCATCGCTCTCTTTTTCTTGTTCTTCTTTTTCAAGCTCCTTTTCTTTATTTTCATTTCTCTCATTTTTATTTTCTTTTTCAAATTCTTTCTCTTTTTCTTTTTCTTTTTCTTTTTCTTGATTTTCTTTTTCAATGGATTTTTCTTTTTCGTTTGAATTACAACAAGAAGTTGATTCAAAGGAATTGACAATAGAAGGATTTGACTCTCAAATCGAGGCAACATTCTCATAGATATCACGATGGATCCTTGGCAGATTCTTGGAGTGTGTCATCTTGGAATCAAAAGACGAATAACTCGTGCTTGAGTATTCATCTTCGTAGTAGGCTTCACACTCATTACTCGCTTTGTTTTGCCTTGAATACGAATCATAATATGTACCACTTCGAGAATAATCTTTTGTGGGTGAGTACTCATTGCTTTCTTCTCGATGTCTCAAGAGTCTTGACGAATACGAATCTCGATGATAATCCTTTCTTACATAATCAAATGAACTTCTTGATGAAGATGAATCTTGATAGAAGTCTCTTGATCTTGAAGTCGACGATGAATGGGAGTCATGTCGAAATTTTTTTCTTGAATAATCATCGAAGGTGGGTCTCTGAGATGGTCGCCGCTCCGGTTCTCGACTCGTTGTAGTGTGCTTTCGTCCAAATTTTTCCTCCGCTCGGTCCAAATGCCTTTGTAGTGGACTTAACTTTTTCTCGAGCATTTGGTCCATTTCGTTCACCAAAAATTGGAAGTCATCAGCGGAGAGCTCTTCTTGAAACATGTTTATTGCTGAAAAGAAAGACGTTATAAAGAAAGAAAAATAAATAGAAAGATTAAAGTACCTTACCACAAAAAAAAAACCTCACAAATCACTCACAAAGAAAATCGCTCACACTCGTGTTTCACTAGTATAAGGCTTTTTATTTGATGAATACACTCGTGCCTTTTACCGCTCTATCTCATCTCACAAATTTGTACTTCGTTTCGGAAGACTCATCGCGGCTTGAGGGTCAGCTTCAAAGTGGGTAACAAGGGAAAATGTTAGGTATTCGGGTAGGCTGAACAAAAGAAAAAAAACTTTGAGTATCGGGTAGGCTAAAGGGTAAGAAAAAAAAATTTGGGGGTCGGGTAGAAGAGTAAGAGGGTGGAATGATGGTTTTGAGATTGGGAACTGTGTGGATGAAAATGAATAAAACTTTCAAACTTGCAGGACTTCACTCTCTCTCTCTCTCTTTTTGACTTTTTTTTACCACTTTTTTTTTATTTTTTTATTTTTTTCACTTCAAATATAATATATGCTTTTACAATGAAAATAAAATAAACTCTTTTTTCAATTTTTTGAATTTTTTTAACTCTTTTTTTAACTTACGAACTTATTCCGGCTTCTCGTACGTCATCAAAAATCCTTGTTTTATAGCTCTGATACCAAATGATATAGTCCACCTTGGGGAGAGTCGAAATGTATGCTAGTTGCCCGATCGTGGAGGTTACAAGCCTTTCAAAAACTTATGAGAAAATATGTAGTAATGCGAAAGCTTTTGAATTTGATTTTATATTATAAAATGGTTTAAGTTAGGAATGGAGGATAAAGAAATGAAAGGAATGGAATAGAAGATAGGTTCGGTTTAACAAAGAAAAATAAGGGATAAAGATAGGTGGTAAAAAAATGGAAGACAGGACTTAAACAGAAATGATTCAACACTAAGAGAGTGTCACCCCGGTTTCTAAAGTGTTTAATGTGGATGATGGAAATCGATGGACCAAAGACCCGTTATTAAGAATGATAAGAACCTAAGGTATAGATTAATGGAAAAGAATCGATTGACGACACAAGCAAGCTTGATAAGTCGGGATCAAAACTCGTATGAAAGATAGAGAGGAGATAACTCACTCAAATGAACAAAGTTCATGTATATGATTAATGATAAAATTGTCTATATCGTCTATGTTACAAATGAAATTTAGCAACTATTTATGAGCTAATATGAGCTAGCCGAATAGTCATAAAACACTTAATGACTAAGTTAATTTTCAGCCATAAATTACTGGAAAAATCTAGAAGGAAAACCATTGAAATCCTTGGCAAAATTCGGCTGATTGGTAGCCAAATGGACAGATTCTAGATGGGTGAATTCACTTGAAAGATGAAGGCTTGAAGACATGTCCATGTTCACCTTCTGGGAACACCAATAGCCACCTTAATGGAGAAGGAAGTGAGCTGATTGTATTTGGACAGCAAGGGCACTCCAATGGACGGTTTCTAGAAGGATGAATGTCTAAAAAATTCGTCCAAGTTAATGGGCAGCCTTTGGGGATGTCAAGGGGCATCATTCTAGAAGGATGAATGCATTTTAAAGCCTTCAAGGATGCATGCAACAGCCAGGTACGTCCCTTGCCTTAATTATGCTCTTTAATTGATGTCTTTTGATGAATAATGAGCAGCATTTAAGCCTTGTCCAACAGAACATGCATCTACCAATGCACATGGAAGCATTCGGCCACATACAATGCACTCAATGTGCATGAACCTTTCTTTAATGCATTGGTACATTCGGCTGTACCTTGGGGTGCTTGAAGGGCCATTGATCCTTGGCTGAATAAGGTGTCTTGAAGGTTCATAATGAGCAGCAACATGCATGCTTCCAGTCGTCCTATGTATCTCCAAGGTTCATGATACATTCGGCTAGGTACAATGCACCTAGGTGCATGTATCTTCTTTAATTCACTCCAATGTTTGGCTGAACCTACAAAGGACATGAACCCATATTAAAACACTCCAAATCACATGAATAACATTAATCTCATGCAATGGACTCATCTAGGGACGTTTGGACAACTAAAGGACACCATTTAGGACACTTGAAAATTAATGACCCTAATTAAACCATAAAATCTGCACATTTAATTCATGTTTTAAACAACTTAAAAACATGTAATAAAATGTAATATAATTAATTTGAGCTAAAACAAATTAAATTCAACCAATTTAAAATGTTTTGGATGCATTAAAATGCTTTAGGAAAAATAAATAAAATAAAATTCAATTTATTAAAAGCAATAAATTTAAGCAATCAGCTCGATGAGCTAAAATGAGCTCGAGGGAGCTCGAATTGAGCTGGCATGAGCTAATCTAGCTCAATTTGGAAGTGAACAAAAATGAACACGAGCTCTACGGCACTTGGTCTCGATGATTCGAGCTCATCAGCTTGCAACAAATTGGGTGCCCCGGGCGTGCCTGCATCAGCCTCTGTTCGTTTAGATGAATGTTCTTAGATCCATTCACTCAATTGAGTTTTTCTGATTAAGTTAATCTCATGGAGTCGGGTCCTAGCCAATCAAAGGAGGGGGTTGGAAGCACAATTCCTACCCCTAGATTCAAGAAGCAGGCGGTGTCAGCCGTACGTGATTGGCCACCAGGTTGTGGGCCAGTATCGAAAAGGGATAAGCAAATCGTGGTGATCTCTGCAAGGGAGGGTGTCAGTGAGATCGAGAGTGTCGTTCTCTGTGTTTTCAGGTGTGTAACCCCACACTTTTCCCTATAGGTTAATAATATTAAGTATATGTTAATAAGGTTATGAATAATCACGGCTAAGGGTACCATTCAATGGTACAGTTCGTTCAGGTACGTTACATCTAACACTCTGTTAATAGTGTTTACAATTAGTTGCATGAAAGCATGTATAATTTTGAGATGGGCTTGGGGTAAGGCATATAGCATGATGTCTGTATAGTTTGTATGATTGCATGGGCATACAGGTAATAATGTAAAGGGGAAGTGTTCTGGTGGTTTTACCACATTAATCCGGTGACTCATGTCACAATATCATACTTTCGGTGACGATGTCACAATATCCGGTGTCTATGCCACGTATTAAGGGCGATGAGCAGTTGACTACAGCGACTGCCTTCGAGGGTGTGTAGCGGATGGAGGGTCGATTTAGTAATCCCCACTGGTGTGATTTGCAGGTACGGGTGGTGGGTAGAGGTTGGATATCTAGGTGGGTTCGGGTTGCATCAATAATTATATCTATTTATATGTGATTTAATATGCTATGATATGGGCTTATGGCCGTAACGATCCCGGATGGGCTTTGCCAAAAATGTTATAATAAAGGCTATAATCGATTGGGAACCTGTGTTGGTTGTTACATATCGAGTCTGTTGACTCACCCTTCGTGGGCTAAGATTTTGCAGGTGATGCATAGGGCTGTGGACCGGGTCGGTGGGACTATGTGGTGGCCATGCTCAGGAAATTTCGGGTTTACTTATGGTTGAACTCTTTTTCGTTTTCTTTAGTACGTTATTTCGGGATTTATTTTGGTTTTTAATATGTAATAAGGCCATTACTTAACTGCTTAATTTTGCATATTAAATTTTATTTCCATATGATAATCAACAAACAAGTAATTAAATATTTTTCTCAAAGCAACATCAATGTTTTATCATTCAATCAAACTAATGGTTTTTTTAAAGGAACTCTAAAATCTGACAAACCCTTTTGAGTATGAAAGAAACGATTTTAACAAAATACAAACTCGAATGGCAACTTGGTTTTCCAACTCGTTAAAATTTTGACCTGGTTTTGAATTGACTTATTTTATAAGAAGATGAAACGAAATTAAGCTAAGTTTTTCTTAAGGAACATGTCAGATCTGATCGGGGCTTGTGGGGCGGGTTTGGGGTGTTTCAAGGGAAGTTGTGTGTTTGAATTTCAAACGAAATTAGCACATATTTAAAGTGATAAACATGACAACTCACTCTTTTTTTTTACTTGGCTACAAATTAATCCCACCCAAAAGGAGTTATTTCAATGCAAATTTAAATTTTAAACTCCTTTAATGTTAGCCACACAATGTAATTTGGTCACCTCTTCATTTCTTCTATATATTTGTAACTTCAAACATTGTTAACATACATGGTCTTTTGGAAATAAAAATTACTTTGTGAGTTTTTCTCTCAAATTCGGTTCTTTTTGTTGAACTTCTTTCTTTACATTTCAATTCTAAATTGTTGTGTTAATCTTGTGATACTTCGAGTTCCTAAATCACTATCTAGTGGGTCCAAGTCCATTGATGTAGAACAGATTTGACTCAGGTTTGCATAATAGATTGTATGAGTTCTTTCGAGTTCTTCATTGTTCAAATTTCCAGCCAGTTCCTGCATTATTTTGCCATTTTTTTTGAATGTTCAAGGCTACCATGGATGAATTTTGAAGCATTCATCTTCTACCTTCTTCAAATATGTCTAGAAATTCTGGCAACTTCTTTTCTTCTTCCAATCTGTTCAATTTTTTTTTAAAAAATAAAGTCTAAACCAACCTCTTTGTTTTGTTTAATTGCAGGGAAGTGTTGCTACAATCCTAGATCCGTACACATTCAAGGATTATTGTTTCACCAAGCAGCACTTTATCATTCCTCGTCTTGGGATGTCTCATTAGCTTCGTCCATATTTTTGCTTTCAGACTCGATCTCGCCCTCATCTCGAACAAACATCGCATTCCGGCTAGGACATTGACTCGCGATGTGGCCTCGACCAAGACATTTGAAGCACTTGATATCTCGAGACCTACTTGGAACAGCTTCCATTTAGCCTTTGTTGGTCTCGCCACTTGGCTTATTAAACTTAGGTGTACCACTCACTTCTTTGGCTCGATTTGGCATGTCTCGTTTGTTGGTCCCTTGTCCCCACTTTGATGTTGAAGAGATGTTAGGGATTGTTTGAGACGTACCTTTTCATTTAAGTTTCTTCTTGATACAATCGCACCCCAGAGTACACCTAGTTCGAGCAAGGATTCAATGGTGCTGCCTCAAGGACCAATTACGCGAGCTTGAGCTAAGCAATTCAAGGAGGCCATTTTAGCCATAGTTAACTAATTGTGGGGCGAGGCTTTGGTTGGAGAAATAGATTGAGTTGGAACCAGCTCAATAAAGTTTCCTTGCAACATATTGCAAACCAATTTCAGCTCAATTCTAGCTCTTTGAATCGATCCAACTAAATTGAACTCTTTATTTAATTTTCAGCTATGCATTTAGTTTGCATTTTAAATATTTGCATTTAAGCATCTCAGTTTAATAAATGGTTGCATTTAAGCATTTAGTTTATTTAATTAAGTTAGTTGTTAATTTGTTTTAAGTTTAATAATTGCATTAATGTGTCGGTTACATGTGATAATTGTAGGTGACTTTTCATCTCACATCCATTATTTCTAAAGGCTGTTATGCATTCATTGTGATGGCTTTTCAAGTGAATTCGGTTACACAAGGGGGGACTGATATTAAGAGGCTTAATTCATCATTAAGAAGTTGTTTCATTAAATAAAGAAGAGCATTATGGTTCTTTAATTTCGGCAGCCTCTTTATCTTCAACTTCCATAACCGTTTGCTTCATGGTATTTACTACATGCAATCAATTCTCCATCATTTGGCTGGTTACTTTTCGATTGATCATGGAGACCTCAAAGGACTTTGACAAGCAATTTAACTGAAGAATTAATCACATTGAAGATGGGAGTTACATGGCTAGAATTCAAAAAGTTGAGACTTTTCATTTGGCTGGTGACTTTTTAGTTGATCATGGAGACCTCAAAGGACTTTGACAAGAAATTTAATTGAAGAATTAATCACATTGAAGATGGGAGTTACATGGCTAGAATTCCAAAAGTTGAGACTTTTCATTTGAGTTCATTATTACCCATTATTACCCTCATTAAAAGTGACCATTCAACTAGCTTCATTTGATACTATAAATACATGTAATCAACCTATTGATGGACAACTTTTGATAATTTGTGAATATTATGCTCAATTTGCGAGGCAAACTTTTCTTCAATTTCATTCAAATATTCGTTGGCTACCTAGTGTTCTAGTTGTGTCAATCATTTTTCTTTGACAAATCTAAACTTATCATTACTCATAGTGTGGCGTTCAAACATACCGAGGTTCCTATCTTAATATATAGTGGGTCGAGGTCACCTTAACCATTCCTAAACCGAACTAGAAGGCTTATAAGCAATGGGTCGATACCAAATCGGTATTGGTTCTTGTTTGCACTTTTGTTTAATCCATTTTTTCTTTCTTATCCATTTCGTACCAAAAACCAAATTCTATCTTTTCACATCTTACCATTTCAAACTATAACCAATTCCTTCTTTCATAACTTACATTTTCATACTAGTTTCTTAAACCAATTACTATTTTTGCCTTAATTATTTCATTCTATACCAATTTTACTAAGCTAAATATTCATTGTTTCTCGAAGATGATCGGGCAATTTACATACGACTCGACTCATCCCGAGACGGATCGCATCACTTCTCAACCTTTATGGCCATGTGGACCCTGTCAATGACCTCGATATAATGGTGCAACTCCATGATGTTGGCAATGTCGTGGTTAAGGCCGATAAGGAATCGCACCATGATAGCTTCTCGATCTTCCTCTACATCGGCTCTAATCATGTCCACTTCCATCTCCTTGTAGTAATCCTCGACACTACGATGGCCTTGGGTTAGACTTTGCAACTTTTGATATAACTCGAGGTGATAATAGGTTGGAATGAATCTTTTTCGCATTAGTGCCTTCATTTTAGCCCATGTTGACAGCAGACATTCACTGTTTCACCTTTGACTCATCGTTACCTGATCCCACCAAATGATGGCGTAATCAGAAAACTCGATGGCAGCAAGCTTCCCCTTTTTACTTTCTGAGTAGTTATGACACACGAAAACTAACTCCACCTTCTTCTCCCACTCAAGATAGGCTTCCAGATCGGATCACCCTTGGAAAGCATGAATCGCCATTTTAATATTATTTAAATCATCATCAGCCCACTCTCGATCCCTTTGACCACGTGCTCGTTGGCCTCTTCTCCGTTCACTTTACCGAGAAGCTTGGTCGCTTTCTACATCACTTGGTGATGTGACCCACCCAGGGGCACCCAACAAAATACAATTTAGAGATTGTGCGTCGAACCAAGGAGCAAAGCCCCGAGCTTGGATTAAGGGATGCAAGCTAATAGTAAAGCTATTATGCACTTTGGTACATGCCATCTTTAGTCCAGAGTAGCTCATTTGAGCTCAATCCAACTCATTGAGCTGAATCAATTAATTGCTTAATTTTAATAAATTAAACTTTGATTTGTTTAACTTTACTACAGCAAGTTAATGTGTCTAAAAACTTTACAGGATTTGACTTGGTCAAGGCACTTGAATTTTCGGCTAAGAAGGGAGATAAGAGTTTGACTCATTCAAACTCTTTTGAATGAGAGGTGAAGAGGAAAAAAAGGAGGAAAAGAAGGGATTTGACAGGAGGGAAAGAGTTGGCCGAATGAGGGAGTCATGGTGTGGCATTTTCAGCCAAGAGGGAAGTGGTTTGGCTAGGGCTTTGAACGAAATGGACCGAATGCTCGTGAAAAGTTAAGTCCAATACAAAGGCGTTTGGATCGAAAGCGGAGGAAAAATTTCGATTTAAAGCACACTACAACGAGTCGAGAACGAAGCGGCAACCATCTCAGAGACACACCTTCGATGATTATTCAAGAAAAGAATTCCGACATGACTCCCATTCCTCATCGACTTCAAGATCAAGAGACTTCTATCAAGATTCGTCTTCATCAAGAAGTCCATTTGATTATGTGAGAAAGGATTATCATCGAGATTCGTATTCGTCAAAACTCCTGAGACATCGAGAAGAAAGCTACGAGTACTCGCCCACGAAAGATTATTCTCGAAGTAATTCAAATCGAGATTCCTATTCGACTAAGGAATCAAGGCGAAACAAAGATCGTGACATCTATGAGAACATCGCCGATTTTAGAATCAAATCCTTCTATTTTAGTTCTTTTGAATCATCTTCTTGTTGTACTCAAAATGAAAAAGAAAGATCAAATGAAAAGAGGAAAAAGAAAATAAAAGAAAAGAAAAGAAAAGAGATCGTGAGAGAAAAGAAATCGAAAAAAATTGAAAAGAGATTGAAAAGAAGAAAGAAAAATTGAAAAGAAATGAGAGAAAAGAATGAACGAGAAAAGCAAGAAAAGAGAGTGATTTTTCGACTAACTCTTCTGGATATCCGTCCTTCTTACATTTTTTCTTTCCGTGTTCTCGACCAATTTCACGATGACCTTCAACTACAATACCTTCCCAACGAGCGACGCTTTCACATGATTGAAAAGGTAAAGTTGAATCACGCGAGATTGAAGGTAAGGAAGGTAAGTATTTTGAAGCGATTCAATCTCCATTGAATCTTTCTAAAGATTGTGATTATGTGGATGATTTTGTCATTGGCCATCCCTCGAATAATTGTGATGTTTTAAATGATGATAAGATGATTTTATTCCATAATGATCATTGTGATACGAAGTGTGAAGGAGTGCAAGACGCGTCAAGGTATGACGAATATATCTATCATTTGACATGTTATTTACATGAAATCTTTGATTTGTGGGATCCATGTGACTCGAATGCATGTCATGAAGCTTATTCACTCGTTGCAAACATTTGACAAGGCATTGTTCCTATTATACGATAAAGTGATTAAGCTGCTTTGCGTGTGGTTTATGTGTTCGTGACGCTCATATTTGAATTGTATTGTTATTTGAAAATGATTATGCTAATTCATGTTTATCTTTTCAGTGTTACAATTATCGTCGTCCCATTCGATCGAGGAAAGTTGAGCAAAAGAATTTTGTTCGAATAGACCAATGATTCGATTCGAGGACTAATAAATCTTGAAGAGGGAGGGATGATGCGGCACGCCGGGCACCTAATTTGTTGCAAGTGATGAGCTTGAATCATCGAGACCAAGTGCCTTAGAGCTCGCTTTGCATTTTTGTTCACTTCAAATTGAGGATTAGCTCATGCCACTCAATTTGAGCTCCTCGAGCTCATTTCACTCATCGAGTGATTGCTTAAATTTATTGCTTTTAATAAATTGAATTTTATTTTATTTATTTTTCCTAAAGCATTTTAATGCATCTAAAACATTTTAAATTGGTTGAATTTAATTTGTTTTAGCTCAAATTAATTTTATTACATTTTATTACATGTTTTTAAAGTTGTTTTAAATCAAAATTAAAGTGCAGATTTTTCTATTAAATAGGGGCTGCGAATTTAGTATGTGTGCTAAATGTGTATTTAAGTTGTCCTAAGTGTCTATTAAGATGTCATGAACGTGTTTAATTTATGTTCAACTGATTTGGAGTGGATTTAATGTGTGATTCATGCTCTTGTAGGTACAATGAATCTTACATGAAGCATTGATGAGGTTCATGCACCTTGGTGCAATGTACTTGGCAATTCATCAATGAATCTAGAGGTGCATGGAACGGCTGGAAGCATGCATTATGACAGCCAACTTTTGCCATTCAAGGCCCCCATTCAGCTGGAAAGAAGACTAAGTGCATGGGTTAAATCCATGAAGATTTTAAGTGAAATTAAAACAAGACAGCAGCTTATTTAATTTCTTTGGGGCTGTTCGTGCAATGCAAAGGTCAAGGATTTCAATGGCTGAATTAAACACTTGAAAGCCGCTTAAAGACATGTTTAATTGCTAGAAATATTTCAAACCAAAGGTGCAGCTCATTCTCCATGTTGGTAGAACCTAGACAAGCCTTTTCAGCTCCTTTGTTGTCCAAATTCGTTGGGCCATTTCCTTCTTCATTAAGATGCCTCCAAAACGTCCCAAATGGCTGAATTTACACATCCAAGAGAGCTATTCATCTTCATCATTATTGATGGTGATTTTTCAGCCAAAAGAAGGCTAATTAAGAGGCCACTTATTGCATGGGACGTACCTAGCTGCTGCATGCATTTTCAAAGTGTCCCAAAATTCATTCTCTTCTAGAAACATGGTTAATGATGTTCCAAAGGCTGCACATGGACTTGGACGAATTTCTTCTTCATGAAGCATGGCTTTTGACGTTCCAAGAGGCTGAATTTGGACTTGTCCTTTGATCTCCTTCAAGCAATCATCCACCAAGTTAATTGCTCCATCTAGAAGCTGCCCACTTGACTCCCATTCAACCGAATCTGCCCATAGCCACTTGATGAGTTTATTCCAGATTTTCAGCTCAATTAAGCCTTCTAGAAGAGGCCATTGACGTCCTCAATGCATGGGAAACTACAAGGAAGCCTTCTCCAAAATTCGGAATTTTTGTGTTTAATTTTGCTTAGCCATCAAGGCTTCCTAGTGACTATTCAGCTAGCCTATGTTAGCCTATAAATACCTTGTTAGTTTTCATTTGTGATGGACAATATAGACAATTTTATCATTAATCAAGTTACATGAACTTTTGTTCTTCGAGTGAGCTAGTCTCCTCTTCAATTTCGTGCAAGTTTTCTAGACTTATCAAGTTGCTTGTATGCCTAGACTTGTTCTTTTCATCCCATTATACCATCGGTTCTTATCTACCTAGATAACGGTCGTGGTCCACCTTCGATTCCATTTTCCACCTTAAACAACATAGAACCCGGGTGACACTTCTTAGTGTTGAATCGATTCTTTGTTTAAGTTCCTTCATCCACTCCATCAAATTATCCTTTTATCTAATTTATTTTTTATTATCTCTTTCTATCAAATCAACCATCTACTATTCAATTAAAGCTTCCGCAAACTCATCCATATTTTCCAATTATTTTCAAAGGTGAATCCCTCCTCGTAGACGATTGGGCAACTAGCATACATTTTGACTCTCCCCGAGGCGAACTGTATCACTTTAGGTGCCGAAATAAGGAAAATGTGTGGTCATTTTCTCTCTTTCTAAAGTTTTCTTTTCATTTGTGCTTCTTGCTGAAACTTGCATTCTTTTCTCTCTTGATCAAAAGCCAAAAGTGAAGAACCATTCGTGCACTTTTTCTCATCTTAGCAAGCTATCCCTTTTCTTCTTCATTCACCCTCTAAAAGTCGAAACATACCCTCCACTCTCACCATAGCCTAAACGACACAAACCCCAACCCTTTCTCTTCTTCTTTGCACCGATTCCTCCATCCTCAAAAGCCAAAAGAACCTTTCCCATTTGCTAAGACCATAGCCGAACCTCCCATCCATCGTTTCTTTTTCTCTTCTTTTATTTTCGTCTACACTCTTCTTCCATTCTCTTCTATTGCGTTGATCTCCAAGGGCTATCAGTAAGCCAAATCGGGTGAGTATTGGGGTAAGGGATATCTTTTGGTCTAAATCTCTTTTTATTATTTTGGTCTGCCAAAATCAGAGGCTTAATCCTGTATTTTTGTGTATGGCCGAATCTATGCAAGGTTTTGGATTCGTAACTCTTCTTGGAAGCCAACGTTAGGGGTTATCTAAAAGCTTTTGGGATTTAAACAGGCAAGGTAAGGAGATAATGCTATTCGGCCAAAGGCCATACCCTCAGTGTTAGTCGATTAGTCATATGGTATTATGTAGGTACACAATCGACTCCAGAAGCAAAAGCCAGAAACTTTGGCATTCTACCGATCTAAGTAAGCCTCTGTTCATTTAGATGAATGTTCTTAGATCCATTCACTCAATCGAGTTTTTCTGATTAAGTTAATCTCATGGAGTCAGGTCCTAGCCAATCAAAGGAGGGGGTTGGAAGCACAGTCCCTACCCCTAGATTCAAGATACGGGCGGTGTCAGCCATACGTGATTGGCCACCAGGTTGTGGGCCAGCATCGAAAAGGGATAAGCAAATCGTGGTGATCCCTGCAAGGGAGGGTGTTAGTGAGATCAAGAGTATCGTTCTCCGTGTTTTCAGGCGTGTAACCCCACACTTTTCCTGATAGGTTAATAATATTAAGTATATGTTAATAAGGTTATGAATAATCACGGCTAAGGGTACCATTCAATGGTACAGTTCGTTCAGTATCGTTACATCTAACACTCTGTTAATAGTGTTTACAATTAGTTGTATGAAAGCATGTATAATTTTGAGATGGGCTTGGGATAAGGCATATAGCATGATATCTGTATAGTTTGTATGATTGCATGGGCATACAGGTAACAATGTAAAGGGAAAGTGTTATGGTGGTTTTACCACATTAATCTGGTGACTCATGTCACAATATCATACTTTCGATGATGATGTCACAATATTCGGTGGCTATGCCACGTATTAAGGGCGATAAGCAGTTGACTGCAACGACTGCCTTCGAGGGTGTGTAGCGGATGGAGGGTCGATTTAGTAATCCCTACTAGTGTGATTGGCAGGTACGAGTGGTGTGTAGAGGTTGGATATCTAGGTGGGTTTGGGTTGCATCAATAATTATATCTATATATATGTGATTGCATGGGCATACGGGTAATAATGTAAAGGGGAAGTGTTCTGGTGGTTTTACCACATTAATCTGGTGACTCATGTCACAATATCATACTTTCAGTGACGATGTCACAATATCTGGTGGCTATGCCACGTATTAAGGGTGATGAGCAGTTGACTGTAGCGACTGCCTTTGAGGGTGTGTAGCGGATGGAGGGTCGATTTAGTAATCCCCACTGGTGTGATTGGCAGGTACGGGTGGTGTGTAGAGGTTGGATATCTAGGTGGGTTCGGGTTACATCAATAATTATATCTATATATATGTGATTTAATATGCTATGATATGGGCTTATGGCCGATAATGATTCTGGATGGGCTTTGCCCAAAATGTTATAATAAAGGCTATAATCGATTGGGAACCTGTGTTGGTTGTTACACATTGAGTCTGTTGACTCACCCTTTATGGGCTAACATTTTACAGGTGACGCATAGGGCTATGGACCAGGTCAGCAGGGACTATGTGGTGGCCATGCTCAGTAAATTTTGGGTTTACTTATGGTTGAACTCTTTTTTGTGTTCTTTAGTACGTTATTCTGGGATTTATTTTGGTTTTTAATATGTAATAAGGCCATTACTTAACTGCTTAATTTCGTGTATTAAATTTTATTTCCATACGATAAGCAACAAACAAGTAATTAAATATTTTTCTCAAAGCAACATCAATGTTTTATCATTCAATCAAACTAATGGTTTTTTTAAAGGAACTCTAAAATCTAACAAACCCTTTTGAGTATGAAAGAAACGATTTTAACAAAATACAAACTCGAATGGCAACTTGGTTTTCCAACTCATTAAAATTTTGACTTGGTTTTGAATTGACTTATTTTATAAGAAGATGAAACGAAATTAAGCTAAGTTTTTCTTAAGGAACATGTCGATCCTATTTGGGCTTATAAATTTGAGTTTGGGGTGTTTCAAATTGGTATCAGAGCCCAGTTCAAAACTCGACTTTGAGAGTTTTGGGCCCCAAATGTTTTCCAAAGATGGGTTTTTCTAAACCATGGATTTCTATAAACAAATTTAGGTTTATTCTGGCATGGCACCTGTGTCTCTGGCCCGAAGTCCATCAGGTAAGTACCCCTAATCATTGTGTGATTTGTATGTGGAAGAAATGGGTATTACGAGATCGTAGACTAGTAGATTAAGAGCTATTGAACCCTAAGATTAGCTTACTCCAACACAAAATTACATAAGACTTAAAGATCAATCAAACAAACCTGGGAATAAGTCGTGGAGTTTAGGTGTGGTAACAAACATGTGCATGTCTAGGCATGGATTCTGAGTGAGCTTGGTATTTAAGTAGTCCTAGCGACTCACCTCCTTTTTTCTGGAATCCTACCTGGTGCGCAGTGATTGTTCACCTCAACCGCGAGGACTTGTTAATAGGCCAAATCTATAAATAAAACCCGAAAGGGACCAAACACCCAATTTTGCAAAATAATCAAATTACCCCAATTTGTAAAATTATCGAAGTACCTCGACTTGTGAAAATTACTAAAATACCCCCAATTTATGAAATTACCATACTACCCTCAATTTTTACCAAAATACCCCTATTTTGCAAAAATATCAAAACCCCTATTTTGCAAAATTACAAGATACCCCTGATTTGGAAAATTACCAAAATACCTGATGCGAGCACGCTCGGGGCATCCAACATTTTTTCAACATGGAAAGCTCGGATCGTTGAGACCAAGTGTTGTGGAGCTCATGTGCATCTTTATGCACTTCCAAATTGAGCCGGATTAGCTCATGCCACTCAATTCGAGCTCCTTGAGCTCACTTCACTCATCGAATGATTTTTGCTTTTGATAAATTGAATTTTAATTTATTTAATTTTTCTATAGTTATTTAATGCATCTAAAACATCTTAAATGGGTTGGATTTAATTTGTTTTAGCTCAAAGTAATTTTATCACATTTTATTATATGTTTTAAGTTGATTAAAACATAAATTTAATGTGCAGATTTTTATGCTTAAATAGGAAATTTTTAATTTAGTATGTGTACTAAGTGTGTGTTTAATGTGTCCAAAGTGTCTATTGATGTGTCTTGGACGTGATTAATTGCTATTCAATTCATTTGACTTGATTTAATATGCATTCATACCCTTTTGTAGGTACAAATGAATGTACATGAAGCATTAAAGGAGATACATGCACTTAGGTGCAATGAACTTGGCTGAATGCATCAATGAACCTTGGTGAATGCATGGATGGTTGGAACATGCATGTTGGCTGTTCATTTTGGCTCCCTAAAAGGCACATATTCGTCCTAAAATTCACCATCCCATTCAAGTCTCCAAGGTGGTGAATGTCTCCCCATCACACATTAAAACCTTTCACATTTGCTGCACAAATTCATGGGCTGTTTCGGTTGCTAATTTTTCATCAAAAGGTGGCATTTTAAGAGGCTAATTAAGGCAAGGGACGACTGGCTGTTGCATGCATCCTTGAAGGCTTTAAAATGCATTCATCCTTCTAGAATGATGCCCTTGACATCCCCAAAGGCTGCCCATTAGAGGTGAGCATGGTAGGTCAAGTCGGGTTCGGTCGGGCCCAACTAAAATTTAGGCAGTTTATTGGGCTCGGCCGAGCAGACCCAAAAATGGGCCTAAAATTTTGCCCAAGCCCGCCCATATAAAAATATTAAAACCAGTTCTGCCCTACTACCAGATTAATTTTTTATATTATTTTATATAATTTTAAATATATATAATACATCAAAAATATTAAAAAATCAAAATAAATATTTTTCAACAAATTGAAAATAAATTTTAAAAATATGTAGACTTAAATAACACTAAAATAGATGCAACTTAACAAGAAAATGCCTCTAAAATAATAACAAAATTAACAAATGTCTTTAAAATAATAACAAAATTAACAATAAAATAAGTTTTATATAATATCTAAACAATAACAACAAAATAATAGAAACATAATAGTAAAATGGTAGCAAAATAAAGAGAAAACAATAAGAAAATAATATTTAAAAATATTTTTTGCCTTTAATGATTTCGGTAAAGTTTGCCCTGCCAAAAATTCTTACCGAGGTCGGCCCATTTTTAAATCAGCCTCATTTTCTACCCAAGCCCATTTTTCGGCCTATATTTTTACCCGAACCCTCCCATTTTTCTAAGGGCCTTGGTAAGTAGGGTGGCTCCGACCATGCTCATTTCACCGCCCATTAACTTGGACGAATTTTGAGTTCATTTTGGACACTCATCCTTCTAGAAAACGTCCATTGAGTGCCCTTGCTGTCCAAATACAATCATCTTATTTTCTTTCCCATTAAGGTGACTTTTGGCCCCAAAAGGATGAACAAAGACATGTCTTCAAGCCTTTATCTTCCAAGTTAATTCATCCATCTAGAAGTGCCCAATGGTCTTCTCATCAATTAATTTAGCCATGGAGTTTAAGAGATTTTATTCTAGATTCTTCTTACATTTTCTAGATTAATTTTACTTAGCTTTTAAGCTTTCCGATGACTATTCGGTTAGCTATGTTAGCCTATAAATATGTTGTTAGTTTTCATTTGTAAGGGACTTTTGCCATTTTATAAAATTTTATGAACTTTGTTCAAAGAGTGAGATCACTCCTCTCTATCTTTCAGACGAGTTTCGATTTTGACTTATCAAGCTTGCTTGTGGCGCCAATCGTATTTCTTTCCATTTTATTATACCAACGGTTCTTATCTTTATAGATAACGGGTCTTGGTCCGCCATCGAATTCCATCCTTCCTCCTTAAACAAGTATAGAAATCGGGGTGACACTCGTTAGTGTTAAATCGCTTCTTTGTTTAAGTCCTACATCCCATTTCCATCGAACTATCACTTATCTTAGAGTTCCTCTTTGTTTCATCCTTAAACCAAGTCATCAAAATACCATATTCTTTACTCTCCATTCTAAACCGAACTTACCAATTTATCATCTACTCATTTTTCATTAACAATCCCTCTCCATAAATCAGTCAAATTATTATCGCCTTTTGATAGCTTCCGTAACTTTAATCTATTTTCATCCATATTTTTCGATTATTTTCCCGAAGGCTTATCTCCTCCTCGTAGACGATCGGGTAACTTAAATACGTTTCGACTCTCCCGAGGCAGAACCGTATCATTTGGTATCAGAGCTATAAAAACGAGGAATTTTGACTACGTACTAGAAGCCAAAATAGGTTCGTAAGTGAAAAAAATTCAAAAAAAAATTGTAAGTTGTAATTTTCATTCTTGTATTTCAATATATTGTATGTGAAGTGAAAAAAATTGAAAAAAATATACAAGTTAAAAAAAGTGTGGTGAAAAAAAAGGCTAGTGGAAATTTTTTTTTAGTATTACTTGTTCTTCTTCTTCTACCCCCCAAAATTTTTCCTTGTTCAACGGACCAAGCCAAATTTTTTTTCTTTTGTTCAATTTACCTTATACCCGACATCTTCCTTGTTAGCCACTTTGAAGCCGACCCTCAAGCCACGATGAGTCTTCCAAACGAAGTACGAAATTGTGAGACGAGATAGAGCGGTAAAAGGCACGAGTGAAATCATCAAAGAAAAAGCCATCATACGAGTTATACACGAGTGTGAGTGATTTTCTTTGCGAGTGACTCGTGAGGATTTTGTGGTAAGGTATTTTCTCTTTTCTATCTATTTTCTTTTGTATAACATATTTTATTTTCAGCAATAAACATGTTTCAAGAAGAACTCTCTACCGATGACTTCCAATTTTTGGTGAACGAAATGGACCGAATGCTCGAGAAAAAGTTAAGTCCAATACAAAGGCGTTTGGACCGAGCGGAGGAAAAATTTAGACGAAAGCACACTACAACGAGTCGAGATATGGAGCGGCGACCATCTCAGAGACCCACCTTCGATGATTATTCAAGAAAAGAATTCTAACATGACTCCCATTCATCATCGACTTCAAGATCAAGAGACTCTTATCAAGATTTGTATTTGTCAAGACCTTCGAGACTCCGAGAAGAAAACTACAAGTACTCATCCATGAAAGATTATTCTCGAAGTGGTACCTATTTTGATTCGTATTCAAGGCAAAGCAAAGCGAGTTACGAGGTTGAAACCTTTTACGAAGACGAACGTGAAAGTACTAGCCACTCCTCGAACGATTCAAAGATGTCACGTAAGGAGACTCCTACACGAGGAATTGATCAAGATATCTATGAGAACATCGCTTCGATCTTAGAATCAAATCCTTCTATTTTTTTGTTCTTTTGAATCATCTTCTTGTTGTACTCAAAATGAAAAAGAAAGATCAAATGAAAAAGAAGATAAAGAAAATAAAAGAAAAGAAATTGAAAAGAGTTCATGAGAGAAAAGAAATTGAGGAAAAGAAAATAAAATGAGAAAGAAGAAAAAAAGATTGAGAAAGAAAGAAAAGAACTTGAAACTGAGAAAAAAATTGAAATAGAGATTGAAAAAGAAAAAGATGTTGAAAAAAAATCGAGAGAAAAGAATGAACAAGAAAAGCAAGAAAAAGAGAGTAATTTTTTGACTAACTCTTCGGATATCTGTTCTTCTTCTATTTCTTCATTTCAGGTTTTTGAGGAACCAAACGATGACTATCAACTTCACTATCTTCCCGACGAGCGACGTTTCCAATTGGTTGAAAAAGGTAAGATGGAATCACCTACGCCGAAAGGTAAGGAAGATAAGTGTTTCGAAATGATTCCGTCTCTGCCAAATCCTTCTAAAAATTGTGATTATGTGGATAGCTTCGTTGATTGTCATTTCTGATTAACTATGGCAACTTAACTGATGGTAAGACGAGTCTATTTCAAGAAAATCATTGCGTTACAAATTGTGACGGTGGTGAGACATATAATCAACGATTGCAAGACGCGTCAAGGTATGACGATGACTTTTCTCTTAATTCTCATTTGTTTGATTGTGGTTTTTACGAGAATTGTTCATTGTCCAACGTGGAATCGTTGACTTTCTATAAATCTGTTTTGAAGCACGTCAAGAGTTTTGATTGTTCGATCTTAAACTTACATAATTCCTTTTGGTTTAACAAATTTGATTTTTTGAAACCAATGCCACATCCTATTTTAAGTAATCAAACACATGTTTTTAAACCGGGAATATGTCCTGATTTGTCTTATGAAAAATTCAAGTATCATGCGGTATGTTTGAAAGAATTTCATCACTTTGATACTTGTCTTTTAATTAAGGTAACGAATTTTGTTAACTTGTTGTTTAATTTTTATTCGTTCCTTAAACAAATCTTGTGGTTGTATTTGCGATTTACAATCCATTTGCAAGTTGTTGACTCAAACGCAAAGCTTCAACTATACTACATGCCTATGGAGAGAAGGTTTGTGATGCTTGAACAAGGTAAGAATAATCTTTGTCCGTTTCGATGCTTGAACAAAGTAAGAATAATCTTTGTCCTTCTACGCATAACTTGTTGACGAACTTGTTTCTTCTACTCCCTACGGATGGTGAAAAGCTTTGCGCTGTTGATTTCGTTGTTGTGAAACATTTAGATCATTACATGCTTAATCATTTTTTCCGCCCATTTATGATCTATTTGTTTTCTCGATGAATAATGAGGGGATTCTTACGCTTGATAATTTTGATAGTTTTCTTGTGAAAGAATCCATCTTGCTACTTTGAGATGTTTTCGTTCTCTTCAAAAGTTAATAGAACACATGATACCAATTTCGCTTTTGATAAATCATTTAGACCATGAAGTGTTTGACTGTGTTTTTCTCGCTTAGTGATGGTCACCTATTTTGATGATTGACAAAAGATTTGTATCATCCGGTATCATCGTGTGTTTGATAAATTTTGTAATTCATGTGTGAGTAATATGGTATATCATTCCATGCAAGAATTGGTTGATCAATTTCGTGTGCCATATCGCTTTCTCGATTGCTTGCTTGTGACGAATATATCTATCATTTGACATGTTATTCTCATGAAATCTTTGATTTGTGGGATCCATGTGACTCGAATGCATGTCATGAAGCTTTTTCACTCTTGTTGCAAACGTTTAACAAGGTTTTGTTCATTTTATATGATAATATGTTTATGCCCGCTTGCATGCCATTTATTTGTTTTGTTTTGCTTATATTTGGCTTGCAAGAATGTTTGCTAACTTATGGTTATCTTTTCAGTAACGCCATTATCATCCGTCCCGCTTGATCGAGGAAAATTGAACAAGGAGAATTTTGTTCAAGGAAATCAAGAGTTCGATTCGAGGACTAATCGCCTTGAAGAGGGGAAGGATGATGCGAGCACGCCCGGGGCATCCAACATTTTTCAACATGGAAAGCTCGGATCGTTGAGACCAAGTGTTGTGGAGCTCGTGTGCATCTTCATGCACTTCCAAATTGAGCCGGATTAGCTCATGCCAGCTCAATTCGAGCTCCCTTGAGCTCACTTCACTCATCGAATGATTTCTTTGCTTTTGATAAATTGAATTTTAATTTATTTAATTTTTCTACAGCTATTTAATGCATCTAAAACATCTTAAATGGGTTGGATTTAATTTGTTTTAGCTCAAAGTAATTTTATCACATTTTATTATATGTTTTTAAGTTGATTAAAACATAAATTTAATGTGCAGATTTTTATGCTTAAATAGGGGCTGCCGAATTTAGTATGTGTGCTAAGTGTGTGTTTAATGTGTCCAAAGTGTCTATTGATGTGTCTTGGACGAGATTAATTGCTATTCAATTCATTTGACTTGATTTAATATGCATTCATACCCTTTTGTAGGTACAGCCGAATGTACATGAAGCATTAAAGGAGATACATGCACTTAGGTGCAATGAACTTGGCTGAATGCATCAATGAACCTTGGTGAATGCATGGACGGTTGGAACATGCATGTTGGCTGTTCATTTTGGCTCCCTAAAAGGCACATATTCGTCCTAAAATTCACCATCCCATTCAAGTCTCCAAGGTGGCTGAATGTCTCCCCATCACACATTAAAAACCTTTCACATTTGCTGCACAAATTCATGGGCTGTTCGGTTGCTAATTTTTCATCAAAAGGTGGCATTTTAAGAGGCTAATTAAGGCAAGGGACGTACCTGGCTGTTGCATGCATCCTTGAAGGCTTTAAATGCATTCATCCTTCTAGAATGATGCCCTTGACATCCCCAAAGGCTGCCCATTAACTTGGACGAATTTTGAGTTCATTTTGGACACTCATCCTTCTAGAAAACGTCCATTGAGTGCCCTTGCTGTCCAAATACAATCATCTTATTTTCTTTCCCATTAAGGTGAATTTTAGCGTCCCAAAAAGGATGAACAAAGACATGTCTTCAAGCCTTTATCTTCCAAGTTAATTCATCCATCTAGAAGTTGCCCAATGGTCTTCTCATCAGCCGAATTTAGCCATGGAGTTTAAGAGATTTTATTCTAGATTCTTCTTACATTTTCTAGATTAATTTTTACTTAGCTTTTAAGCTTTCCTGATGACTATTCGGTTAGCTATGTTAGCCTATAAATATGTTGTTAGTTTTCATTTGTAAGGGACTTTTGCCATTTTATAAAATTTAATGAACTTTGTTCAAAGAGTGAGATCACTCCTCTCTATGTTTCGTACGAGTTTCGATTTCGACTTATCAAGCTTGCTTGTGGCGTCAATCGTACTCTTTCCATTTTATTATACCAACGGTTCTTATCTTTATAGATAACGGGTCTTGGTCCGCCATCGAATTCCATCCTTCCACCTTAAACAAGTATAGAAATCGGGGTGACACTCGTTAGTGTTAAATCGCTTCTTTGTTTAAGTCCTACATCCCATTTCCACCGAACTATCACTTATCTTAGAGTTCCTCTTTGTTTCATCCTTAAACCAAGTCATCAAAATACCATATTCTTTACTCTCCATTCTAAACCGAACCTACCAATTTATCATCTACTCATTTTTCATTAACAATCCCTCTCCATAAATCAGTCAAATTATTATCGCCTTTTGATAGCTTTCGCAACTTTAATCTATTTTCATCCATTTTTTTTGATTATTTTCCCGAAGGCTTATCTCCTCCTCGTAGACGATCGGGCAACTTAAATACGTTTCGACTCTCCCGAGGCGGAACCGTATCATTTGGTATCAGAGCTATAAAAACGAGGAATTTTGACTACGTACGAGAAGCCAAAATAGGTTCGTAAGTGAAAAAAATTCAAAAAAAAATTGTAAGTTGTAATTTTCATTCTTGTATTTCAATATATTGTATGTGAAGTGAAAAAAAAATTGAAAAAAAAATATACAAGTTAAAAAAAAAAGTGTGGTGAAAAAAAAAAAGGCTAGTGGAAATTTTTTTTTTTAGTATTACTTTGTTCTTCTTCTTCTACCCCCCCAAAAATTTTTCCTTGTTCAACGGACCCGAAGCCAAATTTTTTTTTCTTTTGTTCAGCCTACCTTATACCCGACATCTTCCCTTGTTAGCCACTTTGAAGCCGACCCTCAAGCCACGATGAGTCTTCCGAAACGAAGTACGAAATTGTGAGAGGAGATAGAGCGGTAAAAGGCACGAGTGAAATCATCAAAGAAAAAGCCATCATACGAGTTATACACGAGTGTGAGTGATTTTCTTTGCGAGTGACTCGTGAGGATTTTGTAGTAAGGTATTTTCTCTTTTCTATCTATTTTCTTTTGTATAACGTATTTTATTTTCAGCAATAAACATGTTTCAAGAAGAACTCTCTGCCGATGACTTCCAATTTTTGGTGAACGAAATGGACTATATACGGACATTATGAGTTCTTAGTAATGCTGTTCGGATTGACGAATGCCCCAGCTATGTTCATGGATATGATGAATCGGGTTTTTCAATCCTACTTGGATTAGTTCATCGTTGTGTTTATAGACGACATCTTGGTATATTCTAAGTCTGAGAAAGAGCATGATGCGCATCTCCGAGTAGTGCTGCAGGTTCTAAGGGAAAAGAAGTTATATGCCAAGTTTAGCAAGTGTGAATTCTGGTTGAAGGAAGTTGCATTTTTGGGACATGTGGTATCTGCGGAGGGGATAAGGGTAGATCCTCAAAAAATTGAGGCGGTGCTAGACGGGAAACCACCTAAGTCTGTGGCAGAGGTTCGCAGTTTCTTGGGGGTTAACAGGCTATTACAGGAGATTTGTTGAAGGGTTCTCGCCGATAGCAGCACCTTTGACGAAGTTGTTGAGAAAGGAGGTACCTTTCGTGTGGGCGGATAAGCAGCAGGAGAGTTTTGAGAAGCTTAAGAGAGTATTGATAGAGGCTCCGGTTTTGATTCCGCTTGAAGTAGGGAAAGACTTTGTGGTGTATTGTGATGCTTCTCACATAGGATTGGGATGTGTTCTAATGCAAGATGGGAAGGTGGTCGCTTATGCGTCTCGGCAATTAAGGCCACATGAGGTTAACTATCTGACGCATGACCGGAGTTGACTTCGGTAGTATTCGCTCTAAAAGTGTGAAGGCACTATTTGTATGGAGAGAGGTCGATGATCTACACGGACCACAAGAGTCTGAAATATTTGTTAATTCAGAAGGAGCTGAATTTGAGACAGCGAAGGTGGGTGGAGTTGTTGAAAGACTACAACTGTTCAATAGAGTATCACCCAGGTAAAGTGAATGTGGTGGCAGATGCCCTAAGTCAGAAAGTAGTGTTGGATCTGAGGGCAATGTTTGCACATCTTAGCCTTTATGACGATGGAAGTTTACTAGCGGAGTTGCAAGTGAAGCTGACGTGGTTAAGTCAGGTAAAGGAGAAACAATTGGTAGATGACGATCTGAGTGCTAAGCTACTGCAAGTGTAGAATGGGGAATTGGAAGACTATGGTGTAAACGGTGGATTTGAGTCTTTGTGTTTTTCGGGCAAGGTCTCAGATGTCAAGGATGAGGAGTTAAGACAGAGAATTCTTTGGGAATCTCATAGTAGCCCTTATGCTATGCATCCTGGAGGAAGTAAGTTATACAGGGATCTACGGGATCAATTTTGGTGGCCTGGTCTAAATCGAAAAGTTACAGAATTTATGGGGAAGTGCTTAACGTGTCAGCAGGTTAAAGCTGAACACTAGGTACCTTTGGGGTTGCTTCAACCAATAAAGATTCTGCAGTGGAAGTGGGAGAGAATTACAATGGACTTCGTTAGTGGGTTTCCCCTTATGCCTACTAAGAAGGATTCGGTATGGGTGATAGTGGATCGATTAACAAAGTCTACACATTTCATTCCAGTGCAGGTTGACCATTCGCTGCAAAGGTTGGCAAAGTTGTATGTGGCAGAAATTGTAAGACTGCACTGGGTGCCGGTGTCAATTATCTCAGATAGGGATTCGAGGTTTACATCTCAGTTTTAGAGAGCACTGCATCGGGCATTGGGCACCAGGTTGGACTTCAGTACGGCATTTCATCCATAGTCAGACGGCCAGTCTGAATGGGTAATTCAAGTGTTAGAGGATATGTTGAGGGGTTGCGTGATAGATTTCAGAGGAAGTTGGGAGGAGTTCTTGCCTTTAGCGGAGTTTGCGTACAACAATAGCTATCAAGCAAGTATTCGGATGGCACCGTATGAAGCACTATATGGACGAAAGTGTCGCACTCCTACATGTTGGATGAGTTGGGGAAACATCATGTTTTGGGTCCAAAGATTGTGGCAGAATCGAAAGAAAGGGTTAAGGTGATTCGGGCACGGTTGAAGGAGGCATTTGACAGACAAAAGTCGTATGAGGATCTCAAGTGGAAAGAGATAGAGTTTGCAGTGGGGGATCAGGTGTTTTTAAAAGTTTCACCGTGGAAGAAGGTGATGAGATTTGGTCGCAAGGGTAAGCTAAGTCCAAGGTTTATAGGGCCTTATCGGATTTTGAAGCGGGTTGGACCAGGGGCGTACCAGTTGGAGTTGCCTTTGGAATTAAAGCAGATGCATGATGTGTTTCATGTTTTGATGCTACGGCGTTACCGATCAGATCCATCACATGTGGTACCAGTGGAAGAAGTGGAGTTGAGACCAGACTTGTCTTATGAGGAAGAGCCAATTCAGATTTTGGAACAGGATGTGAAAGTATTACGTAGGAAATTAGTCCCTCTAGTCAAAGTGTTATGGCGGAACCATGGATCGGAAGAAGCTTTGTGGGAGCCGGAGGAAGCAATGCGACAGAAATACCCTTACCTATTTTAGCCAGGTAATTTGAGGCCAAAATTATTTTTTAAGGGGGTAGAACTGTAATATCTGGGAGTTAGGGGTTATGCGTTTTAACTCATATTTATGTAGTAGCATGCTTAGTGTGCTGTTTGTGTGTGTTTGGGGGTCTCGAGAAATCTTGAGACTAAGTTTGGACCTTAGTCAAATTTTTGGGTTAGAGCCTTTAGGGGGAAGCTAGGGGAAGGTAGGCCTTAAGAGCTCTTGTGAGGAGGGTATGACACAAGAATCCAGTTGGTAAAGTGGCTAGAAGGCGCCACTTAGAGCACTTGTGGTTGATGCATCAGGGAGTGAGAAGGGCCTTGGTTCGAGTAGCTCTAGCAGCATTTTGGCGGCATGGGGAGTGAAGAGTTGGGCGGCAATCAGACTCTGAATGGATGAGAATTTGACTTGGTCAAGGCACTTGAATTTTCGGTTAAGAAGGGAGATAAGAGTTTGACTCATTCAAACTCTTTTGAATGAGAGGAGAAGAGGAAAAATAGGAGGAAAAGAAGGGATTTGAGAGGACGAAAAGAGTTGGCCGAATGAGGGAGTCTTGGTGTGGCATTTTCGGCCAAGAGGGAAGTGGTGTGGCTAGTGCATTCTTTTCTCTCTTGATCAAAAGTCGAAAGTGAAGAACCATTCGTGCACTTTTTCTCATCTTAGCAAGCTATCTCTTTTCTTCTTCATTCACCCTCTAAAGGTTGAAACATACCCTCCACTCTCACCATAGCCGAAACCACACAAACCCCAACCCTTTCTCTTCTTCTTTGCACCGATTCCTCCATCCTCAAAAGCCAAAAGAACCTTTCCCATTTGCTGAGACCATAGCCGAACCTCCCATCCATCATTTCTTTTTCTCTTCTTTTATTTTCGTCTACACTCTTCTTCCATTCTCTTCTATTGCATTGATCTCCAAGGGCTGTCAATAAGCCAAATCGGGTGAGTATTGGGGTAAGGGATCTCTTTTGGTCTAAATATCTCTTTATTATTTTGGTCTGCCGAAATCAGAGGCTTAATCCTATATTTTTGTGTATGGTCGAATCTATGCAAGGTTTTGGATTCGTAACTCTTCTTGGAAGTCAACGTTAGGGGTTATTTAAAAGCTTCCGGGATTTAAACAGGCAAGGTAAGGAGATAATGCTATTCGGCCAAAGGCCATACCCTCAGTGTTAGTCGATTAGTCATATGGTATTATGTAGGTACACAATCGACTCCAGAAGCAAAAGCCCAAAAACTTTGGCATTCTACCGATCTAGGTAAGCCTCTGTTCATTTAGATGAATGTTCTTAGATCCATTCACTCAATCGGGTTTTTCTGATTAAGTTAATCTCATGGAGTCGGGTCCTAGCCAATCAAAGGAGGGGGTTGGAAGCACAGTTCCTACCCCTAGATTCAAGAAGCAGGCGGTGTTAGCCGTATGTGATTGGCCACTGGGTTGTGGGCCAGCATCGAAAGGGATAAGCAAATCGTGGTGATCCCTACAAGGGAGGGTGTCAGTGAGATCGAGAGTGTTGTTCTCTGTGTTTTCAGGTGTGTAACCCCACACTTTTCCCGATAGGTTAATAATATTAAGTATATGTTAATAAGGTTATGAATAATCACGGCTAAGGATACCATTCAATGGTACAGTTCGTTCAGGTACGTTGCATCTAACACTCTATTAATAGTGTTTACAATTAGTTGTATGAAAGCATGTATAATTTCGAGATGGGCTTGGGATAAGGCATATAGCATGATATCTGTATAGTTTGTATGATTGCATGGGCATACAGGTAATAATGTAAAGGGGAAGTGTTCTAGTGGTTTTACCACATTAATCCGGTGACTCATGTCACAATATCATACTTTCGGTGACGATGTCACAATATCCGGTGGCTATGCCATGTATTAAGGGAAATGAGCAGTTGACTGCAGCGACTACCTTCGAGGGTGTGTAGCGGATGGAGGGTCGATTTAGTAATCCCCACTGGTGTGATTGGCAGGTACGAGTGGTGTGTAGATGTTGGATATCTAGGTGGGTTCGGGTTGCATCAATAATTATATCTATATATATGTGATTTAATATGCTATGATATGGGCTTATGGCCGATAACGATTCCGGATGGGCTTTGCCAAAAATGTTATAATAAAGGCTATAATCGATTGGGAACCTGTGTTGGTTGTTACACATTGAGTCTGTTGACTCACCCTTCATGGGCTAAGATTTTGCAGGTGACGCATAGGGCTGTGGACCGGGTCGGTAGGGACTATGTGTGGCCATGCTCAGCAAATTTCGGGTTTACTTATGGTTGAACTTTTTTTCATTTTCTTTAGTACGTTATTCCAGGATTTATTTTGGTTTTTAATATGTATTAAGGCCATTACTTAACTGCTTAATTTCGCATATTAAATTTTATTTCCATACAATAATCAACAAACAAGTAATTAAATATTTTTCTCAAAGCAACATTAATGTTTTATCATTCAATCAAACTAATGGTTTTTTTAAAGGAACTCTAAAATCTGACAAACCCTTTTGAGTATGAAAGAAACGATTTTAACAAAATACAAACTCGAATGGCAACTTGGTTTTCCAACTCGTTAAAATTTTGACCTGGTTTTGAATTGACTTATTTTATAAGAAGATGAAATGAAATTAAGCTAAGTTTTTCTTAAAGAACATGTCAGATCCGATCGGGGCTTGTGGGCCGGGTTTGGGGTGTTTCAAGGGAAGTTGTGTGTTTGAATTTCAAACGAAATTAGCACATATTTAAAGTGATAAACATGACAAATCACTTTTTTTTTTACTTGGCTACAAATTAATCCCACCCAAAAGGAGTTATTTCAGTGCAAATTTAAATTTTAAACTCCTTTAATGTTAGCCACACAATGTAATTTGGTCACCTCTTCATTTCTTCTATATATTTGTAACTTCAAACATTGTTAACATACATAGTCTTTTGGAAATAAAAATTACTTTGTGAGTTTTTCTCTCAAATTAGGTTCTTTTTATTGAACTTCTTTCTTGACATTTCAATTCTAAATTGTTGTGTTAATCTTGTGATACTTCGGGTTCCTAGATCACTATCTAGTGGGTCCAAGTCTGTTGATGTAGAACAGATTCGACTCAGGTTTGCATAATAGATTGTGCGAGTTCTTTCGAGTTATTCGTTGTTCAAATTTCTAGCCAGTTCCTGCATTATTTCTGCCATTTTTTTTGAATTTTCAAGGCTATCATGGATGAATTTTGAAGCATTCATCTTCTACCTTCTTCAAATATGTCTAGAAATTCTGGCAACTTCTTTTCTTCTTCCAATCTGTTCAATTTTTTTTAAAAATAAAGTCTAAACCAACCTCTTTATTTTGTTTAATTGCAGGGAAGTGCTTGCTACAATCCTAGATCCGTACACATTCAAGGATTATTGTTTTGCCAAGCAGCGCCTTATCATTCCTTGTCTTGGGATGTCTCATTGGCTTCGTCCATATTTTCGCTTTCAGACTCGATCTCGCCCTCATCTCGAACAAACATCGCATTTTGGCTAGGACATTGACTCGCGATGTGGCCTCGACCAAGACATTTGAAGCACTTGATATCTCGAGACCTACTTGGAATAGCTTCCATCTTGCCTTTGTTGGTCTCGCCACTTGGCTTATTAAACTTAGGTGCACCACTCACTTCTTTGGCTCGATTTGGCATGTCTCGTTTGTTGGTCCCTTGTCCCCACTTAGATGTTGAAGAGATGTTAGGGATTGTTTGAGACGTACCTTTTCATTTAAGTTTCTTCTTGATACAATCGCACCCCAGAGTACACCTAGTTCAAGCAAGGATTCAATGGTGCTGCCTCAAGGACCAATTACGTGAGCTTGAGCTAAGCAATTCAAGGAGGCCATTTCGGCCATAGTTAACTAATTGTGGGGCAAGGCTTCGGTTGGAGAAATAGATCGAGTTGGAACCAGCTCAATAAAGTTTCCTTGCAACATATTGCAAACCAATTTCAGCTCTATTCCAGCTCTTTGAATCGATCCAACTAAATTGAACTCTTTATTTAATTTTCAGCTATGCATTTAGTTTGCATTTTAAATATTTGCATTTAAGCATCTCAGTTCAATAAATGGTTGCATTTAAGCATTTACTTTATTTAATTAAGTTAGTTGTTAATTTGTTTTAAGTTTAATAATTGCATTATGTGTCGGTTACATGTGATAATTGCAGGTAACTTTTCATCTCACATCCATTATTTCTAAAGGCTGTTATGCATTCATTGAGATGGCTTTTCAAGTGAATTCGGTTACACAAGAGGGGACTGATATTAAGAGGCTTAATTCATCGTTAAGAAGTTGTTTTATTAAATAAAGAAGAGCATTATGGTTCTTTAATTTTGGCAGCCTCTTTGTCTTCAACCTCCATAACCGTTTGCTTCATGGTATTTACTACATGCAATCAATTCTCCATCATTTGGCTGGTTACTTTTCAGTTGATCATGGAGACCTCAAAGGACTTTGACAAGCAATTTAACTGAAGAATTAATCACATTGAAGATGGGAGTTACATGGCTAGAATTCAAAAAGTTGAGACTTTTCATTTGGCTGGTGACTTTTTAGTTGATCATGGAGACCTCAAAGGACTTTGACAAGAAATTTAATTGAAGAATTAATCACATTGAAGATGGGAGTTACATGGCTAGAATTCCAAAAGTTGAGACTTTTCATTTGAGTTCATTATTACCCTCATTAAAAGTGACCTATCAACTAGCTTCATTTGATACTATAAATACATGTAATCAACCTATTGATGGACAACTTTTGATAATTTGTGAATATTATGCTCAATTTGCAGGCAAACTTTTCTCCAATTTCGCTCAAATATTCATTGGCTACCTAGTGTTCTAGTTGTGTCAATCATTTTCTTTGACAAATTTGAACTTATCATTACTCGTAGTGTATGCTCAAACATACCGAGGTTCCTATCTTGATATATAGTGGGTCGAGGTCACCTTAACCATTCCTAAACCGAACTAGAAGGCTTATAAGCAACGGGTCGATACCAAATCGGTATTGGTTCTTGTTTGCACTTTTGCTTAATCCATTTTTTCTTTCTTATCCATTTCGTACCAAAAAACAAATTCTATCTTTTCACATCTTACCATTTCGAACTATAACCAATTCCTTCTTTCATAACTTATCTTTTCATACTAGTTTCTTAAACCAATTACTATTTTTGCCTTAATTATTTCATTCTATACCAATTTTACTAAGCTAAATATTCATTGTTCTCGAAGATGATCGGGCAATTTACATACGACTCGACTCATCCCGAGACGGATTGCATCACTTCTCAAACTTTATGGCCATGTGGACCATTTCAATGGCCTCGATATAGTGGTGCAACTCCATGATGTTGGCAATGTCGTGGTTAAGGCTGGTAAGGAATCGCACCATGATAGCTTCTCGATCTTCCTCTACATCGGCTCTAATCATGTCCACTTCCATCTCCTTGTAGTAATCCTCGACCCTACGATGGCCTTGGGTTAGACTTTACAACTTTTGATATAACTCGAGGTGATAATAGGTTGGAATGGATCTTTTTCGCATTAGTGCCTTCATTTTAGCCCATGTTGATAACAGACGTTCACTGTTTCACCTTCGACTCATCGTTACCTAATCCCACCAAATGATGGCGTAATCAGAAAACTCGATGGTAGCAAGCTTCCCCTTTTTACTTTCTGAGTAGTTATGACACGCGAAAACTAACTCCACCTTCTTCTCCCACTCAAGATAGGCTTTCGGATCGGATCGCCCTTGGAAAGCATGAATTGCCATTTTAATATTCTTTAAATCATCATCAGCCCACTCTCGATCCCTTTGACCACGTGCTTGTTGGCCTCTTCTCTGTTCACTTTACTGAGAAGCTTGGTCGCTTTCTACATCACTTGGTGATGTGACCCACCCAGGGGCACCCAACAAAATACAATTTAGAGATTGTGCGTCGAACCAAAGAGCAAAGCCCCGAGCTTGGATTAAGGGATGAAAGCCAATAGTAAAGCTATTATGCACTTTGGTACATGCCATCTTTAGTCCAGAGTAGCTCATTTGAGCTCAATCCAGCTCATTAAGCTGAATCAATTAATTGCTTAATTTTAATAAATTAAACTTTGATTTGTTTAACTTTACTACAGCAAGTTAATGTGTCTAAAAACTTTTAATTTGTGTCGAATTAAAGTTTTCTAAACATTATTTAATTTATCTTCAATCAGTATATGTAACACCCCAAACCCGGTCTATGCATTGAGACTAGATTTGGTTTGTTACATGAATCGAGCTATTTTAAAATCTTCAATAAGTTGAAAACTACAATATTATTTTTAATTACGGGTTTAATAAAAATCAAGAGTATTTTAATTTGATGAATATTAGAAAACGTTAATTGAAAAACATTATTAACATTGTATTATCAAAACCCTTAGGTAATTTGTTTAAGAGTTAACAATAATAAAATATTTATAAAGGAATTTCATATATTTGAAAACCCAAATTTATTTTAATATAACATCATATAACAATAGCCCATATTTAAAAGTCCAAAATATAGTTTAAAACCAAACACACATAAAAATCCATAAATTATTTATAGAGGCCCTTATTACATTAACCTAAAATAGTAAAATCTTATTAAAAAGTTCGAGTTTAATAAACCCATGTTTTGCAAGATGGCCTCCACGAAGTCATCCTCGCCCAAGTCCACGCCAATTTCCATTACCCGAGATGGAAAAATTTAAGGGGTGAGTTACTTAGAACTCAAAGTATAACTCACTTACTTGTCCACCGGGCCGATTTTCAATTTAAGGGTTTGGGCCTTGAGCCCATAAGCAAAATAATATAATGAATAACATAATTAATAGCATGCATGTAAAATGAATTTTTCCTCCCAAACCTAATTCCATCTGCTACACACCCCGCATCAACCATCACACTGTGGGGATCAAGTCAACCCACCCCGCCATCACACCAATCATAGGCATTAAGCCAATTTATATTTTGTGGCATAGCCACCGAACTAGATTGTGACAAAGTCACCGAACTAGAGGCATTGAGCCAATTATTATTTTGTGGCGAGCCACCGAACTAGAGGCAAATAGCCATTTATAACTTTTGTGGCGAGATCCATCGAACTAGAGGCAAAAGCCATAATTTTGTGGCAGAGCCATCGAACTAGATTTTGGCAACAGGCCTTCTTCTCTTCATCATTTCCCAACCCATGCAATATGTATGCAATAGTAAACTATGGTCATACAATAATTTTATTAAAAGGCCCATTAACAAGAGTTAATATTTCCAAATCTTTATTAAGGCCCATAAATAACACTTTGGCCTAATTAACTATTTATCAACTAGGGCCCAAATTTACGATCTAGCAAGAATTCGCCCATTTATCGATCTAGCAAGTATTTTAGTCCGCTTAACAATTTAATAGAGTTTACGACCCATTTATCGATCTAGCAGGATTTTGGCCCAATTTATAATCAAATGTAGATTTCAAACCGATTATCAATCTAGCGAGTTTTCGCCCATTTATCGATCTAGCGTAGATTTCGCCCAATTTACAATCAAATGTAGATTTTGGCCCGATTATCAATTTAATGAGTTTTCGCCCATTTATCGATCTAGCATATTTTACTGGCCCATTTTACAAAACATACAATTTACATATTAACAAGTAATTTCTCGAGGGTGTTTTCGTAATTTTCATGATTTTAGTCGTTTTCATGTATTTTCATCGAAATATCGCTTGTTACGTTTCATACCGATCTAGTCGTTTTACGATTTTACCTCAATACCAAATTGATATCCAACCCGAGAAAAGTGTGAAGTTACACACCTCGACATCGAGAGTACTAATCCTTCTCGCTCCTCGACACCTAAAACATATTTCGATCCGTTAGAACACTATTTCCTATAAATATACTTTATCGATAATAGATCCAAAACCTTACCCTCTTGATTTTGAATCACTTTGATTTTCGGTTTCTCCTCGCTTATTGGTTCGTTAGTCGCCGAGAATCCACTAACGATAAAGGCTCGAAGTTCGTACCACTTCAAATAATTGACTTCCTTCTAAGATGGTCCGCAACCCAGTGGAAAATCCTGCATCGCCAAACCGCTTCTTCGCTTAAATGGGGATTTACGGATCCACCCTCTTAATATGACTAAACACCGCCTTTTCTTCCCTATTTTGAAAGTCTTCAAGATCAAAAGAACATTAATCCAATCTAAAATAATATCGAAATAATACTAGAGGTTTTAAAGGATGTGATTTCCTTACCACAATAAATCGATTCCAATGTTTCTATGATTCTCTCGAACACTTGAGTTTCGATCTTCCATTATTGCACTATATTATAACGAATAAAACGTTAATAGAACTAACGCTTATTTCGATCCAAATGGTCCTTCATGACACCATCAATATTCGCCATATCACTATTAACTAATTAAAACGAAAAAAAGAATCCCTTACCTATATTTCCACGGTCGAAAAGAAAGGATTGAGAATGGTGTTTGTGATTGATGAAGATTCGACTATGTATGATCAAAGAAAAGAAAAGAAAAAAAGAAAGGTTTGGCTATGGGCACTCTAGCATTCGGCCATGAGAGAGTTTAATGGAGAAACTTTGAGTGAAAAGAAATAAAATATGAAAGAAGAGATGGTGATGATGTTGTTTGATTTCAAAGAGAAGAGAAGAAAAGATGGGTTTTAGGAGCTAGGTACATTCGCCATGGTAAAAAGAAAAGAAAAGAATGGCTTTTGGTATAGTTGATTTCGCACTCAAAGAAAAGGCACAAAATAAATGCTAAAGCAATAAGCAAAATGACCAAATGGTCAAAAGATTATAGCTTTACCAAGGTTCAATTTGGCCAAAGGAAAAAGTTGAGAAGAGGAATGCAAAATTTTGCACAAGTTGCTAGGAATGACCAAAGAGAAACTTCAATTCTTAGCCAAACTATCACCAAAATTTGGCTCCCCTATAGTCTAAATTGTCATTCCCTATGCATGGTCAATTGGCCATGATATTGTTTCCATAACTTTTCCTTGATATGTGCCCCATATCTTCATATCCTTCCTTAATTTCTTGATTCCCTTCCTTGTTAACAATTTCCTTAATCCTTTGATATGCTAACCAAAAATAACATGGTCAACACTTACCATATATGCTCTTGGCCGACACTTGCCATACATGTGCGTAAAAATTAAAAATAAAATTTACCTAGATGCTAAACAAGGATTCAACCTCTCCCTCATGCTACAACTCATGCGCCAACACAACCATGCCATATACTCATTTTATGTCACTTATTAACACTTAATTTAACTTAAGTATTAATGACACTTGCTTCTCTTCAATAAATTCTCAAATATTAAATTGATTCCTTACCCAAATTATGCTATACTCTTCTTTAGGACTTCAATAAACACGAAAATAAAAGTAAGAAATTTTCCTTTAAAATCTAAACACCAAATCATGCAATATATAAATACTCAGATTTTTAGGGTGTTACAACTCTACCCTCCTTAAAGAAAATTTCGTCCTCGAAATTTACCTGGTTGAAAGAGGTGAGGGTATTGTTACCGAATTGCATCCTCAGCTCCCACGTAGCTTCCTCCACTCGTGGTTACGCCATAGAACTTTGACCAACAAGCACGGCTTTTCTTTCTTAGCACTTTGACATCTCGGCCTAAGATTTCCAACGGTTCTTCTTCAAAAGACAAATCAATTCAACTCCAATTCTTCTACCCAGATAATGTGCGAAGGATCCGATCTATAACGCCTCAACATGGAAACATGAAAACATTATGAATTTGATCCAATTCCAGAGGTAACTCAATCTGATAAGCCACTGGACCAACACGCTTCAGCACACGATAAGGTCTAATGTATCTAGGACTTAGCTTGCCCTTCCTTCCAAACCTAAAGATCTTTTTCCAAGGAGTGACCTTCAAGAAAACCTGATCCCTACAAGATACTCGATGTCCTTACGCTTCAGGTCTGCATACGACTTCGCCTATCCGAGGCTTCTTTCAATCGTGCTCGAATAACTTTTACCTTATCCTCTGTTTGAGATATTATCTCAGACCTAACATCCGTTGCTCACCCAACTCACCCAACAATAGGAGAACGACACTTACGACCATACAATGCCTCGTAAGGTGCCATCTCAATGCTAGATCGATAGCTATTGTTATACGTGAATTTCGCCAATGGTAGATAATCCTCCCAACTACCCTGAAGTCGATTACACATCCTCTTAACATATCTTCTAATATCTGAATTACTCTCTCCGACTGACCATCTGACTGAGGATGAAAAGCCGTACTGAAGTTTAGCTTTGTTCCCAGAGCTTCATGCAAAGCTTTCCAAAATCGTGATGTAAATCTGGGATCCCTATCTGATATAATAGATACAGGTACCACATGCAACCTCACAATTTCGGATACGTATAGTTTCGCCAACTTTTACAATGAATAATCCGTACGAACTGGCAAGAAATGAGCAGCCTTCGTCAAACGATCAACAATTACCCACATAGAAGTTTTCTTAGTAGGTGTTAAAGGTAACCCACTAACAAAATCCATGGTTATCCGTTCCCATTTCCAAAGAGGAATCCTTACCGGTTGTAACAATCCAGACGGTAATTGATGTTCTGCCTTCACTTGCTGACAAGTCAAACATTTTCCCACAAATTCTAAAATCTCACGCTTCAACCCTGGCCACCAATACTGTTCACGGAGATCTCGATACATCTTATTTCCTCTAGGATGCATAGCATAAGGGCTACTATGTGCCTCCCGTAGAATCATTTGCCTCAGATCTGAGTCCTTAGGCATACATACTCTTCCTCGAAAGCACAACACACCCTCCATGTTTATTCCAAAATCCTCGATTTCACCATTTTCAACTTGCCGAAGTAAAGGTCCCAACTTCTCATCTGATGTCTGTTTTTCCTTGATTTGTTCCAGCCACAGAGGCTTCACCTGAAGTTCTGCTAACAAACTGCCATCCTCATACAGACTCAAATGGGTAAACAATGCTCTCAAATCGACATCGCTTACGACTTAACGCGTCAGCTACCACGTTAGCCTTTCCAGGATGATATTCGATTGAGAAATCATAATCCTTTAATAATTCTACCCATCTTCTTTGTCTCAAATTTAACTCCTTTTGGATAAGGAGGTATTTAAGACTCTTGTGATCCATGTAGATGACAGATTTCTCACCGTAGAGATAGTGCCTCCAAATCTTTAGAGCAAAGACCACAGCAGCTAACTCCAAATCATACGTAGGGTAGTTTACTTCGTGTGGTCTCAATTGACGAGAAGCATAGGCCACCACCTTTCCATTTTGCATCAACACACAACCTGCACTCCATGTGAGACGATCACAATAAACAAGTGAATTTTTTTCAGCCTCCTATGAATCAAACCGAGCTTCCATCGATCTTCTTCAATTTCTCAAAACTCTCTTGCTACTTTTCGGTCCAATAATATGGAACTCCTTTTGCAACAGCTTTAGTTAGGGAAAAGAATCAATGAAAACCCTCTACAAAACGCCTATAGTATCCAACTAAACCCAAGAAACTCGAATTTTAGCTACCGATGTTGGTGGTTTCCAATCCGTAATAGCCTCAATTTTTGAGGATCCACCCTTATTCCTTCTACCGATACTACATGACCAAGGAAAGTCACTTCCTTTAGCCAAAATTTACATTTACTAAATTTGGCATACAATTGCTTATCACGAAGTAGCTGTAATACTATCCGCAAATGCTTGTCATGCTCCTCCTCATTTCTTGAATAAACCAATATGTCATCTATGAACACTACCACAAACCGGTCTAAATATGGTTGAAAGACTCGGTTCATCATGTCCATAAATGCGGCTGGTGCATTGGTTAATCCAAACGGCATCACTACAAACTCATAGTGTCCGTAACGTGTTCGAAATGCCATCTAAATGTCCGCTTCTTTCACCTTGAGCTGGTGCCTCAAATCAATTTTGGAGAAAACTGGAGCTCCTTTTAATTGATCAAACAGGTCATCAATTCTCAGCAGAGGATACCGATTCTTGATCGTCAATTTATTCAATTGTCTGTAGTCAATGCACATACGCATCGATCCATCCTTCTTCTTGATTTAACAAAACCGGTGCTCCCCACGGAGACACACTTGGTCGAATAAATCCCGATCCAACAATTCTTGAATTTGAGCTTTAAGCTCACCAACTCCTTTGGTGCCATTCTATAAGGAGCAATGGACACCGGAGTCGCCCCTGCAAAAGCTCAATGCCAAATTCTACTTCCGATCCGAGGTATACCAGAAGTTCTTGGGAAATACATCGGAAATTCCTTCACCGTCCTCACATCATTCACAGATAACTCTTTGGCATCCAAAGCACGATAAAGGCTAGGAATGCTCCATATCCTTTCCGAACCAACTTCTCTCGCTTTTAGTGCGATACCACATTTGCCAAGTAGTTCCTTCTTTCACCAATCATTATGACTTCCTTATCATCCGAGGTTCTTATCGACATTCATTTTTCAAGACAATCCAATTGCGCCGATGTTTAACCAACCAATCCATGCCTGAATGAGATCGAACTCTCCGAAAGGTAGTTCCATCAAGTTTGCTAAGAATACCTCCTCTTGAATTTTCAAGGGCACGCTTTAAACATTTTATTTACATCACCGATCGCCCTAAAGGACTAATTATCGTCATCCCACTATCGGTAATTTCGTGTTCTAAATTCGTGTTTCAGATATGGCGCTAGCAACATATGAGTGGGTAGAACCAATATCTATTAAGGCAATAAGTACATCAAAATGAGGAACGTATCAGCTTATCACATCCGGTGCATTGTCGCCCTCATGGCGTCTAACCGCATAGACCACCCAGTCGTCTTGCATCCGCATTTCTCTAGGACCATTGCCTCGACCCGGTGCACCTTGACCACGCCCACCCCATTACCACCTCGACCGGTCCACGACCTCTTGGTGGTCATTGATTACCTCCGCCGATGTGCATCATTATTACGAACTTTTGAGTCGATCCATACGCCGAGGACAATTTTGTATCGATGATCCATTGAACCGCATTTGTAGCATGCGCCGCTTTTCCTCCAACATTCTCCAAAATGTCTTTTCCCACACTCGGTGCAATCTCGACTTCGATTATTTGTTACTGTGGTTCTACCTTGAACTGGTTCATCATTCCGAGGTCTCTTCTAGAATCTCTTTGAAGAACCGATCGCTGTGTCTCTCTTATTTCAGAATCTTTCTCGATTCTGCCGTTCTAAATTCTTAGCCTCCTCGGCTATTTTGGCCTTCTCCACAAGAGTGGAAAAATTTCTAACTTGTCGTGGAGCAATCGTAACCTCACTCATCATTAAGCCCATCCTCAAACGCATACATCGCTCATGATCCGTTGATACAATTGTTCGTGCATAGCGACTCTCGACGTAAAAACTCACTTCATATGTTGCCACTATCTTACTTCCTTGGACAAGATTCGAAATTCTTTCCTTCGAGCGCCTACATAACTCGCTCCAACGTATTTTCCTTGGAAGGCGCTTTAAAGAATTCCCAATTAATTAGTGTAGCCGGTGCCTTCTCGAATGTTGAGCCACCACCGACACGCCTCATCTCTTAACAAGGATACAGCCTCCTCGCATTTTTGCTCAACAAAGGCATTCCATATCATCCATAATCCGCTCCATAGCTTCGAGCCAAGATTCACCACATTCGAGCTACACCGAGACTCCTCTAAAACTTCGCATTATTTGACTTAAGTCACTCAAATTGACCCACGAGTTGTTGGCCCAATTCTAGTTCCAATGACCCTTTCCAAGACTCACAAGATTGCTTGAGTCAATGCATTATCTTCTTCCATGTGATCGCGTGATCCCGCCTCACTCTCAATTGACGCAGTGCATCCATTTTCGCATATGATTTGGTGCTTCAATCATAGCACCTCGGCCTCTACCACGGCCACGCCTACCACGCCCACGACCACGCCCTCTAGTGCTCATGATGACTTGTTTGTTTTTATCTCGATAACAAGTTTTATGAATAAAAAATTTGTTTCGTGTTTATTAACGATATTTTATGAGATTTGAGATATAAAGTTGTTTTTTCGCAACATATCCTATAGTCTCAATCTCTACGATTTTCACATCTAAAACTAGAAGTTCTAGAGTGTTCTTATGATCATATCATAGTAATCATTAAGCAATAAATACTTACTTGACTTGTTGCCGGATGCTTGTGGTGCCATAACGATCTTTAAAATATAATTGAACGATTTCATATGTAAATTATTTGAGAACCCAAACCACGTGAAGTTTTTGAAATTGGCTCGATACCATTAAATGTAACACCCCAAACCCGGTCTATGCATTGAGACTAGATTTGGTTTGTTACATGAATCGAGCTATTTTAAAATCTTCAATAAGTTGAAAACTACAATATTATTTTTAATTACGGGTTTAATAAAAATCAAGAGTATTTTAATTTGATGAATATTAGAAAACGTTAGTTGAAAAATATTATTAACATTGTATTATCAAAACCCTTAGGTAATTTGTTTAAGAGTTAACAATAATAAAATATTTATAAAGGAATTTCATATATTTGAAAACCCAAATTTATTTTAATATAACATCATATAACCATAGCCCATATTTAAAAGTCCAAAATATAGTTTAAAACCAAACACACATAAAAATCCATAAATTATTTATAGAGGCCCTTATTACATTAACCCAAAATAGTAAAATACTTATTAAAAAGTTCGAGTTTAATAAACCCATGTTTTGCAAGATGGCCTCCACGAAGTCATCCTTGGCCCAAGTCCACGCCAATTTTCATTACCCGAGATGGAAAATTTAAGGGGTGAGTTACTTAGAACTCAAGGTATAACTCACTTACTTGTCCACCGGGCCGATTTTCAATTTAAGGGTTTGGGCCTTGAGCCCATAAGCAAAATAATATAATGAATAACATAATTAATAGCATGCATGTAAAATGAATTTTTCCTCCCAAACCTAATTCCATCCGCTACACACCCCTGCACTCAACCATCACACTTGTGGGGATCAAGTCAACCCACCCCGCCATCACACCAATCATAGGCATTAAGCCAATTTATATTTTGTGGCATAGCCACCGAACTAGATTGTGACAAAGTCACCGAACTAGAGGCATTGAGCCAATTATTATTTTGTGGCAGAGCCACCAAACTAGAGGCAAATAGCCATTTATAACTTTTGTGTAAGAGCCACCAACTAGAGGCAAAAGCCATAATTTTGTGGCGAGCCATCGAACTAGATTTTGGCAACAGCCTTCTTCTCTTCATCATTTCCCAACCCATGCAATATGTATGCAATAGTAAACTATGGTCATACAATAATTTTATTAAAAGGCCCATTAACAAGAGTTAATATTTCCAAATCTTTATTAAGGCCCATAAATAACACTTTGGCCTAATTAACTATTTATCAACTAGGGCCCAAATTTACGATCTAGCAAGAATTCGCCCATTTATCGATCTAGCAAGTATTTTAGTCCGCTTAACAATTTAATAGAGTTTACGCCCATTTATCGATCTAGCAGGATTTCGCCCAATTTATAATCAAAAGTAGATTTCGCCCGATTATCAATCTAGTAGAGTTTTCGCCCATTTATCGATCTAGCGAGATTTAGCCCAATTTACAATCAAATGTAGATTTCGACCGATTATCAATTTAATGTAGTTTTCGCCCATTTATCGATCTAGCATATTTTACGGCCCATTTTTACGAAACATACAATTTACATATTAACAAGTAATTTCTCGAGGGCATTTTTGTAATTTTCATGATTTTAGTCGTTTTCATGTATTTTCATCGAAATATCAGTTGTTACGTTTCATACCGATCTAGTCGTTTTTACGATTTTACTTCAATATCGAAATTGATATCCAACCCGAGAAAAAGTGTGAAGTTACACACCTCGATACCGAGAGTACTAATCCTTCTCGCTCCTCGACACCTAAAACATATTTCGATCTGTTAGAACACTATTTCGTATAAATATACTTTATCGATAATAGATCCAAAACCTTACCCTCTTGATTTTGAATCACTTCGATTTTTGGTTTCTCCTCGTTTATTGGTTCGTTAGTCACCGAGAATCCACTAACATATAAAGGCTCGAAAGTTCGTACCACTTCAAATAATTGACTTCCTTCGAAGATGGTCCGCAACTCGTGGAAAATCCTGACCGCCAAAACCGCTCTTCGCTTAAATGGGGATTTACTGATCCGCCTCTTAATATGACTAAACACCGCCTTTTCCTCCCTATTTTGAAAGTCTTCAAGATCAAAAGAACATTAATCCAATCTAAAATAATATCGAAATAATACTAGAGGTTTTAAAGGATGTGATTTCCTTACCACAATAAATCGATTCCAACGCTTCTACGATTCTCTCGAACACTTGAGTTTCGATCTTCCGTTATTGCACTATATTATAACGAATAAAATGTTAATAGAACGAACGCTTATTTCGATCCAAATGGTCCTTCATGACACCATCAATATTCACCATATCACTATTAACTAATTGAAAACAAAAAAAGAATCCCTTACCTATATTTTCACTACGAAAAGAAAGGATTGAGAATGGTGTTTGTGATTGATGAAGATTCGACTATGTATGATCAAAGAAAAGAAAAGAAAAAAAAAGAAAGGTTCGCTATAGGCACTCTAGCATTCGCCATGAGAGAGTTTAATGGAGAAACTTTGAGTGAAAAGAAATAAAATATGAAAGAAGAGATGGTGATGATGTTGTTTGATTTCAAAGAGAAGAGAAGAAAAGATGGGTTTTAGGAGCTAGGTACATTCGGCCATGGTAAAAAGAAAAGAAAAGAATGGCTTTTGGTATAGTTGATTTCGCACTCAAAGAAAAGGCACAAAACAAATGCTAAAGTAATAAGCAAAATGACCAAATGGTCAAAAGATTAGAGCTTTACCAAGGTTCAATTTGGCCAAAGGAAAAGTTGAGAAGAGGAATGCAAAATTTTGCACAAGTTGCTAGGAATGACCAAAGAGAAACTTCAATTCTTAGCCAAACTATCACCAAAAATTCAGCTCCCCCTATAGTCTAAATTGTCGTCCCTATGCATGGTCAATTGGCCATGATATTGTTTCCATAACTTTTCCTTGATATGTGCCCCATATCTTCATATCCTTCCTTAATTTCTTGATTCCTTCCTTGTTAACAATTTCCTTAATCCTTTGATATGCTAACCAAAAATAACATGGTCAACACTTACCATATATGCTCTTGGCCGACACTTGCTATACATGTGCGTAAAAATTAAAATAAAATTTACCTAGATGCTAAACAAGGATTCAACCTCTCCCTCATGCTACAACTCATGCGCCAACACCACCATGCCATATACTCATTTTATGTCACTTATTAACACTTAATTTAACTTAAGTATTAATGACACTTGCTTTTCTTCAATAAATTCTCAAATATTAAATTTATTCCTTACCCAAATTATGCTATACTCTTCTTTAGGACTTCAATAAACACGAAAATAAAAGTAAGAAATTTTCCTTTAAAATCTAAACACCAAATCATGCAATATATAAATACTCAGATTTTTAGGGTGTTACAGTATAGGTTTTTAATATGTCTTTGCTTTAGCTGAATATTTATGGTGTCTTAGATTGCTTGTATTTAGTTTATCTAAATATCAATTAATGTGTCCTAGAGAGTCCTTAATATTATTCAGCTAATTTTTGCTTAATTAAATTTGGTTCATGTGACTACTAGGTGCAACTAAATGTTCATGGAGCCATTAAGAAGATTCATGCACCTATGTGCATTGTATGTGGATGATACATTGAACGCATGGAGCAATGTATGTGCAGCTGAATCTACAATTAATTGCTGAATATTTTTGGCTCCTCCAAGCATCCATTCAGTTGAAGAGTCTCCAGCCATTAAGCTCTCCCAAGTTTACCGTTCCTCACCCCAAAGAAGCATAATTCGTTTCACACAAGCTGTTCACACAAGGGGGGCTATTTGGTTGGTTAAGCTCACACAAGGAGACCAGTCATTACCATCCATTCACACCTCAAGAGGCTACTCATATGCTCATATTAATGCTGGTCACTCTTCATCAAAAGGCAGCAATTAAAGGAGCTTAAATTCAGCCTAGGCCGAACCTAGACTTGTGCCATGAACCATGCAAATGATCCAAGTTCACCCCTTCATCTAGAAGCCATCCATTGAAGTACCATTCAGCTGATTTAGTCATAGCTATTAATTGTTTAATTCTAGAACTATCTAATATGTTATGTGATGTGGGCACATCCAGCCAATCAAGGAGGTCGATCCAGAGGTCTTGCCATTAGGACCTATCACACGATCTAAGGCATGTAAATTTAGGGAAGTTCTTTCTTTCGCTTGTGCTAAAGTTTTTGAATCTTTTGAAAGTGAATGTGCCTTAGAAGATAAGTTTTATAGTATGTTGCATGCTGATATGTGACATACTTATGCCATACTACTTATATTGGTGTGTTTAGTATGTATATATTATGCTAAGTATGTTTTTGGATTGGATTGATAGTATTTGTATTGTCTTCAAGTTATTTGTATGTTAACGAATAAGTGTGCACTTGTTTACAACTTATTAGACTATGTTATATTAAGTTTACAAAACTTTGATAAGTATTATATTATTTTGTAACATGTACACGAAAGGACTCTAGCTCACGAGTGAATATGCAGCTCACCTTCACCTCAGGACAACTCAAAGGCTTGTTTCCTAGCTCAATTCAACTCAGAGTGCTCTACACCAGCTCATGTCAGCTCATTTCATTTTTAGCTAGCTGAAATTTAGCTCAGTTTAGCTCCAGTTAGCTCACCTCTAGCTCCACTAGCTCAACTTCAGCTGACAAGTCCAGAAGTAGCTGAATAGTGTCCTACATGTTGGGGAGTATACCAGTGCACATGTGGCAGTTTAGGTGGTGTCCAAGCATGTGGATGTGCATGTACCAGCCTTGAACACATGTGATGCACATGTGTGACCAAAACCAGCCCATTCTTGTGCATTTGTGTGGCAATTGAAGAGATAAGAACAAGGGAAGTTGTGTGTTTGAATTTCAAATGAAATTAGCACATATTTAAAGTGATAAACATGCTAACTCACTCTTTTTTTTACTTGGCTACAAATTAATCTGACCCAAAAGGAGTTATTTCAATTCAAATTTAAATTTTAAACTCCTTTAATGTTAGCCATACAATGTAATTTGGTCACCTCTTCATTTCTTCTATATATTTGTAATTTCAAACATTGTTAACATATATAGTCTTTTGGAAATAAAAATTACTTTGTGAGTTTTTCTCTCAAATTCGATTCTTTTCATTGAACTTCTTTCTTGACATTTCAATTCTAAATTGTTGTGTCAATCTTGTGATACTTCGGGTTCCTAGATCACTATCTAGTGGGTCCAAATCTATTGACATAGAATAGATTAGACTCGGGTTTGCATAACAGACAAAGTAGTTCTTTCGAGTTCTTCATTGTTCAAATTTCCAGCCAGTTCCTGCATTATTTCTATAATTTTTTTGAATGTTCAAGGCTACCATGGATGAATTTTGAAGCATTCATCTTCTACCTTCTTCAAATATGTCTAGAAATTCGCAAATTTTATTTTCTTCTTCCAACTGCTCAATTTTTTTAAAAATACAGTCTAAACCAACCTCTTTATTTTATTTAATTGTAGGGAAGTACTTGCTACAATCCTAGATCTGTACACATTCAAGGATCGTTGTTTCGCCAAGCAAGCACCTTATCATATGGTAATCAGAGCCCAGGTTGGATTTTTTAGCACATTATGCACTCAAAATCAAGAAAATAAAATAAAAGTTAAAAACAAATTTGAAAATTAAAAAAAACACAAAAAAATCAAATTCAAAAACAACAATAAAACAGAAACAAAAAAAAAAGTGTGCTAATTTGTTGCAATGATAAAAGATGCTCATATTATGCCTGAAATGCTTGAAAATCAACCGAAACAACTTATTCTTGTCTGTTTGGTGATAGGGTCATTGTAAGCATTTCTGTTGCAGTAAGTTGTTAATTTTCTCTCTCGTATTTTTATCCTTGTTTTTCTTCATTTCGTTTGTTAATTTTCCAACCTTGTATTTCATATTTTTTTCTTTAGCCTTATTTTCATTCTAACCCTTTATTCTTTATCCTTGTTGTTTCTTACAAGTTGACACAATAAACAGATTCTAAAAGATCAAAATTAGTTCCTTTAAAGAACTAATTATGGGAGATTGAGTGGAAAAAGCAATTGAGCATGTGAATCAGAAGGGGAGACAAAAAGAGCCTTTAAAGTATTCTCCCGAGTGAAACACGAGCGCTGAGTGAAATTGTTGAGTGTTCTTTCTTTGGGAGTGATCTGTGAGACTGTTTTGAGTGTGCTGTGAGGTCCATTCCTTTATTTTCACTAACCTTTAATAGTTTTTTTACTTCTTTCTTTTTATTATTATTTAAAATGATAGGTTCTAATGAGAGCAACCCGGATCACCGGTAACCAAACTTGCAAATGCAGGCCATAACACGTGAACTTCAGCGTCTTTTTAGACAAGAACTCGAACCTCTACAATAGAGGATAGATAAAATTGACGGTGGTGGTTCCCAATCAGTCTCTAATGAAGGAAATGATGAGAATGAAGTTGATCAATCTTCGAGGCAGAATTTGAGAAGACATATACAACTTGATGATAATCTGTCTAACATTAAAGTTGTTATTCCATCATTTCAGGGACGAACAGATCCTGATGCTTATCTCGCTTGGGAAAGTAAAGTCGAACATGTTTTTGAGTGTTACAATTACTCAGAACAGAAGAAGGTTTATTTGGCTGCGATGGAATTCACTGATTACGCTTTGATCTGGTGGGATCAATTGCTAATTAGTCAGAGATGCACCGGTGAGGGTCCAGTGAGAACGTGGAATGAAATGAAACAAATCATGCGTAAGAGATTTATTCCTTCTCATTATCATCGTGACTTATTCTAGAAGTTGCAAACGTTGAAACAGGGGAGTAGGAGTGTTGAAGACCACTATAAGGAAATGGAAATGTCCATAATGTGAGCCAACATTGTTGAGGATCGAGAGGCTACTATGGCACATTTTCTTGTAGGTTTGAATTTCGAGATTGCTAATGTTTTGAGTTGTAGTATATGTCGAGTTGGAGGACATGGTGCATATGGCAATAAAAGTTGAATGACAGCAATGTAGGAAGTCTTCAAATCAAGGTAATACTCCATTTAAATCATTTTCAAATCCTTTATCTACTCCTAATAATTTTAGGAAGCCTACACCACAAGCACCACTTCAGATTCGAGATAAGGCAGAGTCAAGCAAACCAAAGACTCCTATTATCGAAAATAGGCGTGATAAGGTGTGGTGAAACAAGAACGTTCGAGGGACATTCTATGTTTCAAGTGCCTTGGTTGAGGGCATGTTGCCAGTCAGTCCCCAAATCAGAGGACCATGATGTTGTTGGATAGTGGGGAGATTGAATCAGAGTCTCAAGAAGAAGAACAGAAGTGCCCTATAGTGAACGTTGAAGAAGATGATGACAATGTGCAGACATTTGCCACCGGTGAAGCACTTGTTGTCAAGAGGAGTTTGAATACTCAATCGATTCAGGATGAACAACAACGAGAAAACATCTTTCACACGAGATGTCTCGTCAATAACAAGGTATGTGTTGTAATTATCGATGGTGATAGTTGCGCTAATGTTGCTAGTTCTATGATGGTTGATAAGTTGGGTTTGAAGATGACACAGCATCCAAATCCTTACAAATTATAGTGGCTAAATGACGGAGGAGAAATTAAAGTGACTAAGTAGGTTCTTATGCCGTTTACCATTGGAAAGTACAAAGATGAAGTACTTTGTGATGTCATTTCGATGGATGCGAGCCATTTACTGTTGGGACGCCCATGGTAGTTTGACAAGAGGGCGGTACATGATGGTTTTACAAACAGCTATTCTTTTGTTCATGCAGATAAAAAGATCATCTTAGCACCTTTGACACCGAGCCAAGTGCAAGAAGACCAAGTGAGATTGCAAAAGAATATCGAAGAAGCTCGAGGGAAAAAGAAGATGAATGTGTACGCTAGTAGCAAGGAAATCAGGAAATGTCTTTCCTCTCAGCATTCTATGCTTATTTTGTTGTTTAAAGATAATTGTTTATTAGCGAGATTCCTAGTGATTTGTCTATTTCTATTTCATCTCTTTGCAGAATTGAGGATGTGTTTCCGATGAAACACCAAGGGTTTACCCCTATTCGTGGCATCAAACATCGATTGACTTTATTCCAAGAGCCACGATTCGAATAGACCAAAGATATCTTAGTAACCTTGAAGAGACAAAGGAACTTCAAAGATGACTTTTGAGTTGTTGGACAAGGGTACATTCGAGAGAGTTTGAGTCCGTGTCTGTATCAAGTGTTGTTGGTACCCAAAAGGATGGAACTTGGAGGATGTGTGTTGATTGTCGAGCAAATGAACCAAATTACGATCAAGTATCGCCATCCCATTCCTCGACTTGATGACATGTTGGATGAGTTGTGCAGAGCGACTATCTTCTCCAAAATTGATTTGAAGAGTGGGTATCATCAAATTCGTATGAAAGAAGGCGATGAGTGGAAGATGACCTTCAAGACGGCTAGGACCTGTATGAATGGTTGGTGATGCCTTTCGATTTAACTAATGCTCCTAGTCCTTTTATGCGCTTGATGAATCATGTTTTGCATCTTTTATTGGTAAGTTTTGTGTTGTGTACTTTGATGATATTTTGATTTATAGCAAGACTTTGCAGGATCACGTAAACATTTATGAGCTATTTTGTAGACTTTGCGAGAAGAGAGATTGTTTGGTAACAAGGAGAAATGTGTGTTTTGTACTGATAAACTTATATTTCTTGGTTATATTGTTAGTTCTCAGGGAGTTGAAGTTGATCCTGAGAAGAAGGTTAAGGCGATTCAAGAGTGGCCACGACCGACATTAGTTAGCCAAGTTAGATCATTTCATGGTTTAGCTAGTTTTTACCGTTAGTTTGTTCCCCATTTCAGTTCTATTACCGCCCCCTTAACCGGGATTATAAAGAAGAATTCAGTCTTCTCATGGGGTAAAGAACAAGAGGATGCCTTTCTAAAAATAAAATAGTGTTTGACAAAAGCAACGGTTTTAGCCTTACCTAACTTTGATAAAATGTTTGAAGTTGAATGTGATGCTTCTGGAGTTGGTATAGGTGCTGTTTTGTCACAAGAAAAGAGGCTCGTTGCATATTTCAATGAGAAGCTTAGTGGAGCAACGTTGAACTATCCTATCTATGATAAGGAGATGTATGCACCGATTCGGCCTTGGAAACTTGGCAAGATTATTTGTTGCCTAAGGAGTTTGTGATTCACACCGATCATAAGGCTTTGCGATATACCACGTGTCAAAGATAAATTAAACAAATGACATGCTAAATGGGTTGAATTTCTTGAGTCTTTCCCTATGTCATTCGTTACAAGAAAGGTAAAGACAATGTCAATGTTGATGCTTTATCATGTAGGTATGCATACGAAAGGTAAAGACAATGTCAATGTTGATGCTTTATCATGTAGGTATGCACTTTTAAATTATCTTGATTCTCATTTGATTGGATTTGCATATATTCGTAAGCTATATGTTGATGATCCTGATTTTAGAGATAAGTTTAATGCTTGCTCAAAAAGTGCAGAAGGAAAATTTTATAGGCATGATGGCTATCTTTTCAAAGAGAACAGGATATGCATTCCACAAGGATCTATGCATGGTATTTTGATCCATGAAGCACATGAAGGTGGATGATGGGTCATTTTGAGTCACCAAAATGTTACAAACATTAAAGGAACATTTATTTTGGCCTAAAATGCGTAGGGACGTTGAACAGATCGTGAACATTGTGTGACATGTAAGAAATCAAAATCGAAGGTTTCACCACATGGTATGTACTTGTCTTTACCTATTCCTGATTCCCCTTGGACTGATATTTCGATGGATTTTGTTTTGGGGTTGCCTAGAACTAGGATCGGTAGAGATAGTATATTTGTTGTGGTTGATAGGTTTTCGAAGATGGCGCATTTTATTGCTTGCCATAAGACTGATGATGCTGTAAATGTGGCTAACTTGTTCTTTAGAGATGTTGTTCGTTTACATGGTATTCCTAGGTCAATTGTTTCTGACAGGGATGTAAAGTTTTTGAGTCACTTCTGGAGGACTCTTTGGAGCAAATTAGGTACGAAACTTATGTTTTCTACTACTTGTCATCCCCAGACTAATGGACAAATTGAGGTTGTTAACAAGTTTTATCTACTTTACTTCGTTCCATAATTAAAAAGAACATAAAAACTTGGGAAGATTGTTTGCCACATGTTGAAATTGCTTATAATCATGCTGTACATTCTGCTACTAAGATGCCACCATTTGAGGTTGTTTATGGATTTAATCCTATTACTCCCCTAGATATGTTGCCTTTGCCACAAGAACAGGTAATGAACAGGGACGGTAAAGTAAAAGCAGAATATGTGAAGAAGTTGCATCAACAGGTTAGGAGAACTTAGAATGGAGGACTCAGTAGTATGAAAAGCAAGCAAATAAAGGAAGAAAGTGAGTCACCTTCAATGTTGGTGATTGGGTATGGGTTAATTTTCGAACGAAACATTTTCCAACCCCAAAGATGCCTAAGTCATATCATGAGGAGATGGTCCTTTTCGTGTTGGAGAAAGTGAATGACAACGCCTACAAATTAGACTTACCAGGTGAATATAATGTAAGTGCCACATTTAATGTTTCAAATTTAACCCCTTACGATAATTCTCAGATTTGAGGACAAATCCTTTTCACGAATGATGTGGGCACATCCAGCCAATCAAGGAGGCTGATATAGAGGTCTTGCCATTAGGACCTATCACATGATCTAAGGCATAGAAAATTAGGGAAGTTCTTTCTTTAGCTTGTGCTAAAGTTTCGAATCTTTGAAAGTGAATGTGCCTTAGAAAATAAGTGTTATAGTGTGTTGCATGTTGATATGTGACATACTTATGCCATATTACTTATATTGGTGTGTTTAGTATGTATATATTATGCTAAGTATGTTTTTGGATTGGATTGATAGTATTTGTATTGTCTTCAAGTTATTTGTGTGTTAACAAATAAGTGTGCACTTGTTTACAACTTATTAGACTATGTTATTTTAAGTTTACATAACTTTGATAAGTATTATATTGTTTTGTAACATGTACAGGAAAGGGCTCTAGCTCACGAGTAAATATGCAGCTCACCTTCACCTTAGGACAACTCAGAGGCTTGTTTCCTAGCTCAATTCAACTCAGAGTGCTCTACACCAGCTCATGTCAGCTTATTTCATTTTTAGCTAGCTAAAATTCAGCTCAGTTTAGCTCACCTCCAACTCCACTAGCTCAACTTCAGCTGACAAGTCTAGAAGTAGCTGAATAGTGTCCTACGTATCGGGGAGTATACCAGTGCACATGTGGCAACTTAGGTGGCGTCTAAGCATGTGGATGTGCATGTGCCAGCCTTGAACACATGTGGTGCACATGTGTGACCAAAAACCAGCCCATTATTGTGCATTTGTGTGGCAATTGAAGAGATAAGAACAAGGGAAGTTGTGTGTTTGAATTTCAAACGAAATTAGCACATATTTAAAGTGATAAACATGCCAACTCCCTCTTTTTTTTTTACTTGGCTACAAATTAATCCCACCCAAAAGGAGTTATTTCAATTCAAATTTAAATTTTTAACTCCTTTAATGTTAGCCACACAATGAAATTTGGTCACCTCTTCATTTATTCTATATATTTGTAACTTCAAACATTGTTAACATACATAGTCTTTTGAAATAAAAATTACTTTGTGAGTTTTTCTCTCAAATTCGGTTCTTTTTGTTGAACTTCTTTCTTGACATTTCAATTCTAAATTGTTGTGTCAATCTTGTGATACTTGGTTCCTAGATCACTATCTAGTGGGTCCAAGTCTGTTGACGAGAATGATTCGACTCAGTTTGCATAACAGATTGTGCGAGTTCTTTCGAGTTCTTCGTTGTTCAAATTTCCACCCGCCATCGCATTATTTTTGCCATGTTTTTTGAATGTTCAAGGCTACCATGGATGAAGTTTGAAGCATTCATCTTCTACCTTCTTCAAATATGTCTAGAAATTCGCAACTTCTTTTCTTCTTCCAATCTGCTTAATTTTTTTAAAAAAGTCTAAACCAACCTCTTTGTTTTGTTTAATTGCAGGGAAGTGCTTACTACAATCCTAAATCCGTACACATTCAAGGATCGTTGTTTCGCCAAGCAACGCCTCATCATTATGGCTGAATTTCTTAGTAGCTAAGTATTGCATGTGTCCATTCGGCTAGCTAGCTAGGATTAGTATAAATACTTGTCCTTTGCACCTTTTTGAAAAACTATTGCCAATTTTAATATATGAAATTTTGTTCAAAGAGTGAGATTACTCCTCCGCTTATTCGCATTTAGTTTTGATTGATTTATCAAGCTAGCTTGTATGCCTCTCGATTCTTATTTTGAACTTATCACTCCTTAACCCGAGTGTGGCATTCATTCTATTTTCATTAATCCACCTTAAACCAACTCGAATCGGGGTGACACTCATTTTAGTGTTGAATCGATTCTCAATTTAAGTTTTATTCTCCATTTCCATCCAACAATCTAATACGGTTCACCTGAGGGTGAGTCGAGTCGTATGCGAGTTGCCCAATCATCTATGAGGAGAGGATGAGTCTTCGGGAAAAATATTAGAAAATATGGAGAAATTTGTGAAAGCTTTGAATAGGTTTATAATTATATTTAATTAAGTTAGGAATGGAGGTTTTAAGGATAAGGGAAACAAGTTCAAAGGCAGAAAAGAATAGGTTCAGTTTTGGGTGATAGAAAGAAAGATGGATGATGAAGGTTGTCAATTTAGGAAAAATGATTAAGATAGGTAAGAAATGAATGAAAGATAGCTTGGTGGAGATGGTTAAATGAACTTAAACGAAGAAACAATTCAACACTAAAAGTGTCACCTCGCTTCTATATTGTTTAAGGTGGAGAATGGAATTTAAGGTGGACCACAACCCGCTACTTAACAAAGTAAGAACCGATGGTATAAAAGATGGATGAACAAGTCAAGATGCCACAAGCTTAGCTTGTTAAGTCTAAAAAACTTATATGAAAGATAGAGAGGAGATTAAACTCAATGAAGAACATAAAGTTCATAAAAATATGATTAAAGTTTAAAAAGTTACTTACAAAAGAAAATAGCAAAGTATTTATATACCTATGGAAAGAGCTAGCTGAATGGTCACAACATAGCTTAAAGACTAAGTTAATTCAGCTAGAAAATGATGAAAAAAATTTGGAAGAAAAAATCGTTAAACTCCTTGGCAAAATTTGACTGAGTGGAAGACAATTGGACAACTTCTAGATAGAGCAATTCACTTGGCATGAATGTTGACAAATCCTTGGAGTCAATGCACTTGCTAGGTTCGGCTGAATGTGGGATGAAGAGTCAGCTTCTAGAATGATCAAATTCAGCCATTTGGGACATCCACAAGTCAGCTTAATGAAGCATTTGGACAGCAAGGGTTCTGAATGAGCATTTCTAGGTTTGGCCAAACATTGGAATAAGCTGTACCTTTGGTTTGAAGAGTTACCAACATTAAAACGTGACTTTGAATGGCTTACATGTAACATCCTGAAATTGGACTTAGTAGGATTGGGCCCAATGGGCCTTGAAAATGAGAATGTTTAAAATTCTGAGAACAAGAGAATGGCATTATTGCAAATTGGACTTGTTAGTTAAGTGAATTTGGAAGGTTACGAGGTTTCTATGAAGTCTCGAGTTTAATTGGGCGTTAGGAAAAATTTGGTATTTTAGCACTTTAAGGAGATGGAGTAAGTGACCTTAAAGCATATGGAAATTTTAGTTTTTTTATTTTTTTCAACTTACAACTTATTCCTTCAGACGTCATCAAAATCCTCGCTTTATAGCTCGATACCAATGATACGGTCCGCTTTGGGAGAGTCGAAATGTATGCTAGTTGCCCAATCGCTCACGAGGAGGATTCACCTTTGAAAAATAATTGGAAAATATGGATGAGTTTTATGAAGCTTTAATTGAATAGTAGATGGTTCGATTTGATAGAAAGAGATAATAAAAAATAAATTAGATAAAAGGATAATTTGATGGAGTGGATGAAGGAACTTAAACAAAGAATCGATTCAACACTAAGAAGTGTCACCCGGGTTCTATGTTGTTTAAGGTGGAAAATGGAATCAAGGTAATTGATTAAATAGCATTGAAATCCCTTAACCTTTGCATTGCACTAACAGCCCCAAAGAAATTAAATAAATTGTCTTGTTTTAATTTCAGCTTAAAAATCTTCATGGATTTAACCCATGCACTTAGTCTTCTTTCCAGCAGTAAGTGACCTTAAAGCATATGGAAATAATTGATTAAATAGCTAGCATAAGTGAGCAGTTAGTAAAGAGGCTATGGCACCACATGTATTACCTTGAAGGAAGGAGTTCGAATCACTTTGTATTCAATTTGACTTTTACTGTTGCTTCCCTTCCTTATGTGTCGATCAAGGAATAAATATGGCAATGGTGGACTTCATTATTTTGGTAATGTGGCTAAAAGAATAAGACAAGGTTGAAGTTGGGGAAAGGAATCAAGAGAAATAGGAAAGAAAGGGGGACATGAGGCTAATTCCATGGATGATGTTTTGGAAAGCTTAGGAGGCCAAACTCTAATCCTAAGGGGGGATGCATGTGGATGATTTTGCAGTAGTTAGGTGGCTGAAATTTTATTTTGGCTTTTGGTAAAATCCTAACTTTGTTTTGGCGAAATCCTTTTGGCAACTTTGTGCCATTTCTCTCAATTTTGCAACCCACCTTGCAAAACATAGTAGAGGAATAATGCATTGTTTTCCTTTCAAATTCTTTTCTTTTCCCTTTCTTTGTGTTGAAATTACAAGCCTTAGTGACCATATGTTTCTTCTTTCTTTTACTTTGGCCAAAATTCCCTAACACATTTGTGCACTTTCTTGCTCTTTTGTTTGATCAAGATTTTCATCTCTTGTCTATCTCCCTTTTTGGATAACCGAATCTTCCACCCTTCTATTGAACTCTCTTTTCCATTTGAGTGGTCATTTATGTACAATCGGTAAGTGAATTCTTTTCTATGATCATATTCTTTCCTCTTTAGTCGAATAAGTAATTATCACTATTCGGTTTTAAATCGTGATCATAACCGAAAATGGTGTTAACCTCCACTTCTTCATGTTTTATTCACTCTCTCTTTTTGTAGTGCTTTAAGTGGGAGACCGTGTATTATTCTAGCCGAAGTCAAGCGGTGGTAATTGGATCCAATATCGATAAGGATCGATTCTTGGTGCATCGAGGAGATCACCGTTGTGGTGTTGAAATCGAGAAAGCACAACTCGTAATCAAGGTGTGTAATCCGCACCCTTCCGAATATATGTTTGAAATGGTAAGTAAGTCTCACATCTCTTTGAAAGTTTACATGAAATATTCTATGCTTGGTAGAAATACGAGAATAAAATCGATAACCAGCATCCGTGATCACTCTGGAGTGCATATATTCGTAGTGGTAATCGTATTTTGTAATAAAATAGTTTGATCGTAAACAGTGGACGTGTATTTGAAAACTCACAAAAAATTGGATAAAAGGAATTAAAAAGTGACTAAAATGTCAAATTAAAGCTTATTGTGTCTACTTTAATATAGAAGAAACCGAGAAGGAAAGAGAATATTATATTCTGAGATATGTTAATTTTAGTGAGACTGGTTCTGAATGACTTTAGGGTATTCTATTCTATTTTGGAAAAATCATATAAAATTGTACAAAGTGAATTATGGGACATAATTTATATGTATGGATTCCTTACTGAACCTATTTTCGATGGAAACAAGTGGGAGCAGTAGATGAAAAGTGTACAGTAAGATATTTGTGATTAAGGAAAGAGAGGTCAGAATCATTGGACAGTGAAACAAGGAAAACTTTAAGGAATAAACTGTACTAAATGGTTAAGCTAAAAATTCTGGAAAAATTATAGGAGAAAAATATATGTGTCTACTTTCAAGGAAAATTTACGAATTTAATTTTGAGTTTTCTAACTCGAGTTATGGTCAATTTAGTCAGTATGACGTAGATGGACAATTTCGATTTTATGCTCCAAATTAGTAGTTAAGCCTAGGTTGTGAAATTACCATAATACCCTTAAAGGGTAAATTATCGAAATACCCTTGGGTTGTGAGATTACCGAATTACTCTCAACGAGTAAAATTACAAAATGCCCTTATGGGCGAATTACAAAATGCCCTTATGGGTAGAATTACGTAATTGCCCTAATGGGTGAAATCTGAAATTGCTTAATGAACTGAATTGACATATTACTTTATGGGCCAATCTGATATATTTTGTTATGAGGGCCAAAATATGTTTAATGGGTCAAATTTGCTAGATCGTTAAATGGGCCAAAATTTGCTAGATCGTTAAATGGGCCAAAATTTCTATTTTGACTAATGGGCCAAATTGATAACTTGAAATATGGGCTTTTTGTTGAAATTTACCTTATGAATATATTGTTATTGTAACACCCCAAACTCGCCCATGAGCCTTGACCGGATCGGTATGTCACGAGTAAAAACGTTTTGAAAGATTTTGATTAACTGGTAGAAATCTGAAAATTTGCTGAGGTTATAAAACGGTGTCTATTAAAAACTCAGGTGGAATTGATTTTATAAACATGGTTGAGTTGAAACCTTTGAAACATTTGATCATTTAAATTTTTAGAACCATTAGAGTTATTGTTAACTTGGTGAATTTTGCTACCCGATGGTAACATCATTGAAAACTCGTAAAAGTTTCCCATTTTGAAAACGTCACTTTTAATCGATTCGTTTAAATAATTTATAAATTTATTAGTAATATAATAGAAGTGAAGTAAAATAACTACTTGAACATCCAAAATAATAACTAGCGGCCTTATTACAACCCAAACCATAATTTAGTAAACAATAAACTTTAACTGTGCTAAATAAAATTTCAAATCCAAGGAACAAGCATGGCGCCTCGAGTCCTCTCTGGCTCCATTTCGTGATCTACTCATCTGCAAAATGATATGGGAAGGGTGAGTCACCAAGACTCATGTATAAATCCTCAACCCGAAGTGTAAATTCATACACAAATGTTAGTAAGACATGCAAAACATGCAACCCAAAACTAGCCATCCATACTCCTTTAACTACCTGTGTGGTCAAAACCATGGTGGTCAAAACCACGGTGATCGGAGTCACAAATCAAGTGATGGGGCCAACCCATTGTGTGGTCAAAACCACTGATGACCATAGGTCACAATTATCAATATGTGGTTAAAACCACTGGTGGTACCAAACCACTAGGACTTAGTCACGATTTATATCAACGGTGTGGTCAAAACCACTAGTGACCGAAGTCACAATTAAACCGATGGGGCCAACCCATCTTGTGGTCAAAACCATCGGTGACGATCTATAGAGAATATTCTCCTCCTCTCTTCAATCCCATTACCAACATGCTCACAACATGCTTAACATATTATCATAAATCATACATATAAGTCATGACATAGCATCGTACCCATCATGTCATTCATATAACATATTTAAAGTCACAAGCGACTTACCTGGAATCCATGCTCATGCCCACAAGGCAAATCACTATCACAATAGTTAACTGTAACATAATAAGCAATGCCAACTAATAAAGTGTGTAAGAGTTTTACACACCTGTTTAACCGAATATCTATGGAGAAATCTCGAATCTATGCGATATCACAAAATCCCGAAACGTATTCCCGTATTGCTCCTACATCCATCCACTATAGGTTAGTATCAAAAAGCCTTATTCGGCTAACTAATAATCCCGAAGAACTAATCCACACATAACCAAAATATGGACCTAGGCCGAATCTTCATTACCACTTACCAAAGCAAATTGAAATCCCAGAAGCCTTTGTCGATTAGCCACTAAAATCATAACACACATGCAGTTACTACTTAGATACCATACATGGCCCATAGCCGAATATAAACAGCCACTTACCTTGAAGAATCGAAACCCCGCAAGACTCCCTCAAAGCACCTTAGCGTCGGCTACACACAAAAGATACCCTATCAAGACACTATACATATTCAGCCAACCTTACCAAGGCCTATTCTCAAGCTTTTGGCACACCAAAAAGGAAGAGAAAAAAACCCGATTGCTAAAAGGAATACTTACCTCTATTGTTTCCTTGATGAGACTAGAAGTGAAGAGATTCTGGCTATGGCTCCCAAGTGTTGATGAAGGTGTTCGGCCAACACAAGATGAAAAATGAAGTTTTGAGTAGAAAGGGGTGATAGGTTCGGCCAAGTAGAAACAAAAGAAGAGAGGGGTTTGAAAAATTTTGGGGCAATAATGACTAGAGAGGATTCGGCCAAGAAACAAATTGGGAAGAGAAGAAGAACAAGTTAGATGAACTTTGGCACCCCCTTGCTAAACTCATAATCAATTATGAAAGTCCCTAGGAGTTTTACATTCGGCCATCTCTCCCTTTTGTGATAATTTTTATCCTAATCACTTCTTCAAATAATAAACAAAAATAGAATAATGATAATTCCACACTTCCAGCTGAATTCAAAAACAAAACATCAAACTTATCCTCATCCATCTGAGAGTCCCTGTGCAGTCCACTAGCTCTCTCTCCCTTCACGCCAGCATGCAAAAATAAAACATACCTTGCGCTTCCAACATGACTCGAACTTGAGTCCCCCTCCTGCTTGGTGATACGGGCACGCCCGGGGCACCAACGATTTTCAAATTTATTGGCGCTCGTTCCAGCTTTATAAGCTGATTGCATTTATTTTAAATAAATTAAAGTAGTTTAGTTAGTCAAAAAAATTAGCCCAAGTTAATTAACTAAATAAATCTGGTTATTATTGAAGTATTAAATATGCTTTATATTAATGTGTGTTATTAATTAGACATGAATTAATTTTGTCTAGCTTTAGGACATGTTTTTAATGTGCCTATGATGTCCAAATGTCCTTTATTGTGCGAATTTAGTATGTGTGCTAAGTATGTGTTTAATGTGTCCAAAGTGTCTATTGATGTGTCTTGGACGTGATTAATTGCTATTCAATTCATTTGACTTGATTTAATATGCATTCATACCCTTTTGTAGGTACAATAGAATGTACATGAAGCATTAAAGGAGATACATGCACTTAGGTACAATGAACTTGGTGAATACTTCAATGAACCTTGGTGGATGCATGGACAGTTGGAACATGCATGTTGGCTGTTCATTTTGGCTCCCTAAAAGGCACATATTCGTCCTAAAAGTCACCATCCCATTCAAGTCTCCAAGGTGGCCAAATGTCTCCCCATCACACATTAAAACCTTTCACATTTGCTGCACAAATTCATGGGCTGTTCAGGTTGCTAATTTTTCATCAAAAGGTGGCATTTTAAAAGCCTAATTAAGGCAAGGGACGTACCTGGCTGTTGCATGCATCCTTGAAGGCTTTAAAATGCATTCATCCTTCTAGAATGATGCCTCTTGATATCCCCAAAGGCTGCCCAATAACTTGGACGAATTTTGAGTTCATTTTGGACACTCATCCTTCTAGAAAATGTCCATTGAGTGCCCTTGCTGACCAAATACAATCAGCTTATTTTCTTTCCCATTAAGGTGACTTTTGGTGTCCCAAAAGGATGAACAAAGACATGTCTTCAAGCCTTTATCTTCCAAGTTAATTCATCCATCTAGAAGCTGCCCAATGGTCTTCTCATCATAGAATTTAGCCATGGAGTTTAAGAGATTTTATTCTAGATTTTTCTTACATTTTCTAGATTAATTTTACTTAGCTTTTAAGCTTTCCGATGACCATTCGGTTAGCTATGTTAGCCTATAAATATGTTGTTAGTTTTCATTTGTAAGGTACTTTTGCCATTTTATAAAATATATGAACTTTGGTTCTTTAAGTGAGTTATCTCCTCTCTATCTTTAAAGACGAGTTTCGATTCTGACTTATCAAGCTTGCTTGTGGCGTCAATCGATTCTTTTCCATTACATTATACCATCGGTTCTTATCTCCTTATATAACGGGTCGTGGTCCATATCAATTTCCATCATCCACCTTAAACAAGTATAGAAATCGGGGTGACACTCGTTAGTGTTAAATCATTTCTGTGTTTAAGTCCTATTTTCATTTCCACCAATTATCTCTATTCATCCTTAAAACCAAAATTCCAACTTTCTTTCTTTCCATCCTAAGTCGAACCTATCCATTTACCTTCTATCCATTTCTTCAAACCAATTCACTTAAAAGCTTCCAACTCTTCCTTATTTTCTCATTATTACAGAAGGCTTGATTTACTCCTCGAGACGATCGGGCAACTCACATGCATTTCGACTCTCCCGAGGCTAAATCGTATCATTTGGTATCGAGCTATAAAACGAGGAATTTTGACTACGACGGGAAGTCGAAATAGGTTTGTAAGTGAAAAAAAGTTAAGAAAAAAATTGTAAGTTGTAATTTTTATTTTGTATTTCAATATATTGTATGTAAAGTGAACAAAAAATTGAAAAAAACGAAAATTGAAAAAATACAAGTTAAAAAAAAAGTGTGGTGAAAAAAAAAAAGGGTTTGTGGAAATTTTTTTTTAAGTATTACTTTGTTCTTCTTCTTCTACCCCCCCAAAAAAAAAATTTTCTTTGTTCAAAAGACCCGAAGCTTTCTTTTGTTCAGCCTACCTTATACCCGACATCTTCCCTTGTTAGCCACTTTGAAGCCGACCCTCAAGCCACGATGAGTCTTTCAAAACGAAGTACGAAATTGTGAGACGAGATAGAGCGGTAAAAGGCACGAGTGAAATCATCAAAGAAAAAGCCATCATACGAGTTAAACACGAGTGTGAGTGATTTTCTTTGCGAGTGGCTCGTGAGGATTTTGTGGTAAGGTATTTTCTCTTTTCTATCTATTTTCTTTTGTATAAAGTATTTTATTTTCAAAGAATAAACATGTTTCAAGAAGAACTCTCTACCGATGACTTTCAATTTTGGTGAACGAAATGGACCGAATGCTCGAGAAAAGTTAAGTCCAATACAAAGGCGTTTGGACCAAGCGGAGGAAAAATTCGACTAAAGCACACTACAACGAGTCGAGAAAGCAGATCGGCGACCATCTCGAGACCCATCTCCGATGATTATTCAAGAAAAGAATTCGACATGACTCCCATTCATCATTGACTTCAAGATCAAGAGACTTCTATCAAGATTCGTCTTTATCAAGAAGTTCATTTGATATATATGAGAACATTGCCTCGATCTTAAAGTCAAATCCTTCTATTTTCAGTTCCTATGAAACATCTCCTTGTTGTAATCCAAGTGAAAAAGAGTGTACAAAAGAAAAAGAGAAAGAATTTGAAAAAGAGATCATGAGAAAAAAAGAAACCGAGAAAAAAGAAAATGAAGAAAGAAACATTGAAAAAGAATGTGAGAACAAAAAAATAGAAAAGAAAATTGAAATTGAGAAAAACATTGAGAAAGAAAGTGAGAAAGAAAAAGATGTTGAAAAAAAATTGAGAGAAAAGAATGAACAAGAAAAGCAAGAAAAGAGAGTGATTTTTGACTAACTCTTGGATATCTGTTCTTCTTCTATTTCTTCGTTTCAGTTTTGAGGAACCAAACGATGACTATCAACTTCACTATCTTCCCGACGACGGCGTTTCCAATTGCTTGAAAAAGGTAAGATGGAACCCTTACCGGAAGGTAAGGAAGATAAGTGTTTTGAAATGATCCCATCTCTCGCCAAATCCTTCTAAAATTGTGATTATGTGGATAGCTTCGTTGATTGCCATTTTTTGATTAACTATGACAACTTAACTGATGGTAAGACGAGTCTATTTCAAGAAAATCATTGCGTTACAAATTGTGACAGTGGTGAGACGTATAATCAATGAGTGCAAGACGCGTCAAGGTATGACGATGACTTTTCTCTTAATTCTCATTTGTTTGATTGTGGTTTTATGAGAATTGTTCATTGTCCAACATGGAATCGTTGAGTTTCTATAAATCTGCTTTTGAAGCACGTCAAGAGCTTTGATTGTTCGATCTTAAACTTACATAATTCCTTTTGGTTTAACAAATTTGATTTTTGAAACCAATGCCACATTCTGTTTTAAGTAATCAAACACATGTTTTAAACCAGAATATGTCTGATTTGTCTTATGAAAATTCAAGTATCATGCGGTATGTTTGAAAGAATTTCATCACTTGATACTTGTCTTTTAATTAAGGTAACAAAATTTGTTAACTCCTTGTTTAATTTGTATTCGTTCCTTAAACAAATCTTGTGGTTGTACTTGTGATTTACAATCCATTTGCGAGTTGTTGACTCAAACGCAAAGCTTCAACTATACTACATGCCTACGGAGAGAAGGTTTGTGATGCTTGAACAAGGTAAGAATAATCTTTGTCCTTCTACGCATAAAGGTACGATTTACGAACTTGTTGGCGTTTCTACTCCCTACGGATGGTGAAAAGCTTTGCGTTGCTGATTTCGTTGTTGTGAAACATTTAGATCATTACATGCTTAATCATTTTTTCCCGCCCATTTATGATCTACTGTTTTCTCGAATGATGAGAGGATTTTACGTTTGATAATTTTGATAGTTTTCTTGTGAAAGAATCCATCTTGCGTTACTTTGAGATGTTTTCATTCTCTTCGAAAGCTAATAGAACACATGATGCTGATTTCAATTTGATAAATCATTTAGATCATGAATTGCTTGAATGTGATATTCTACTTAATGATGGTCTACCTATTTCAATAATTGACAAAAGAATTTGTATCATCTGGTATCATCGTGTGTTTGATAAATTTTGTAATTCATGTGTGAGTAATATAGTATATCGTTCAATGCAAGAATTGGTTGATCAATTTTGTGTGCCATATGCGTTTTCTCGATTGCTTGCTTGTGACGAATATATCTATCATTTGACATGTTATTCGCGTGAAATTTTTGATTTGTGGGATCCATGTGACTCGAATGCATGTCATGAAGCTTATTCACTCTTGTTGCAAACGTTTGACAAGGCATTGTTCCTATTATACGATAAAGTGATTAAGCCCGTTTGCGTGTGGTTTATGTGTTTTGTGACGTACATATTTGAATTGTATTGTTGTTTGAAAATGATTATGCTAATTCATGTTTATCTTTTTCAGGTGTTACAATTATCGTCCGTCCCGTTTGATCGAGGAAAGTCGAGCAAAAAGAATTTTGTTCGGATAGACCAAGAGTTCGATTCGAGGACGAATCGCCTTGAAGAGGGAGGATGATACGGCACGCCCGGGCACCAACGATTTTCAAATTTATTGGCGCTCGTTCTAGCTTTATAAGTGATTGCATTTATTTTAAATAAATTAAAGTAGTTTAGTTAGTCAAAAAATTAGCCCAAGTTAATTAACTAAATAAATCTGGTTATTATTGAAGTATTAAATATGCTTTATATTAATGTGTGTTATTAATTAGACATGAATTAATTTTGTCTAGCTTTAGGACATGTTTTTAATGTGCCTATGATGTCCAAATGTCCTTTATTGTGCGAATTTAGTATGTGTGCTAAGTATGTGTTTAATGTGTCCAAAGTGTCTATTGATGTGTCTTGGACGTGATTAATTGCTATTCAATTCATTTGACTTGATTTAATATGCATTCATACCCTTTTGTAGGTACAATAGAATGTACATGAAGCATTAAAGGAGATACATGCACTTAGGTACAATGAACTTGGTGAATACTTCAATGAACCTTGGTGGATGCATGGACGGTTGGAACATGCATGTTGGCTGTTCATTTTGGCTCCCTAAAAGGCACATATTCGTCCTAAAAGTCACCATCCCATTCAAGTCTCCAAGGTGGCCAAATGTCTCCCCATCACACATTAAAACCTTTCACATTTGCTGCACAAATTCATGGGCTGTTCAGTTGCTAATTTTTCATCAAAAGGTGGCATTTAAAAGCCTAATTAAGGCAAGGACGTACCTGGCTGTTGCATGCATCCTTGAAGGCTTTAAAATGCATTCATCCTTCTAGAATGATGCCTCTTGATATCCCCAAAGGCTGCCCAATAACTTGGACGAATTTTGAGTTCATTTTGGACACTCATCCTTCTAGAAAATGTCCATTGGAGTGCCCTTGCTGACCAAATACAATCAGCTTATTTTCTTTCCCATTAAGGTGACTTTTGGTGTCCCAAAAGGATGAACAAAGACATGTCTTCAAGCCTTTATCTTCCAAGTTAATTCATCCATCTAGAAGCTGCCCAATGGTCTTCTCATCACCGAATTTAGCCATGGAGTTTAAGAGATTTTATTCTAGATTTTTCTTACATTTTCTAGATTAATTTTACTTAGCTTTTAAGCTTTCCCGATGACCATTCGGTTAGTTATGTTAGCCTATAAATATGTTGTTAGTTTTCATTTGTAAGGACTTTTGCCATTTTATAAAATATATGAACTTTGGTTCTTTGGTGAGTTATCTCCTCTCTATCTTTCGTATGAGTTTCGATTCGACTTATCAAGCTTGCTTGTGGCGTCAATCGATTCTTTTCCATTACATTATACCATCGGTTCTTATCTCCTTAGATAATGTGTCGTGGTCCATATCAATTTCCATCATCCACCTTAAACAAGTATAGAAATCGGGGTGACACTCATTAGTGTTAAATCATTTCGTGTTTAAGTCCTATTTTCATTTCCACCAATTATCTCTATTCATCCTTAAAACCAAAATTCCAACTTTCTTTCTTTCCATCCTGTCGAACCTATCCATTTACCTTCTATCCATTTCTTCAAACCAATTCACTTAAAAGCTTCCGCAACTCTTCCTTATTTTCTCATTATTACAGAAGGCTTGATTTACTCCTCGTGACGATCAGCAACTCACATGCATTTCGACTCTCCGAGGTAAATCGCATCACTTGGGGGCATTCACCAAGGCCTTAAGAGGCGGCCCCGAGCCACTTTACCAATCCGACTTCCATGTCCACCAACTCCCACAAAATCTTTTGAAACCTCCTTAACTTAGCCCCTTCCTTCTTAACGCCAAAAAGCCCAAAAATAAAACACACCCCTTGTGACCACCATGATTCGAACCTCCTCCCCTTGACACTCCGCGTGACGCAAGCTCCCCAGCACCTAGGTAGCATCCCAAGCCATCCTGCCAATCGGTTTCTTATGTCAAACTTCTCCAACAATTTCTCTTAACCCCTATCTCACCTAGCTCCCTCCTCTTAAGCACTAAAAGAAATTTTTGCCCTAAGTCGACCTAGCACAGGGGTTATGACTAGACCCTAGAGTATGTCAAGCAATTATAGCATACATATTTCTTCAAGCACACATGGAAAGATAATTAAATTGCAAACAACCCCTAATTCAGGATGTTACAGTTATGCATTATCTATATATACATGACTGCATGGGTTGGGATAATTGACGAAGAGAAGAAAGGCCTGTTGCTAAAATCTAGTTCGGTGGCTCTACCACAAATATTTTAAATGGCCTGTTGCCAAAACTAGTTCGGTGGTTCTGTCACAAATATTATAATTGGCTTAATGCCTGCTATTGGTGTGTTGGTGGGATGGGTTGACTTGATCCCCACAGGTGTGTTGGTTGGTACGGGTGGTGTGTAGCGGATGAAAATTTAGGCTTGGTTGGGAATTGCATATCACATGCATTTTATATTTGTTATATTATTACATTTGTAAATGGGCTTAGGCCCAAATATTTGCTTTATGGATTTTGGCCCAGTGAACAACGGTGAGTGGGTTACACACTAAGTTCTAAGTGTAACATCCTAGATTAGGGGTTATGCGTTTGTGCATAATTCATGAGTAGTAGGTTTTGGCAGTGTTTTGATACGATCCTGGTCTCGAGGAGAAAACGAGATGTATGCTTGAAGTTCGATTGTAAACCGTAGAATCAAGAAGAAAGAAATTTAGATGTAGTTGGGATATGTTTCAAGTAAGGAAAGAATTGAATGGCTCGGGTTTTAGTTAAGAAAGAAAATTTAAGAAGTTTGGGCTTCAATTTAAGGAAGAAAGAATGTTCGGGTTTTGGTTTAGTACTTTAGGAAACAAGTAAGAACCAATACCGAGAAAGGTATCGACCCGATTACTTATACGTTTTCTAAAGGTTTAGGTGTTTGGTAGTTTTAACGGACCTTGACCCACTATCGATATACGATAGGAACCTTGGTATCGGGATAGAATAAGGATGGTTGACGCCACTAGACTCCTAGATAAGCCAACAAATCCTAAGAACGAAATAGGAGAAATTGTTCTCGCAAATTCTGCATAATATCGATATAAAATTTGGCAAAAAGTCCTTTACAAATAAAATGTCCAAGTATTTATAAGCTAACATATGCCAACCGAATAGACACTTAGTAATCCTTAATAGCTAAGTAATTTAAGCTTGACTATTCTTGAAAATCTAGAAGAAATCCTCTTGAATTCCATGTCCATATTAATTTGAATGGAAGGTTGATGGACGACTTCTAGATGGTCTAGGTGCAGCCGAATCTTCAAGGAAGAAAAGTGAGCTGCATGGCCCTTCAATGTTCGGTCAAGGGGGTTGGAATGCCTTTAATTTTCTCATTAATTCCAGCTTTGAATAGCCAGCTATTCAGCTGATGAATGCATCAAATACCAACAGCCATTGGTGTGAAAATAAGGAGCTAAATGACCCCAAGTGACGCCTCAAGTCTGCTTTGGTGGTTGGCCTCCTTGCATGAACTTAGGTGAGCTGAATGGACACTTTGGGAGCTAAATCAGCAGCTAAGAAAGTCATTAAGCTAACTAAATTAACTCCTTAAATGAAAGAATGTGTAGCTCCCATGAATCACCTTGTGCCGTCCCCTCCATGCACCTACAAAACAAATTAAATTCATTTTAGCCACTTAATTTAGCTATTTAATTCCAGCAATTAAAATGATACATTAAGACATTAAATTGAGTGAAACAAATTAAAAACTAAGCTATTAATAGTCTTTAAAATTTTGGCTGTAGCTTAGGACACATTACTAGCTAGTTTTGGCTAGACAAATTAAATGGCAGCAACTCAATTTAATTTGTCCTAAGTAAGACATGTCACAATAGCTATAAATATGTCCTAATTAAAACATCTTAATTACTACTTATTTAATAACAACAAATAAATTTATATTGTCTCAAATTTATTTAAAGTAAAATTCCACCAAGTTTTTAGCTTAAGGTAGAATGGCCAATTGAGCTCATTGAGCTTAAACGAGCTCAACACGAGCTAGGGCCGAGCTCATCGAGGACTAATTGAGCTTGTAGGACGTTGCAAAACTGCTCCATTGAATGGCCTTCCATACGTCCAAGTGAATCAGCCTTGTCATCAATCCACACTTGTCGTACCATAGCTCCAATTGCATCTTTGAATAGCCTAGATCTAGCTCGAGTGTGGGGCCACGAGGTAGCACCAATGGATCATGGCTCGAGCTCGAGTTGACATGGGCGTGCTCGCATCATCCTCCCCTCTTGAAGATGACTTGTCCTCAAGTCGAACACGCATCAAAAGGACTTAAATCGGCCACATTAAAGGTAGCACTAACATTGTACTCACCTGTAAATCGAGCCGATAGGAGTTTTCGTTAATTCTCTCGAGAACTTGGAATGGTCCATCTCCACGGTAGTAATTTAGACCTTCGTTGAAATGAAAACGTTCCTTTCTCATATGTAACCAAACCCAATCTCCGGGTTCAAAATGACTCGTTCGACCTTTATTGGCCTTTCGAGCATACTCTTCATTTTAGACTCAATGTTATCTCGAACTTGTTTATGCAAATTCTTCACATATTCGCCTTCTTTTTAGCATCTGCATGCACAAGTTGATCATTAGGTAAAGGCATTAAGTCTAAAGGAGTTAAAGGATTAAACCCGTAAACGACTTCAAATGGTGAGAATTTAGTCGCGAATGCGCGGATCAATTATATGCGAACTCCACATAGGGTAAACATTCCTCCCATGTCTTTAAGTTTTTCCAAATGATGCCCCTCAACAAAGTGGATAACACCGATTGACTACTTGGTTTGCCCATCGGTTTGGGGATGACTAGTTGTCGAGAAAAGTAGCTTCATTCCAGCTTTCCCCAAAGTGATCGCCAAAAGTGACTTAGGAATTTAGTGTCGCGATCTGAAACAATGGTCCTCGGTAACCCATGTAGGCGTACCACCTCCCTAAAGAAAAGATTAGAAATGTGGACAGCATCGTCAGTTTTTGTGCATGAGATAAAATGTGACATTTTTGAAAATCTATCCACTACAACGAAAATTGAATCTTTTCCCATTTTGGTTCTAGGTAAACCAAGTACAAAATCCATGGAAATATCTTGCCATGGTGCATCAGGAATCGGAAGTGGTGAATACAAGCCATGAGGTTGGACCTCGATTTAGCCTTCTTGCATGATAGGCGCACACACACTCGCTCGACATCCCTCCTCATTCGCGGCCAATAAAAATGTTCTCGGAGCGTAGCCATGGTCTTTCCCACTCCAAAATGTCCCATAAGTCCTCCACTATGTGCCTCGTTAACTAACACTTCTCGAATGGAACTTTTGGGCACACGTAATTTACCTTCTTTGAAGAGGAAACCATCAGACCTGTAATACTTATCAACAGCCATTTTCTCACAAGCATGGAAAATTTCACCAAAATCTTCATCAGTGGAATACAATTCTTTTAAGAAAACAAACCCAAGCAGTTTAGATTCTAAATGGGTTATAAGTGCATACCTTCTTGAAAGTGCATCAGCCACGATGTTATCCTTACCTTTCTTGTACTTGATGATGTATGGGAATGATTCGAGGTATTCCACCCATTTTGCATGTCGCTTGTTCAACTTATGCTGTCCTTTGATATGTTTTAACACTTCATGGTCTGAATGGATTACAAATTCTTTTGGCCAAAGATAATCTTGCCAAGTCTCAAGGGCACGAATCAAAGAATACATTTCTTTGTCATACAGAGATAGTTTAGGGATGCCCGTTCAACTTCTCGCTAAAGTATCTGATGTGTCTTCCGTCTTGTGTCAATCTGGCTCCAATGCCTACACACGATGCATCACATTCAATCTCAAAAGTCTTAGAGAAATCGAGCAATGCTAGTAAAGGAGCTCTAGTAAGTCTATCCTTAATAACATTAAAAGAGTTTTCTGTTCATCTCCCGGAGAAAGGTGAACTCTTCTTGATGACGTTGGTAAGAGGTGCGACTAACGTATTGAAGTTTGGCACAAATCTACGATAGAAGCTCGCAAGCCCATGGAAACTTCTTACTTGGCTTATGTTCGTAGGTCTCGGCCATTCTTGGATAGCCTTGATCTTCTCTTGATCGACCTCGAGACCTTGAGCACTAACTACAAAACCAAGAAAGATAACTTTATCGAACAGAAAGAACATTTCTTAAGGTTAGCATAAAGAGTTTCCTTACGTAGAACTTCCAAAGCAGATCGAAGATGGACTACATGTTCTTCCAATGATTTGCTATACACCAAGATGTCATCAAAATATACAACACAAAACTTACCGATAAAAGCTCTTAAAACATAGTTCATTAGTCTCATGAAAGTGCTAGGGGCATTGGTTAAGCCAAACGGCATGACCCACCACTCGTACAAACCATGCTTAGTTTTGAAGGCGATCTTCCATTCATCGCCTTCCTCATCCGAATCGGTGATAGCCACTCTTTAAATCAATTTTAGAAACAGATTTGGCACCACTTAATTCATCTAACATATCATCAAGTCGCGAATCGGATGCCTATACTTAATGGTGATTTTATTCACATTTCGACAATCGATGCACATCGCCAAGTGCCATCCTTCTTTGGAACCAACAAGACCGGCACAGCACAGGACTAAGGCTTTCTCGTATGTAGCCTTTTTCCATGAGTTCTTCAATTTGCCGTTGAAGTTCTTTCGTTTCTTCGGGGTTGGTTTGATAAGCAGGTCGGTTCGGAATAACAGCTCCAGGTATGAAATCGATTTGATGTTCTATCCCTCGAAGTGGTGGTAATCCATTTGGGATGTCTTCTGGAAATAGATCATCAAAATCCTGCAAAAGAGACAAAATTGAAGAAGGGAGATTCTGGGGGAGATCGTTAGTGTTAAAAAGATTTTCTTTGTACATGAGTACAAAAATCGGTTGTCGCAACAATAAAGCTTTTCGTATTACACTTCCCTTCGCAAAGATACTCACTTTTCATTTTCTTTTCTTTTCTTATTTTCCACTCATCTCTCCTTTTTCATTTTTCTTTTCGCTCGCTCTCTTTTTGTTTCAAGTTTTCTTTCTTTTGTTTTCTCAGTTTTCTCTTTTTCTCTCATCTGTTCAAATGAATCTTTTAATTTCACTTGATCTTCATGAACTTGTGTCGGGGTCAATGGTGCTAGAGTGATGGTCTTCCCCATGTGTTTGAACGTGTATCTATTGGTGTAACCGTCGTAAATCACCTTGCGATCAAACTTTAGTTCACCACCATCATTAAGCCAGTGCAGCTTATATGGGCTCGGATGCTTTGTGGTCGGTAAGCCCGACTTCTCCACCATGAACGTACTAGCAACATTAGTGCAACTACCACCATCGATGATAACACTAAAAATTTTACCTTGTATTTGACATCGAGTATGGAAAATGTTCTCTCGTTGACGCTCATCATCGACTCCTTTAAGGTTGAGACTTCTCTTCACAATGAGGAGTTCACCATCTATGGCATGCTCAATTTCTTCTTCCTCGTGCGTGGTAGTTTCAATTTCACGTTCTTCATCGTCTTCTTGGACTCTATTTCTCCATTGGCACGCATCACCATCGTACTTGATTTGGACAACGACTTGCAATATGTCCCTTCAAGACACTTAAAACATTTGATGTCTCGCGATCGGTTGGAGGGGTTTTCTATGGCCTTGCCTTTGTTAGATTCGATGAAAGACTTACTTGGTTTGGCGGATGGCGTGGTCTCCTTGGCTCGAGTCGATGGATTGGCCTTACTAGTCCCTTGGCCCCATTTGGTAGGGTTGGAATGGGAATAGTTTGAGCAGTACTTTGCACTTCAACCGCCTCTCCACTTTAATCGCCATGTGCACCATGTACGTAAGTTCGACATAATCTTGGAGTTCCACCATATTAGCTATGTCTCGGTTGAGACCAACCAAAATCGGGCCATGGTTGCCTCGCGTTCCTCTTGCACATCTGCTCTAATCATGGCAACTTCCATCTCTTTGAAGTAATCTTCAACACTCCTCGATCCTTGAGTAAGATTTTGGAGTTTTGATATAGTTCTCGATGGTAAAATTGGGAACAAATCGACGGCGCATGATAGATTTCATTTCTACCACGTCTTGATGGGTTGTTCTCCATTTCTCCTTATTGGTGATTATTTGGTCCCACCATATCATGGCATAATCGGTGAATTCGATAGCGACCAATTAAACTTTTTGATTTGAATAGTTGTGGCATTCAAAGACCAATTCAATCTTCTTTTCCCATTCAAGGTACACTTAGGATTGGATCTCCTTGAAATGGTGGAATAGACAACTTTATGTTCTTCAAGTCATCATCCACTCGGTCTCGATCTCTATTGCCTTGATTTGGGGTCCTCGCCTTCCAATACTTGCAATAGATTCAATCTCGCTATCAAAAGCATCATTGACATAATCTTCACCATCTTGAGGCTGTTCATGCCTTCTATTTGGCCGCCCACGTACCTCTCGTTGTCTTGGGCTTCCACTTGGTATAGTCATCTTCGGAGGTTGAGCCTACGATCAAGTAACCTTTCCATCTCCATAACAAGGCTTGCATTGGTAGATCGGGAGCATGTCGGACGAGTTGCCTTCCTGGTGGCTCATTTACATTTTGCTCAGGTTCTAGAGACATAGTGCGGACTATAGTACCTCACTACAAATCCTCACAGTACACTCGAAAGGAAAGAGTATTGGCACTCCGCTCGTGTTTAACACTCACAATTGGGCTTTTACCTCCCTCGAATAGTCTCACACACTCGTGCCTTTTACCTCTCAACTTCTCACGGCCGTTAGTCGGATTTGCCAAGGCCTATTAGGGCTTAGGGTCGATTTCAAAATGGGTTCAAAGGATGTAAGATGTGGGTATAGGTAGGCTAAAGAAGAAGAAGGAATCGGTGGTTCAAGTAGGTTGTGAGGAAATTAAAAAAATGTAGATGAAGAGATTGATAGTAATTCAATCAAGCACTAAGAATTTTTTTTATTTCGATTTTTAATTTAATTTTTTGAATTCTTTTTTTTGAACTTCCTTTTTTTAAATTTTGAATTTCTCTTTCTTTTTTAAAATTTAAAACTTACTTGAGCCTTCGCTAGACGACTTGATGGTTGTTCCGGCCGTAGATCTCGATTTAACTAGCTTTGATACGGATGATCGATCCGGTCTCGAGGAGAAAACGAGATGTATGCTTGAAGTTCGATCGTAAACCAAAGAATCGAAGAAGAAAGAAATTTAGATGTAGTTGGGATATGTTTCGAAGTAAGGAAAGAATTGAATGGCTCGGGTTTCGGTTAAGAAAGAAAATTTAAGAAGTTTGGGCTTCGGTTTAAGGAAGAAAGAATGTTTGGGTTTCGGTTTAGTACTTTAGGAAACAAGTAAGAACCAATACCGAGAAAGGTATCGACCCGGTTACTTATACGTTTTCTAAAGGTTTAGGTGTTTGGTAGTTTTAACGGGCCTTGACCCACTATCGATATACGATAGGAACCTTGGTATCGGGATAGTATAAGGATGGTTGATGCCACTAGACTCCTAGATAAGCCAACAAATCCTAAGAACGAAATAGGAGAAATTGCTCGCAAATTTCGCATAATATCGATATAAAATTTGGCAAAAGTCCTTTACAAAGAAAATGTCCAAGTATTTATAAGCTAACATATGCCAACCGAATAGACACTTAGTAATCCTTAATAGCTAAGTAATTTAAGCTTGACTATTCTTGAAAAATCTAGAAGAAATCCTCTTGAATTCCATGTCCATATTAATTTGAATGGAAGGTTGATGGACGACTTCTAGATGGTCTAGGTGCGGTAGAATCTTCAAGGAAGAAAAGTGAGTGCATGGCCCTTCAATGTTCAGTCAAGGGGTTGGAATACCTTTAATTTTCTCATTAATTCCAGCTTTGAATAGCCAGCTATTCAGCTGATGAATGCATCAAATACCAATAGCCATTGGTGTGAAAATAAGGAGCTAAAAATGACCCCAAGTGACGCCTCAAGTTGTTGCTGGTGGTTGGCCTCCTTGCATGAACTTAGGTGAGCTGAATGGACACTTTGGGGAGCTAAATTAGCAGCTGAGAAAGTCATTAAGCTAACTAAATTAACTCCTTAAATGAAAGAATGTGCAGCTCCATGAATCACTTGTCTAGTCCCCTCCATGCACCTACAAAACAAATTAAATTCATTTCACCACTTAATTTAGCTATTTAATTCCAGCAATTAAAATGATACATTAAGACATTAAATTGAGCTGAAACAAATTAAAAACTAAGCTATTAATAGTCTTTAAAATTTCTCTGTAGCTTAGGACACATTACTAGCTAGTTTGGCTAGACAAATTAAATGGCAACAACTCAATTTAATTTGTCCTAAGTAAGACATGTCACAATAGCTATAAATATGTCCTAATTAAAACATCTTAATTACTACTTATTTAATAACACAAATAAATTTATATTGTCTCAAATTTATTTAAAGTAAAATTCCACCAAGTTTTTAGCTTAAGGCCGAATGGCCAATTGAGCTCATTGAGCTTAAACGAGCTCAACACGAGCTAGGCCGAGCTCATCGAGGACTAATTGAGCTTGTAGGACGTTGCAAAGCTGCTCCATTGAATGGCCTTCCATCGTCCAAGTGAATCACCTTGTCATCAATCCACACTTGCTGTACCATAGCTCCAATTGCATCTTTGAATAGCCTAGATCTAGCTCGAGTGATGGGGCCACGAGGTAGCACCAATGGATCATGGCTCGAGCTCGAGTTGACATGGGGCGTGTTCGCATCATGTTTGAAAGTGAATTAAGGGTTTTTAAAATCCTAGGACAGAAGAGAAAGCTTTGGACAATTATTAGTTTTTAAGTTAAAAACAAGAAGTGATGTGGAAAAGTGGCAAGGGACGCCACCTAAGGTGCAAGGGTTATGGCATCAAGTGAAGTACTTTAAGGGAAGAGGTTCGAATCCCATTGTCTGCATCTTTGCTTAATTTTATGAAATAGCATGTTTACTGTGATATGTGGTGTGCATTTTTAGAGCCTTGGAAATGTATGGAAATGTATGGAAATGTAAGGAAATGTATGAAAATGTAAGGAAATGTATGTAAATGTATGGAAATGTATGGAAATGTAGGAAATGTATGGAAATATATGGAAATGTATGGAAATGTAAGGAAATGTTAAGTTCAAAGTGAACATTTTTGGAAACTAATAAATCTAAGGAAATGATTTGGAAATGATTCAAAAGAGGAAAGTAAACATTTCGGGAAACTTGGAAATGTAAGGAAATGTTAGGTTAAAGGAGGGAAATGAACGTTTTTAGAAACCTGGAAATGTAAGGAAATGTCAAGTTTTAAAATTTAAAAGGAGGAAACTAAGGCAAGGTGGCCTTAAGAAAATTAATAGGAAGAATTTGACACCCAAACAGGCTTGGAAAAAGTGGCCTGAAGATACCACTTAAAGCCCAGTGAGTGACACCACATAGGTGGATAATTTGGGCCTCGTATGGCGACAAGGAGACCAATAGAATAAGTTTAAATTTGGCTCATCAAGGGAAGGGGGTGGACGGCATCTAGCTAAGATTTTAAGTGATTTTTATTTAATTACTTAAAGAGGAAGCAATGTACGACAATAGGGACTCTTAAGGGAAGAGTTTAATTCTCCTTAAAACTCAGCTAAATAGGTGGATAAATGATGATTTATTTTAGATTATTTTCAAAGAGATAATTGAGAGATTATTTTTTAATTTTTAATTAAAGAGATAAAGCTATCAAAATAGAAGAGTGATGGCCAAGTAAGGGATTCTAAGTTAGTAATTTTGACTATAAAAGGAAAAGAGGGCCATTCATCCCTTCTTCTAACTCTCTCTCTGCCGAATTCTCTCTAGCAAATATCTCCTTTCTTCATTATTTTGCCAAGCCGAAAATACACCTTGTGTAGCCGAAACTTCATTACCAAATTGCTCAAACTCTTTTCTCTTCTTCTTTCATAATCTTCCAAAAGCCGAAAGTTTGCTAAAATCAAGGCCATAGCCGAATAGTTTTGAGACTTCAAACAAGGGGTTGTCAACTTCTGTATTAAGGGTAAGAACTAGTTATCATTCAATTTTCATCCTTTTTCTTTTAAGATTTGCCGAAATCTAGGACTAACCCCATTAATATCTTGTTGCCGAAACTTTGAAGAGATCTTTCGGGATTTGTTTAAGTCAACTACAAGAAGAAGAAATTCTTTTCCTGAAGGTACACCATAGGCCATGTGTTCCCTAGTTATTCGGTGAATTTTAGGATTTAAAATCCTTAAGGTAAGTGACTATGAATATTCGGCCAAGACCCTATTTTAGTAGTAGATCTATTATTATGTGTTTTAAACCGAAAAACTAACCGATTCAAGGAATCTAGTGATTAGCCGATTTCAAAGGAGTAGAATACAAGTTTTCGGGATTTGATTAATCATCTAGACTGCAACAAGGAATTTGGATCTAAGGCATTAGATCAAGCTTTTCGGGAATTAAGTGAACCGCTAAGCAAATCAGGTGTGTACCCCACACTAAATCTCAATAGATTTACGATTTTAATTCATTATATGTGTTAATATGAAAGTGTAAGAATATGGCTAAGGTACTGTGTGTACCCTACCCTAAGTTTTAATATGTTCATGGCTATGTTTTAAATTAAATGTGTTATTAAAAATGTGAAAAGCATGGCTAAGGTACCGTGTGTACCCCACACTATATCATAATATGTTTTATGGCTACGTTTAATTAATATATGTGATATTAAGAATATGAAAGTGGCTAAGGTACCATGTTATGGTACAAAGTACTCAGCACGTTTCCTACTCCTACTAGGATAATGAAATATGTTAATTATAACATGAGAATAAGAATAAGAATGTGAACTCCGCATATTTATGCATATTACTATTATATGGGGCATATGGGTTTATTTTTGTGGAAGTGAATGTGGTGACCTAAGACCACGGACACGGTGACCTAAGACCGTGATATCTGAATGTGGTGACCTAAGACCACGAGAATCAATGTGGTGCCTAAGACCACGTAAATCTGAATGTGGTGACCTAAGACCACAAATGCGGTGACCTAAGACTGCGATATGGAGTGTAGCGAAGGAGAGGTTGACTTAGTAGTCCCCGGTGTGTGCGGATGAATGCGGGTGGTGTGCGGGGATGGCATATAGGTTTGGGTTCGGGTTGCATCATATTGTTTAAATGCTTTATGAACATGTATGATATTGTATGCTGAAATATTAAATTTTAGTGTTGGTTACACATTGAGTCTCATTGACTCACCCGTTGTGGGATTACTTTTCGGTGACGACCGGTGATGGACCAGGCGAGACGGATGCTTAGTGGAGGCCATGTGAAGTTCAAATTTCTTTTATTTGGACTATTTTACTTTAAGTATTTTGAATTTAAATTTTGGGAATTATTTGACGTAATAAGGCCTTAGTGGAATTATTTTATTCTATTTTTATTTATTAAGCTTACGAACTTTTACTTATTAAAAGATTAAGTAAATCTATTTTTAAAGCAAAACCCAAACGTTTTGTCACCTAAAGTAAAGGATTTTAATAATGAAATAAACTTGTTTTCAACTCAAGCCCAACCCAAAACAATCTTGCTTTCAAAACACACAAGTTTTTCCTAAGTAACAAAAGAATTTGAAACGGTTTACACCGGGGAACATACCAGATCCGGTTAAGGCTCGTGGGCCGGGTTTGGGGTGTTTCACTAAGTAACTCACCCCCTTTCTTTCATAACCCTGTAGGTAATCCTCTGTGAGGTGGACTTGGGTCATGGATGACTTGGTGGATGCCATACTTCAAAAATAGTATTATTAAATTTTAAATTTCTATTCCCATTATTTTATTATTTTGGTTTAAGTTGTAATAAGACCTCGAACTATTTTATTATTTGATTTATGGTTGGTTTACTTATTATTTTGCTTAAATTGTTTTAAAGAGAATTTTCTAAAAGCTAAAATAAAGGTTTTCCAAAATCGATTAACAAATAGAATTCATAATAAAATTTTACAAATATTTTAATCTGTAAATCTTCTTTGAATTTTCAATGTCATTTTCAAAAGTCACTTTTATAAGATTATTAGTTCAAATCTAACAATTTATCAATCAATCTTCGAGATTAGTAGTATTTTATCAAATGTCTCAAATCAAACTTATTTTTCTTGATTTTAACAAAACTTATTTTAGTATGAATTTCAAATCCTTTATATGTTTTCTTTATTGTGCCACGCCAGATTCGGGCTTAACTTCTGGGCCAGGTTTGGGGTGTTACATTTTATGGTATCAGAGCCCAGTTTCAAAATTCGACTGTGGTTTGGGTTCAAAAATGTTTTCCAAAGTTATTTGAAAATTGATTTATAAATACATGTTTGAAAGGAAGTATGGCACCGCGAGTATCTGGCACCAAGTCAAGTATGTAATTATTTTCATTTTATGATTATTGTGTTACGAAAATTCTACAAAGTAGAATACTCTAGAACTGTTAGCTTTAGGAGTTGAAACTATAGAGACTGAGACTCTAGGATACGGATCTGACTCTTAAAAACAACTTTCCTACTCACACTTCATAAAACATTGGTTAATAAACATTGAATAGTATAATGATTCATAAAACTCGTAATTTGATTATATCGACTTAGTGAACATGAGCGCTAGAAGACGCGGATGCGGTAGACGTGGACGTGGTAGAGGGCGAGGTGCTAGGGCTAGATCTTTGGCACCAAGGCATGTGCCTGAAAGGGAGACGTTGGCATCGCCAGTGGCCGAGACGGGATCTCGTGTTTGATTTAAGGTTGATGAGCTGACTCAGATAGTTAAGAAAGTATTGGAGGAGGTTAAAGGACTCAGTGAGGTACTTCGATTTGGATTTGTGGACTATAAGAAGAAAATAGATCATGGTTCTTTAGGGTCACAGTCTCGTTCTGTGAAGCGTGTCAAGGCACGTCCAAACTTTTCGACTTGCGATTATTGCGTATAGGCGTCATCCGGAGAATCTTTGGAGGAGGTTAGGAGCATGCTTGAGATGCGGGTCTAAGGAGCATAAGGCTCAGGATTGTTACATCACCATCAAGTTAGGTATGTTTGGTTGGACGTGAAGATTGAATGTAGAAAATTCTAAGTATAAATGGTAGACAACTGTTTGCTTTTGTGGTTAGATGTTTAGTTGTGTGAAAGAGGACTCAAGATTTTGTTAAAAGTACATTGTGGTTTTTTTTAAGATCAGAGTGCGCAGCAAAAGCTTAGTGATGTGATTTGAGCGATGTGTTTAGTAGTTGATTGAAAATTTTGAGGACGAAATTTCTATAAGGAGGGTAGAATTGTAACATCCCAAAATTGGGCTTAGTAGGATTGGGCCCAATGGGCCTTGGACATAAGAATGTTTAAAATTCTAAGAACAAGAGAATGGCATTATTACAAATTGGACTTGTTAGTTAAGTGATTTGAAAGGTTACGAGGTTTCTATGAAGTCTCGGGTTTAATTGAGCCTTAGAAAAAATTTGGTATTTTAGCACTTTAAGGAGATGGAGTAAGTGACCTTAAAGCATATGGAAATAATTGATTAAATAGCTAGCATAAGTGAGCAGTTAGTAAAGAGGCTATAGAACCACATGTATTACCTTGAAGGAAGGAGTTCGAATCACTTTGTATTCAGTTTGACTTTTACTTTTGCTTCCCTTCCTTATGTGTCGGTCAAGGAATAAATATGGCAATGGTGGACTTCATTATTTTGGTAATGTGGCTAAAAGAATAAGGCAATGTTGAAGTTGGGAAAAGGAATCAAGAGAAATAGGAAAGAAAGGGGGACATGAGGCTAATTCCATGGATAATGTTTTGGAGAGCTTAGGAGGCCAAACTCTAATCCTAAGGGAGGTGCATGTGGACGGTTTTGGAGTAGTTAGGTGGCTGAAATTTTATTTTGGCTTTTGGTAAAATCCTAGCTTTGTTTTGGCTAGAAATCCTTTTGGCAACTTTGTGCCATTTCTCTCCATTTTGCAACCCACCTTGCGAAACATAGTAGAGCAATAGTGCATTGTTTTCCTCTCAAATTCTTTTCTTTTTCCTTTGCTTTGTGCCAAAATTACAAGCCTTGGTGACCATATGTTTCTTCTTTCTTTTTACTTTGGTCGAATTCCCCTAGCACATTTGTGCACTTTCTTGGTCTTTTGTTTGATCAAGATTTTCATCTCTTGTCTATCTCCCTTTTTGGATAGTCGAATCTCCACCCTTCTATTGAACTCTCTTTTCCATTCGAGTGGTCATTTATGTACAATCGATAAGTGAATTCTTTTTTATGATCATATTCTTTCCTCTTTAGCCGAATAAGTAATTATCACTATTCGATTGTAAATCGTGATCATAACCGAAAATGGTGTTATCCTCCACTTCTTCATGTTTTATTCACTCTCTCTTTTCGTAGTGCTTTAAGTGGGTGACCGTGTATTGTTCTAGTCGAAGTCAAATAGTGGTAATTGGATCCAATATCGATAAGGATCGATTCTTGGTGCATCGAGGGAGATCATCATTGTGGTGTTGAAATCGATAGAAAGCACAACTTGTAATCAAGGTTGTAATCCCGTACCCTTTCGAATATATGTTTGAAATGGTGAGTAAGTCTCACACTCTTTGAAAGTTTACATGGAATATTCTGTGATTCGGTAGAAATACCGAATAAAACCAATAACCAGCATCCGTGATCACTCGGGAGTGCGTATATTCGTAGTGGTAATCTTATTTTGTAATAAAATAGTTTCGGTCAGAAACAGTGATGTATATTTGAAAACTCACGAAAAATTGGATAAAAAGAATTAAAAAGTGAGTAAAATATTGGATTAAAGCTTACTGTGTCTACTTTAATATGGAAGAAATGGAGAAGAAAAAGGAATACTATATTCTGAGATATGTTAATTTTAGTGAGACTGGTTCTGAATGACTTCAAGGTATTCTATTCTATTTTCAAAAAATCATATAAAATTATACAAAGTGAATTATGGGACATAATTTATATGTATGGATTCCTTACTGAACCTATTTTTGATGGAAACAAGTGGGAGCGATAGATGAAAAGCGTATAGTAAGATATTTGTGATTAAGGAAAGAGAGGTCAGAATTATTGGACAGTGAAACAAGGAAAACTTTAAGGAATAAACTATACTAAATGGTTAAGCTAAAAATTCTGGAAAAATTATAGGAGAAAAATATACATGTACTTTCAAGGAAAATTTACGGATTTAGATTTTGAGTTTTCTAACTCGAGTTATGGTCAATTTACGCAGATAGACAATTTCGATTTTATGCTCCAAATTAGTAGTTAAGCCTAGGTTGTGAAATTACCATAATACCCTTAGAGGGTAAATTACCGAAATACCCCTGGGTCGCGAGATTATCGAATTACCCTCGACGAGTAAAATTATGAAAATGCCCTTATGGGCAGAATTACAGAATTGCCCCTAATGGGCCAAAATACGAAATTGCTTAATGAACTGAATTGACATATTACTTTATGGGCCAATCTGATATATTTTGTTATGAGGGCCAAAAATATGTTTAATGAGCCAAAATTTCTATTTTGACTGATGGGCTAAATTGATAACTTGTAATATGGCTTTTTGTTGAAATTTACCTTATGAATATATTGTTATGCATTATCTATATATACATGACTGCATGGGTTGGGATAATTGACGAAGAGAAGAAAGGCCTATTGCCAAAATCTAGTTCGGTGGCTCTGCCACAAATATTTTAAATGGCCTGTTGCCAAAATCTAGTTCGGTGGCTCTGTCACAAATATTATAATTGGCTTAATGCCTGCTATTGGTGTGTTGGTGGGGTGGGTTGACTTGATCCCCACAGGTGTGTTGGTTGGTACGGGTGGTGTGTAGCAGATGGAAATTTAGGCTTGGTTGGGAATTGCATATCACATGCATTTTATATTTGTTATATTGTTACATTTGTAAATGGGCTTAGGCCCAAATATTTACTTTATGGATTTTGGCCCAGTGAACAACGGTGAGTGGGTTACCTGCCCGAGTTCTAAGTAACTCACCACCCTTCTTTCTTAACCACAGTAGGTAATGCTCCGTGAGGTGGACTTGGGCCATGGATGACTCGGTGGAGGCCATACTTGAAATAGTGTTATTAAATTTTAAATTTCTTTTCCGTTATTTTATTATTTTAGTTTAAGTTGTAATAAGGCCTCGAACTATTTTATTATTTGCTTTTATGGTTGGTTTACTTATTATTTTGCTTAAATTGTTTTAAGCGAGAATTTTCTAAAAGCTAAAATAAAGGTTTTCCAAAATCGATTAACAAATGGAATTCAAAATAAAATTTTATAAATATTTTAATACGAAAATCTTCTTGAGTTTTCAATGTCATTTTCAAAAGTCACATTTTATAAGATTATTAGTTCAAATCTAACGACTTATCAATCAATCTTTGAGGTTAGTAGTATTTTATCAAATATCTCAAATCAAACTTGTTTTTCTTGATTTTAACAAAACTTATTTTAGTACGAATTTCAAATCTTTTATACGTTTTCTTCATTGTGACACGCCAGATTCGGGCCTAACTTCTGGGCTGGGTTTGGGGTGTTATTACATTGCATGTGTTTAATTCAGCCATTAAAACTCCCTTGACCTTTGCTATACATGAACAGCCTTTGGGAAGTCAAATAAGCTGCTGACTTGTTTTAATTTCAGCTTAAAAGCCCTCCATTAAATTCATCCACGTGCTTAGCTCTCCTCCAGCTGAATGGTGACCTTGAATAGCCAAAAGTTGGCAGCCATCATGCATAATTCTAGTCGTCCATGCACCCACCAGGTTCATTGTTTCATGCGTTGAAGTTTTAGCCACATACATTGCACCTTGGTGCATGAATCTTCCTTAATGTACCTTGTACATTGGGCTGAACCTACAATGGGAATGAATTCACATTAAATCCTTCCAATTTAGCTGGATACAATTAAAGACACACTAAGACACCTTAATAGACACTTTGGACAAATTAAATACATCTTTTAGGACACTTTGAAAATCGGCAGCAACTAACTTAAAAGAAAAAAACTGCACTTTAATTCTTGAATTAAAAACACGTAAAAAGTTGTAATAAAATGAGACAAATTAATTTAGGCTTAGACAACTTAAATTTGGCACAAATCAAATTATTAGGACACTTTAATTTGATGTAGTAAAAAATAAATAAATTAAAAAGTTTAATTTATTTAAGCATTAAATTAAGTAATCAGCTCAATGAGCTAGAATGAGCTCAAATGAGCTGAAAACAAGCTCATTTTGGATGTGCACCAAAGTGCACAATAGCTCAACGGCTTTGCTCCAAGCTCTTAAGTTGTGAAACATTAGTGCCTCGGGCTGGACCGTATCATCCCCCCTCCTCAAGATGATTCGTTCTCGAATCGAGCCATTGGTTTTCTCGAACAGAATTCCTCTTGCTCGACTTTCCTTGATCAAATGGGAGAATAGTAATCGGGTCACCTGAAAACGGTAACCATGAGTTAGTGATACGATCCACCTCGGGTTGAGTCGAGTCGTATTTAAATTGCCCAACTGTCTTCGAGAAACAATGAATATTTAACTTAGTAGAATGGGTATGGAAAGAAATAGTTTTGGCAAAATAAATGATAGTTTAAGAGTATGGTTTGATGAAGTAAAATATGAAAGAAGAAATGGATTTTGGTTCAAAAATAGACAAGAAAGGAAAATGGTTAAACAAAAGTACAAACAAGAACCAATACCGATTTGGTATCGACTCGTTGTTTATAAGCCCTTTAGTTCGGTCTAGGAAATGGTTATGGTGACTTCGACCCACTATCTAGCAAGATAGGAACCTCGGTATGTTTGAACGCCACACTACAAATAGTGATAAGTTCAGTTTCGACAGAGAAAAATGAATGACACAACTAGAGCACAGGTAGCCAACGAATCTTTGAACGAAAATAGAGAAAAGTTTGCCTCACAAATTGAGCAGAATATCATTCATGAAAAATCAAAAGTCCCCCCAATATGTTGATTACATGTATATATAGTATCCAATGAGGCTAGTTGAATGGCCACTTTTAATGAGGATAATAATGATTTCAAATGAAGAGTCTCAACTTTTAGAATTCTAGCCATAAAACTGCCATCTTCAATGTGAGTAAATTACTTGTCAATGTCCTTTGAGTTCTTCCGTGATCATTGAAAAGTCACCAACCAAATGAAGAGTCTCAACCTTTGGAATTCTAGCCATGTAACTTCCATCTTCAATGTGATTAACTCTTGAATTAAGTTGCTTGTCAATGTCCTTTGAGTTCTTCCATGATCAATTGAAAAGTCACCACCAAATGATGGAGAAATGATTGCTTGTAGTAAATACCATGAAGCAAATGTTATGGAAGTTGAAGACAAAGAGGCTGCTGAATTTAAAGAACCATAATGCTCTTCTTTAATTAATAGTAATAATGTGATACGATCTATCTTGGGATGAGTCAAAATGTATTTGAGTTGCCCAATCATCTACGAGGAGGAGATAAGCCTTTCGTGAAATAATAGGGAAATACGGATGAGTTCACGGAAGCTTAAGTGAATTTGTTTAGAAGATGGGTTAAGTTAGGAATGGAGGTGTTTAAGTGTGGGAACGATTCAGATATGGAGAAGGATAGGCTCGATTTTATGATGAAAGAAAAATGGATAAGAGATAGATGATGTTTTGGTGGGAATGGATTAAAGAACTTAAACCAGAAACGATTCAACACAAGTATGTGTCACCCTAGTTTCTATAACGTTTAAGGTGGAAGATGGTAGTCGATGATGGACCAAAGACCCGTTACTTAGTGAAGTAAGAACCAATGGTATAATTGAATGGAAGAGAAACATTTGACACCACAAGCGAGCTTGATAAGTCAAAAATGAAACTCATACGAAAAAGAAGATGAGATAACTCACTCGAATGAACAAAAGTCCATATGATATGATTAATGATCAGAAGTCTAAGCCAAAAAAATATATATAGTGCTTTCATGTGGTTAGCTGAAGAGACAAATGAATTTAACTTTAATATGCAATTAAATAGCTAATCAATAGGCAAAAACTCTTGAATTCCTCCAGCCAAATAATAGCAATTTGATGACTCCAAATGAGCTGATTTCAATGTATTTGAATGCTTGGTTTCATGCTTTCTTAGTAGCCGAATGGTCACCAGCAACTTAATGAGAAGTTGTAACTCTTGTGTGATCTTTTAAGCCTCAAATGGTTATGGAAGATGAATAGGTTGCTGCCGAATTTAATGGAGATGTAATGCTTCCATCAATGATCATAACAGTTCCCTTTAAAATAAAACTTCCCAAAGTGTGTAACTGTTTTCACTTGAAAAGTCACATTAACTCTTCGTAACATCCCTTGAGTGTAACTAAAAATTGTCCTACATTCAAACACATTAAACAAACAAATTAATCACATTTAAACACTTATTAAACACTACTTTAACTTAAACACATTAAACACTTGACTTTATTAAATGAACTAAAAGTTAAGACTTCAATTAATGCGACAACTAGTTAATTTATGGAAGCGAAATTAAATTAACTTAAACTCATGCTTCATTAAAACATCCTAGTAACTAGATTAATTAATAAGCCTCTTATTAAATTAACTTAACTCGAGCTTCATTAAAACATCACGGTAACTAGATTAAAAACATCATTAAATGAACTTAACTCATGCATCAATAAATTAACCTAGTAACTAGATTAATTAAAGAAGCAATTACTCACTAAAAGAACTCAATTAATTAAACTAAGTTGAGTTGAATTAATGACCAACAACCATTTATTGAACTAAGATGCTTAAATGCAAGTATTTAAAATGCAAACTAAATAAACTGATGAATTATTTAATGCAAGACTTAAACTATCATGGGAGTTTCATAATGCAAGTCATTATTTATGATGCATACTAAACTAACATGAAGGTTGCATAATGCATTACTTTATTAAATGCAGAACACAAAAAGTGCAAGTTAAAATTAAAATATGCAAACTTATTAATTTAGGTAAAACTTTTAATTAAATTAAAAGTCCTTAAAAACATTGGTCCAATAACCAATCCGGCCTGTGAGATGTTTGATCTTGCACTTGGGCCCCTCAAGTTTAGGCCACTCTTGATGGTGTCGGATGAAGTCGAACCATGATGCGACCAAGTTCGCATCATACCCCCTCTTGAAAACGATTCGTCCTCAAATCAAGCTGATGGTTCTCTCGAACAGAATTCCTTTTGCTCGGCTTCCTCAGTCAAATGGGACGGATGATAATCGTATCACCTGAAGAAAATAATCATGGGTTAGCAAGAATTGTTTCAAAATAACTTACAACCCAAATATAACTATCACCAAACAAATAAATCGCATGCAAACAGGCATAATCACATTATCATACAAAAGGAATAAAGCCTTATCAAATATTTGAATTTGAATTGGATAAGTTTCATGGTATGCATACAATTTAAACAGATTCCAAAAGTCAAAATCAACATGTAACACATCAAATGATAGATATATTCATCACAAGTAGATAGTTGAGAAAATGCATATGGCACTCAAAATGAACATCCAAATCTTGCATTGAATGACATATGTAATCACTCGCTTTATAAACAAAAATTATCAAACACAAGATTCTTTTTGTCAACAAGTAGACCATCATTAACATGACAGAACATTCAAACATTTCATGATCTAAATGATGAAAATCAGCATCATGTGTTCTATCAACAACCGAAGAGAACAAAGACTTCTTAAAATTTTTAAATGGATCATACATGTGATGCAATATAGATTCTTTCACATGAAAATTATCAAAATTATCAATCTCAAAAATCCTATCATCATTCTTCGAAACATATAGATCACAATCAGGCAAAATAGAACGATTAATCTTAACATGATCTAAATGTTTGGCAAAAACATAATAAGCAACGCAAAGCTTATCACAATCTGGAGAGAGCAAAAATGCATCAACACAGTTTCAGAAGACTTACCTTTATTCTCAGAAGACTTACCTTTATTCTCAGAAAAAAAAAGATCGGTCTTACCTTGATCGAGCAACACAAACCTTCTCTCCACGGCCAAGTAGTGTAATCGAAGCTTCGTGTTCAATTCAACCATTTTCAAATGGAAAGTGAATTTCAAATACAACCATAAAAATTGTTTAAGGAACAAATAAAATTTGAAGACAAATTGAACAAAATTCATTACCTTATCCAAGAACCAATTTCCAAAATGATTGAAATTTTTCAAGCATAATTGTCATTGCTTGATTTTCCAACAAGACATACCAGATGGTACAAAACATATTCCTGATTTAAAAACATGATTTTGATTATTAAATTCAAGATGTGACAATGGTTTAAAAAATCAAACCTGTTAAACCAATAGGAATTGTGCAAACTCAAAATCGAACGATCAAATATCTTAACATGTTTCAAAATTGATTTACAAAAACTCAGCGATTTAGTATTTGACAACGAACAAATCTCATAATATCCACAATCAAACAAATGAGGATTAAAAGAAAAGTCATCATCATACTTACTCGCGTCTTGTAATTGTTGGATTTGCGTCTCTCCACCTTCATATTTTGCATCGCATTGATTTTCATGAGATAAACTCGCATTACCATCATTTAAAATATCAAAAATGATCGAAGGATGGCAATCAATGGTATTATCCACATAATCACAAACATTAGAAAAATTTGGTGGAGACAAACACGATTTGGGACACTTACCTTCCTTACCTTCCGGTGTAGGCGGTTCAATTTCACTTTCAACCTTACCTTTTTCAATCATTTGAAAGCGTCGTTCTTCGGGAGGTATTGAAGTTGAAGAACATCTTCGGTCCTTGAGAACTGAAATGAAGAAACAAATGAAGAACAAATTTCAAATGAGTTAGTTAATTCAACTCGCTCTTTTTCTCGCTCATCTTATTCTTTCACTTCTTTTTCTATCTCAATTTCTTTTCTTACTTTTTCAACATCTTTTTCTTTTTCAAATTCTTTTTCTTCTTTTTCAACTTCTTTTTGTTCACTCTCATTTTATTTTTTTTCTTTCAACTCTTTTTCAATTTCTTTTTGTTCTTTCTCTTTTCTTTTCATTTGATTTTTCTTTTCATTTTGATTACATCAAGAGGATGATTCAAAAGAATAAAAATACAAGGAATTGATTCTAAGATCGGCGATGTTCTCATAGATATCACGATCAATTCTTTGTGGAAGATGCTTCGTCGTGACATCTTGGAATCATAAGGCGAATAACTTGTGCTTGCGTATTCATCTTCGTAAAGGCTTCACACTCGTTAGTCGCTTTGTTTCACCTTGAATTCCTCATCGAATGATTTGAACCACTTCGAGAATGATCTTTCATAGAGGAATACTTGGACGCATATGAACCACGTTCACTTCCTCATTGATAACTTTGAAAAGTTTCAAATTTGTGGTCTGATTCATACCGTCTTGAACTTTTTGAGGAATAAGAATCTCGGTCACAGTCTCTCCTCAAATGTTCTTCTAAAGTGTGTCTTCGAGATGACCTTAACTCCGTCCTTCGATTTGAAGAAAGTCGCTCTTGCTGGTCTCATTCCTCAATTCGATCCAATCGCTTATACAACTTGTCAAACTTGGTATTCATGACTCTTTGCATTTCGTTCAACAAATATTGATATTCAGACTCTGAGAACACTTCTTGATTCATGTTTATTTTCTAAAAAGAAAGACTTTCAAAAAGAATAAAACAGAAAATTAAATCCTCACCATAAAATTCTCACAAGCCACTCGCAAAGAAAAATCGTTCACACTCGTGTTCACTCGTATAAGGCTTTTCTCTAATGTAGCACTCGTGCCTTTTACCGATCTCTCTCACTCTCACAATTTTGTACTTTGTTTCGAAAGACTTATTGTAGCTTGAGGGTTGGCTTCAAAATTGGTTAACAAAGGTTTGACGTTGGGAATCGAGTAGGCTAAAAGAAGGAAAAGGCAAATGGAGCAAGGGTGGGTGGCGTTGGGTGAAAAGAGAAAATACCAAATGATGGTAGAAGAAATTTTTTTCTGTAAAGATCGGGGTAAGAAGATGAGACTAGAAACAACAAGTACTTGCCAAACTTTCAAAAGAAAACTTCACTTCTTTTTTTTCTTCTCTTTTTTTGTATTTTTTTGTATTTTTTTCTTCTCTTTTTTTTGTATTTTTTTCACTTCAAATGTAAAAAGATGAATACAAAAGAAATGAAATAGAACTTCTTCTTTTTTTTCAATTTTTTTGAATTTATGCACTTACTTCAGATTTACGATGTTCGCAGTAGCTCCTCATCTTCTAGCTCTGATACCAAATGATACGATCTATCTCAAGATGAGTCAAAACATATTTGAGTTGCCCAATCATCTACGAGGAGGAGATAAGCCTTTCGGGAAATAATAGGGAAATACGGATGAGTTCGCAGAAGCTTAAGTGAATTTGTTTAGAAGATGAGTTAAGTTAGGAATGGAGGTGTTTAAGTGTGGGAATGATTCAGATATGGAGAAGGCTTAAGTGTTAGTTTAATTAATTAAGTTAGTGATTAATTATTTTTAAGTTTAATAATTGCATTAATGTGTCGGTTACATGTGATAATTGTAGGTGACTTTTCGGTTGATCATGGAGAACTCAAAGGACTTTGACAAGCAATTTAAGTAAAGAGTTAATCGCATTGAAGATGGGAGTTACATGGCTAGAATTCCAAAGGTTGAGACTTTTTATTTGGTTGGTGACTTTTCAGTTGATCATGAAGAACTCAAGGGACTTTGACAAGCAATTTAATTGAAGAGTTAATCATATTGAAGATGGGAGTTACATGGCTAGAATTCCAAAAGTTGAGGCTCTTCATTTAAAATCATTATTAGCCTCATTAAAAGTGACCATTTGATATGATCTGTCTTGGGATGAGTCAAAATGTATTTGAGTTGCCCAATCGTCTACGAGGAGGAGATAAGCCTTTCGAGAAATAAGAGGGAAATACGGATGAGTTTGCGGAAGCTTAAGTGAATTTGTTTAGAAGATGGGTTAAGTTAGGAATGGAGGTGTTTAAGTGTGGGAATGATTCAGATATGAAGAAGGATAGGCTCGGTTTTATGATGAAAGAAAAATGGATAAAAGATAGATGATGTTTTGGTAGGAATGGATTAAAGAACTTAAACGAAGCGATTCAACACAAGTATGTGTCACCCAGTTTCTATAACATTTAAGGTGGAAGATGGTAGTCGATGATGGACCAAAGACCCAGTTATTTAGCGAAGAACCAATGGTATAATTGAATGGAAGAAAGCGTTTGACGCCACAAGCGAGCTTGATAAGTCAAAATGAAACTTCATACGAAAACAAAGAGGAGATAACTCACTCGAATGAACAAAAGTCCATATGATATGATTAATGATCAAAAGTCTCAAAAAATTCCCTTTTTACAAAATAATAACAGGTATATATAGTGCTTACATGTGGTTAGCTTAAGAGACAAATGAATTCAACTTTAATATGCAATTAAATGGCTGAAATAAAATCTAAAAACTCTTGAATTCCTCCAGCCAAATAACAGAAACTTTATGACTCTTAATGAGATGATTAAATGAATTTGAATGCTTTAAAAAATGTCCTTTGAGTTGCCTTTGGCTAGCCAAAAAGTCTCCAGCAACTAATGGTGTTTTTAAAGGCTTAAATGTTGATACGATCTGCCTCGGGGTGAGTCAAGTCGTATGTGAGTTACCCAATCGTCTATGAGGAGTAATTGAAATGTTGTCGGGAAAAGGGTGAAATAAGGTTAAAGTTGCGAAAACTTATCAAAAAGGTTAAGATTTGGATAGGAGATGGAGATAGGTTCGGTTTAACAAATGAGAACAAAGGATAAATGTTAGGTGATATTTTGGTTAAATGATAAGAGATATTTGATGGAGAGGGATAGAAGAACTTAAACAAAGAATCGATTCAACACTAGAAAAGTGTCACCCCGGGTTCTATATTTGTTTAAGGTGGAAAATGGGAGTAGAGAAACCTCGACCCACTACTTAGAAAAGTAGAAACCTTGGTATAAAGGTGAACACCACACTATAGTGATAAGTTCGGATAGAAGAAAACGGGTTGACGCCACTAAAAACTAGATAAGCCAACGAGTCTTCTTCAATGAAATATGAGAGAAAATAATCTCACAAATTGAGCAGCATAACATTAACAAATTCCATTAGTCTTTTTTTCAATAGGTAGATTACATGTATTTATAGTGTCATAGAAACTAGCTGAATGGTCACTTATATTTAAGCTAATAATGAGCTCAAATTAAAAGTCTCAACTTTTGAAATTCTAGCCCAAATAACTTCATCTTCAATGTGAATAATTTCTTCAATTAAGTGGCTGTCAAAGTCCTTTGAAGTCTCCATGACCAATTGAAAAGTCACCTAACTCCATCCTTCAATGTGAGTAATTTCTTTAATTAAGTTTCTTTGAAAACCTTTTGAAGTCTCCATGAGCAACCAAAAAGTCACCGGCATCTTTGATGGAGAATTGAATGATGTGATTAATTGCTTTCAGAGTCTTTGGAAGTCTCCATGTCCAACCGAAAAGTCACCAGCATTTTTGATGGAGAATTGATTGCATGAAGTGATTACTCATAAAACAATCGGTTATGGATGTAGAAACAAAGAGGCTGTCAAAATTAAAGAAGAATAATGCTCTTCTTTAATATAAAAACAACTTCTTAATGATGTATTAAGCCCCTTTATATCAGCCCCCCTCTTGTGTAACCGAATTCACTTGAAAAGCCATCCTATTCATAACAGCCTTTTGAAATAATGGATGTGAGTTGAAAAGTCACCTGCAATTAACACATGTAACCGACACATTAATGCAATTATTAAATTTAAAACAAATTAACAACTAACTTAATTAAATAAGATAACACTTAACATCATTTATTCTAGCAACTAGCTTAATTAAATAAACTAACATTTAATCATCATTTATTCCAAGAACTAGCTTAATTAAACAAAGCATCATTAAATGAACTTAACTCGCATCAATAAATTAACCTAGTAACTAGATTAATTAAAGAAACAAACTATTAAATTAAATTCATTAAAGAACTCAATTTAATTAAACTGAGTGTTTAATTAATGACCAGCAACCATTTATTGAACTAAGATGCTTAAATGCATGATTTAAAATGCAAACTAAACACACAAATGAGTTACTTAATGCATGACTTAATTAAATGCAGAACACATAATGCATGTCATAAATAAAATATGTTGATCAATAATGCATGACATTAACTAAAGATGCATTTAATTAAACAAGACATAAATAAAGACTAAAGTATTCAGCGGATTCAAGCTCAAATAAGCTGAATTTGAACTGGATGGAGCTCATGGAGCTGGAAACGAGCTGGGATCAGCTTGCCAACAGTGCAATGCTCGACTCGGGATACTTGTCTGATGAAGTTTGCGGGACGTGCTCGCATCAAATGTCCATCATGAATGCTTTTAAAATATGTCCCTTGAGTTCTTCCATGATCAACTGAAAAGTCACCAACCAAATGAAGAGTCTCAACCTTTGGAATTCTAGCCATGTAACTTCCATCAAATGAAGGGTCTCAACCTTTGGAATTCTATCCATGTAACTTCCTTCTTCAATGTGAGTAACTCTTCAATGAATGCATAACACCCTTTAGAAATAATGGTTGTAAGATGAAAAGTCTCTTGCAATTATCACATGTAACCGACAAATTAATGCAATTATTAAACTTAAAACAAATTAACAACTAACTTAATTAAATGAACTAACACTTAAGCTTCATTTATTCTAGCAACTAGACTTAAATAAATGAACTAACACTTAAACTTTATTTATTCTAGCAACTAGACTTAAATAAATGAACTAACACTTGAACTTTATTTATTCCAAGAACTAACTTAATTAAATAAAGCATCATTAAATGAACTTAACTCATGCATCAATAAATTAACCTAGTAACTAGATTAATTAAAGATAGAACTATTAAATTCACTAAAAGAACTTAATTAATTAAACTAAGTTGAGTTGAATTAATGACCAACAACCATTTATTGAACTAAGATGCTTAAATGCAAGTATTTTAAATGCAAACTAAATGCAAAGCTGAAAATTAAATAAAGAGCTCAATTTAGTTGGATCGGTTCAAATAGATGGAATCAGTTTCATTTTGCACTTTGGCCCCTCGAGCTTAGGCCACTCTCGATGGCATCGGATGGAGTCGAACCATGATGCGACCAGGTTTGCATCATACCCCCTCTTGAAAGCGATTCATCCTCAAATCGAGCCGATAATTCTCTCGAATAGAATTCCTTTTACTCGGCTTCCCTCGGTCAAATGGGGTGGATGATAATCGTATCACCTGAAGAAAATAATCATGGGTTAGCAAGAATTGTTTCAAAATAACTTGCAACCCAAATATAATTATCACCAAACAAATAAATTGCATGCAAACAGGCATAATCACGTTATCATACAAAAGGAATAAAGTGTTATCAAATATTTGAATCTGAATTGGATAAGTTTCATGGTATGCATACAATTTAAACAGATTCCAAAAGTCAAAATCAACATGTGAGTAACACATTAAATGATAGATATATTCATCACAAGCGAGATAGTTGAGAAAAATGCATATGGCACTCGAAAGTGAACATCCAAATCTTGCATTGAGCGACATATGTAATCACTCGCACATAAACAAAATTATCAAACACAAGATTCTTTTGTCAATAAGTAGACCATCATTAAACATGATGAACGTTCAAACATTTCATGATCTAAATGATGAAAATCAGCATCATGTGTTCTATCAACAACAAGAGAACAAAGACTTCTCAAAATTTTTAAATGGATCACACATGTGACGAATATAGATTCTTTCACACGAAAATTATCAAAATTATCAATCTCAAAATCACATCATCATTCATCGAAACATATAGATCACAATCGGGCAAAATAGAATGATTAATCTTAACATGATCTAAATGTTTGGCAAAAACATAATAAGCAACGTAAAGCTTATCACAATCCGGAGAAAGCAAAAATGCATCAACAATTTCAGAAGACTTACCTTTATTCTCAAAAAATAAAGATCAGTCTTACCTTGATCGAGCAACACAAACCTTCTCTCCACGGCCAAGTAGTGTAATCAAAGCTTCGTGTTCAATTCAACCATTTTCAAATGGAAAATAAATTTCAAATACAACCATAAAAATTGTTTATGGAACGACTAAAATTTGAAGACAAATTGAACAAAATGCATTACCTTATCCAAGAACCAATTTCAAAATAATTGAAATTTTTCAAGCATAATTGTCATTGTTTGATTTTCCAACAAGACATACTAGATGATACAAAACATATTCCCGGTTTAAAAATGTGATTTTGATTATTAAATTCAAGATGTGACAATGGTTTAGAAAAATCAAACATGTTAAACCAATAGGAATTGTGCAAACTCAAAATCGAACGATCAAATCTCTTAACATGTTTCAAAATCGATTTACAAAAACTCAACGATTTAGTATTTGACAACGAACAAATCTCATAATATCCATAATCAAACAAATGGGGATTAAAAGAAAAGTCATCATCATACTTACTCGCGTCTTGTAATTATTGGATTTGTGCCTCTCCACCTTCATATTTTGCATCGCATTGATTTTCATGAGATAAACTCGCATTACCATCATTTAAAACATCAAAAATGATCGAAGGATGGCAATCAACGGTATTATCCACATAATCACAAGCATTAGAAAATTTTGGTGGAAACAAACACGATTTTGGACACTTACCTTCCTTACCTTCCGGTGTAGGTGGTTCAATTTCACTTTCAACCTTACCTTTTTCGATCATTTGAAAGTGTCATTCTTTTGGGAGGTATTGAAGTTGAAGAACATCTTTTGGTCCTTGGGAACTGAAATGAAGAAACAAATGAAGAACAAACTTCAAATGAGTTAGTTAAATCAACTCGCTCTTTTTCTCACTCATCTTGTTCTTTCACTTCTTTTTCTATCTCAATTTCTTTTCTTGCTTTTTCAACTTCTTTTTCAACTTCTTTTTGTTCACTCTCATTTTTGTTTTCTTTTCTTTTGAACTCTTTTTTTAATTTCTTTTGTTCTTTCTCTTTTCTTTTCATTTGATTTTTCTTTTCATTTTAATTACAACAAGAGGATGATTCAAAAGAATCAAAATGGTCACTTATATTTAAGCTAATAATGAGCTCAAATTAAAAGTCTCAACTTTTGAAATTCTAGCCCAAATAACTTCATCTTCAATGTGAATAATTTCTTCAATTAAGTGGTGTCAAAGTCCTTTGAAGTCTCCATGACCAATTGAAAAGTCACCTAACTCCATCCTTCAATGTGAGTAATTTCTTTAATTAAGTTTCTTTGAAAACCTTTTGAAGTCTCCATGAGCAACCAAAAGTCACCGCATCTTTGATGGAGAATTGAATGATGTGATTAATTGCTTTGAGTCTTTGGAAGTCTCCATGTCCAACCGAAAAGTCACCAGCATTTTGATGGAGAATTGATTGCATGAAGTGATTACTCATAAAACAATCGGTTATGGATGTAGAAACAAAGAGGTTGTCAAAATTAAAGAAGAATAATGCTCTTCTTTAATATAAAACAACTTCTTAATGATGTATTAAGCCCCTTTATATCACCCCCCTCTTGTGTAACGAATTCACTTGAAAAGCCATCCTATTCATATGACCTTTTGAAATAATGGATGTGAGTTGAAAAGTCACCGCAATTAACACATGTAACAGACACATTAATGCAATTATTAAATTTAAAACAAATTAACAACTAACTTAATTAAATAAGATAACACTTAACATCATTTATTCTAGCAACTAGCTTAATTAAATAAACTAACATTTAATCATCATTTATTCCAACAACTAGCTTAATTAAACAAAGCATCATTAAATGAACTTAACTCTGCATCAATAAATTAACCTAGTAACTAGATTAATTAAAGAAACAAACTATTAAATTAAATTCATTAAAGAACTCAATTTAATTAAACCGAGTGTTTAATTAATGACCAGCAACCATTTATTGAACTAAGATGCTTAAATGCATGATTTAAAATGCAAACTAAACACACAAATGAGTTACTTAATGCATGACTTAATTAAATGCAGAACACATAATGCATGTCATAAATAAAATATGTTGATCAATAATGCATGACATTAACTAAAGATGCATTTAATTAAACAAGACATAAATAAAGACTAAAGTATTCATGGATTCAAGCTCAAATAAGCTGAATTTGAGCTGGATGGAGCTCATGGAGTCGAAACGCAGTGGGATCGACTTGCCAGCAGTCACAATGCTCGACTCGGGATACTTGTGCGATGAAGTTTATGGACGTGCTCGCATCAAATGTCCATCATGAATGCTTTTAAAATATGTCCCTTGAGTTCTTCCATGATCAACTGAAAAGTCACCAACCAAATGAAGAGTCTCAACCTTTGGAATTCTAGCCATGTAACTTCCATCAAATGAAGGGTCTCAACCTTTGGAATTCTATCCATGTAACTTCCTTCTTCAATGTGAGTAACTCTTCAATGAATGCATAACACCCTTTAGAAATAATGGTTGTAAGATGAAAAGTCTCCTGCAATTATCACATGTAACCGACAAATTAATGCAATTATTAAACTTAAAACAAATTAACAAGTAACTTAATTAAATGAACTAACACTTAAGCTTCATTTATTCTAGCAACTAGACTTAAATAAATGAACTAACACTTAAACTTTATTTATTCTAGCAACTAGACTTAAATAAATGAACTAACACTTGAACTTTATTTATTCGACAACTAACTTAATTAAATAAAGCATCATTAAATGAACTTAACTCATGCATCAATAAATTAACCTAGTAACTAGATTAATTAAAGATAGAACTATTAAATTCACTAAAAGAACTTAATTAATTAAACTAAGTTGAGTTGAATTAATGACCAGTAACCATTTATTGAACTAAGATGCTTAAATGCAAGTATTTTAAATGCAAACTAAATGCAAAGCTGAAAATTAAATAAAGAGCTCAATTTAGTTGGATCGGTTCAAATAGCTGGAATCAGTTTCATTTTGCACTTTGGCCCCTCGAGCTTAGGCCACTCTCGATGGCATCGGATGGAGTCGAACCATGATGCGACCAGGTTTGCATCATACCCCTCTTGAAAGCGATTCATCCTCAAATCGAGCCGATAATTCTCTCGAATAGAATTCCTTTTACTCGGCTTCCCTCGGTCAAATGGGGTGGATGATAATCGTATCACTGAAGAAAATAATCATGGGTTAGCAAGAATTGTTTCAAAATAACTTGCAACCCAAATATAATTATCACCAAACAAATAAATTGCATGCAAACAGCATAATCACGTTATCATACAAAAGGAATAAAGTGTTATCAAATATTTGAATCAATTGGATAAGTTTCATGGTATGCATACAATTTAAACAGATTCCAAAAGTCAAAATCAACATGTGAGTAACACATTAAATGATAGATATATTCATCACAAGCAGATAGTTGAGAAAAATGCATATGGCACTCGAAAGTGAACATCCAAATCTTGCATTGAACGACATATGTAATCACTCGCACATAAACAAAAATTATCAAACACAAGATTCTTTTTGTCAATAAGTAGACCATCATTAAACATGACAGAACGTTCAAACATTTCATGATCTAAATGATGAAAATCAGCATCATGTGTTCTATCAACAACCGAAGAGAACAAAGACTTCTCAAAATTTTTAAATGGATCACACATGTGACGAATATAGATTCTTTCACACGAAAATTATCAAAATTATCAATCTCAAAATCCTGTCATCATTCATCGAAACATATAGATCACAATCGGGCAAAATAGAATGATTAATCTTAACATGATCTAAATGTTTGGCAAAACATAATAAGCAACGCAAAGCTTATCACAATCCGAGAAAGCAAAATGCATCAACAATTTGGAAGACTTACCTTTATTCTCAAAAATAAAGATCGGTCTTACCTTGATCGAGCAACACAAACCTTCTCTCCACGGCCAAGTAGTGTAATCAAAGCTTCGTGTTCAATTCAACCATTTTCAAATGGAAAATAAATTTCAAATACAACCATAAAAATTGTTTATGGAACGACTAAAATTTGAAGACAAATTGAACAAAATGCATTACCTTATCCAAGAACCAATTTCCAAAATAATTGAAATTTTTCAAGCATAATTGTCATTGTTTGATTTTCCAACAAGACATACTAGATGATACAAAACATATTCCGGTTTAAAATGTGATTTTGATTATTAAATTCAAGATGTGACAATGGTTTAGAAAAATCAAACATGTTAAACCAATAGGAATTGTGCAAACTCAAAATCGAACGATCAAATCTCTTAACATGTTTCAAAATCGATTTACAAAAACTCAACGATTTAGTATTTGACAACGAACAAATCTCATAATATCCATAATCAAACAAATGGGGATTAAAAGAAAAGTCATCATCATACTTACTCGCGTCTTGTAATTATTGGATTTGCGTCTCTCCACCTTCATATTTTGCATCGCATTGATTTTCATGAGATAAACTCGCATTACCATCATTTAAAACATCAAAAATGATCGAAGGATGGCAATCAACGGTATTATCCACATAATCACAAGCATTAGAAAATTTTGGTGGAAACAAACACGATTTTGGACACTTACCTTCCTTACCTTCGGTGTAGGTGGTTCAATTTCACTTTCAACCTTACCTTTTCGATCATTTGAAAGTGTCATTCTTTTGGGAGGTATTGAAGTTGAAGAACATCTTTTGGTCCTTGGGAACACGAAATGAAGAAACAAATGAAGAACAAACTTCAAATGAGTTAGTTAAATCAACTCGCTCTTTTCTCACTCATCTTGTTCTTTCACTTCTTTTCTATCTCAATTTCTTTTCTTGCTTTTTCAACTTCTTTTTCAACTTCTTTTTGTTCACTCTCATTTTTGTTTTCTTTTCTTTTGAACTCTTTTTTTAATTTCTTTTTGTTCTTTCTCTTTTTCTTTTTCATTTGATTTTTCTTTTTCATTTTAATTACAACAAGAGGATGATTCAAAAGAATCAAAAATACAAGGAATTGATTCTAAGATCGAAGCGATGTTCTCATAGATATCATGATCAATGCTTCATGAAAAATCCTTCGTGCTCGACATCTTTGATTCATAAGATGAGTAACTCATACTTTCTTCTTGTTCGTCACCATAGTAGGCTTCAAACTTTACTTTGCTTTTCCTTGAATCCTTCGTCGAATAAGAATCACAATTTGAACTACTTTGAGAGAATACTTGGACGCATATGAACCACGTTCACTTCCTCATTGATAACTTTGAAAAGTTTCAAATTTGTGGTTTGATTCATACAGTCTCGAACTTTTTGAGGAATAAGAATCTCGATCACAGTCTCTCCTCAAATGTTCTTCTAAAGTGTGTCTTCGAGATGACCTTGACTCCGTCCTTCAATTTGAAGAAAGTCGCTCTTGCTGGTCTCCTTCCTCAATTCAATCCAATCGCTTATACAACTTGTCAAACTTGGTATCCATGACTCTTTGCATTCCGTTCAACAAATATTGATATTCAGACTCTGAGAACACTTCTTGATTCATGTTTATTTTCAGAAAAGAAAGACTTTCAAAAAGAATAAAACAGAAAATTAAATCCTCACCATAAAATTCTCACAAGTCACTCGCAAAGAGAAATCTCTCACACTCATGTTTCACTCGTATAAGGCTTTTCTCTAATGTAGCACTCGTGCCTTTTATGCTTTCTCTTGCTCTCACAATTTCGTACTTCGTTTCGAAAGACTTATTGCAGCTTGAGGGTCGGCTTCAAAATTGGTTAACAAAGGTTTGACGTTGGGTATCGGGTAGGCTAAAAGAAGGAAAAGGCAAATGGAGTAAGGGTGGGTGGCGTTGGGTGAAAAGAGAAAATACCAAATGATGGTAGAAGAAATTTTTTTTCTGTGAAGATCGAGGTAAGAAGATAAGACTAGAAACAACAAGTACTTGCCAAACTTTCAAAAGAAAACATCACTTCTTTTTTTCTTCTTTTTTTTTTCATATTTTTTTCATATTTTTTTCTCTTTTTTTGTATTTTTTTTCCACTTCAAATGTAAAAAGATGAATACAAAAGAAATAAAATACAACTTTTCTTCAAAATTTTTTTGAATTTACGCACTTACTTTGGATTACGATGTTCACCGTAGCTCCCCATTTTCTAGCTCTGAAACCAAATGATACGATCCATCTCGGGATGAGTCGAAACTTATTTGAGTTACCCAATCGTCTACGAGGAGGAGATAAGCCTTTAGGGAAATAATAGGGAAATACGAATGAGTTCGCAGAAGCTTAAGTGAATTTATTTAGAAGATGGGTTAAGTTAGGAATGGAGGTGTTTAAGTGTGGGAATGATTCAGATATGGAGAAGGATCGTAACACCCCAAACTCGGCCCATTCGCTACGACCGAATTTGAAATGCCACTGCAGAAATCGTTTGAAAAACTTTTAACTTAGAGTTAAAAACATAAAAGTTAGTTTTCTTTACTAAAACATTGTATAATTAAAATTTCAAATAAGTTTAAGTTGTTACAAATTTTTCGATTTAAAAACTCTAACATATATTTTAAAATATAAGTTGCTAAAAATAAAACATTTTCAAATAATACTTTAATCGTCAATCCACTTTAAATATAATAATAAACCTCAAACCCTTAAAAGGCCCTTATTACAATAAACCTTACTTAAAAATCTCGAAAATATAAAATACGTAAATAATTAAAACATCTCTGCATGGGCCACCTCGTATCCACTCCAACCCGGTCCAAGCTTTATGCATCACCTACGATGTTGGTAAAAATTGGGTGAGTCAAACAGACTCAGTGCATAGTTTTTTCACATGCCTTCACACATGGGCTTGGCCTACATCCACACATCATTACATATCAGATGATAAGGCAATATATCCACATAATTCCACATATTGGGCTTGGCCCTTATCCACATTGATCCACATAATCAGTCATGCAAAATGCATAAATATGCAACATGAATCCCAACCCAACCTAATGTCCATCCGTCACACCTACCTTGGCAAACCCGCTGCCCAAGGCCGTGGCTAATCCACCGATCAACCAAGTGATCCACATATCTTCTTACCTTGGCAGACCTGCTGCAAAAGGCCGTGGCTGAGCCACCGATCACATAAGTGATCCCACATATCAATCAGTCTACGGTGATGCACACAGCTATCAACCGCCAAGATGTGGCACCTAGCCAACACCTCCCTTGATGAGGCACATAGCCAACATCAAGCGCCAATGTAGCACAAGGCTAACATTAGACCACGTACATAAAGTACACCCTTTCCTTCGATAGTCACATCCCAAGCCCCATGCATACATGTGTATCATGACAGATTAACATTTAGAGTATGCTCATAACAAATATCACACATATACCATATGCAAAATAATGTCATAGAGCACTGACTTGATTATTCGATTACCCACTACGGGTATCCACCATCTTAGCCATTATTTCCGGCTAACATACACATCATAACATATGTATATAACAACATACAAATAACAGGAGAATAGTGCGATAACTACGCACCTGTTTTGGCACAGTCTACTCAATCCCAAAATACTACTTCTTATTCTTGAAACTGTTGAAATCCTATACACCATATGTTAGAATCGGCTACAAGCAATAATCTAGAGAAGATGGCCCTTGGCCGAATACTATACTTGCTTACCATGATCACTTCAAATCCCGGATGACTCCTTCAATGCTCCTTAATATCGGCTACATACAAAAGACACAATATTATGTTACTACGATATTCGGCCATGCCTTAACCAAAGCCTAATCACTAGATTCGGCACCCTTGTGAAAAGAATCCAAAATCGATTGCTAAAGAAAGAAACACTTACCACTACTCATTGCTTACCACTAACGATCAACTTCCCGAAATTACCTTCCTAGGTTCGGCCACAAAAGAGAAACTAAATTTGGCCCTTAACTTTCGGCTTTGAAGAGTAAAAGAAGTGATAGGGAGATTCAAATAAAGATTCGGCTATGGCTCATCAAATAAAGTTGAAATATTCGGCAATGGTGAATAATGGGGGAGAGTTTTTGGTTTCAAATGAAAAGGAAGGAAAAAGGGAGAATTTGCTCAAAATTTCAGCAAAAGAAAATAAAATAAAGAAAAGAATAGCCAAAAGCTGGTCACCCCTATTTATGCTACCCAAATTCGGCCATCCCCCCTTAGACCACAAAACCGTCCATGTTCATGGACAAGTTGGCCATGAAATAATTTCCAAAACATACACCTTAGCACATGCCTTGTAATCCTCTACTTTCCCAAGGTTTCAAAAATTCTATCCCTTATTTCCTCCTAATCTTCCTCCTTATCCCTTTCAAAATTCAACCATCCCCTCTAGCCCTAAAATTAACCAGGTTCATGGCCAAGAGAGTCAACCTTTGCCAACTATTCTATCCATAACACATTCCTCAATTCAAGCTTTATGTCCCCTTATCATACCATATTTTCTTGATTCCATACCTTAACTAATAACTTGCCTTATTCCTTTAGTCTACTATCCATAAATGATAAAGTCCAACCTTATCTTAATTAGAGTTGACTAACACATGCCATACACATGCAAAAATAAAAGTCACCTTATTGCCATTCATGGATTCAACCTCTTCCTATGCAATTACTCATGCGCCAACACCACTTTACTACTAGCTCATTTATGCTAAAGAAACACTTAAATTAACTTAAGCATCATAATCACTTGATCCACTTCACTAAATTCTCCATACTAAAAATTATTCTAAACCAATTAATTCCAAGCCTTCTCAAGACTATATTAGGCATACAATAAAATCATATTCGAGCTAACACAATCAACAAGATGATACTCAAATTTTTCCTAAAGCCCAAGGCCCAATCGGCCCAATCCTCTAGGCCCAATTTCTGGATATTACAATTCTACCCTCCTTAAAAATAATTTCGTCCTCGAAATTACTTACTAACGAACAATTGTACGTCCTAACTCACCACACTACGCTACTGCTGCGCACTCTGATCTTAATAAAACTAATATACTTTCTACTAAATCTTGGAACCCTGACCAGACCCAACTGGTTCCGACACAGCCATCCTGTCTCTACCGCATCCATGATGACCACGTCCCCTAGAACTCATGTCTACTTTGCAATTTAATCTGATTTAAGAAATTTTATGAATTAGATTTGTTCCACTGTTTATCCGCGAATAATTTTATGAAAATAGCTTAATAGTAGTTCTTTCGATCATTCAAAGTTTTCATTTCAAGTTTTCTACCCTAATTCAGAGAAACACACACATTCAATGATATCCATCACACACATTCAACACTTCATTATGGGCATTTCGACCATTCCGACCAGGGTAATTTCGTCATTTTCCTACAGGGTATTTTCGTAATTAATCGAGGTTAACTTGAAAATAATCTTTACAAATCAAGGCATTTTGAAATCTCAAAGTCTCGAGGGTATTTTGGAAAATATTCTTCGAATCAAGGGTATTGCAAAAATTTTGGAAATCGGGGTTATTCAGGTAATTTTGGAAGGCAGAGGCATTTTAGTAAATTTTCCAATTCAGGGCATCTTAACATTTTGCAAAATAGGGGTTTTGGTATTTTTATAAATTAAGAATATTTTCATAAAAGTCGAGGGTAACATGATAATTTTATAAACCAAGGGCATTTTCGTAATTTTATAGCTCGGGGGTATTTTAGTAATTTTGTAAATCGAGTGTATTTTAGAAAATTTTCAAGTCTAAAAGGATTTTATAAATCAGAGGGGTAATTTGGTAAATTTAAAACTAAGATCTTTATGAAACAGTATGGCTAGTCCCTTTCGGGTTTTAGTTATCGGGTTTAGCTCGTGAATAGGTCCTCTTGGTTAGGGTGAACCGTAACTACGCACCAGGTAGGATTCCAGTGAAGAGGAGGTGAGTCACGAGGATCGCTTAAGTACCGTGGATCTTAGGATCCAATCCTAGACATCGCACAATGGTTGCCACACCCTAACTCGGCGACTTACTTCTGTGTTTGTTTAGTTGTTCTTAAGTCTTATGCATGTGTTTGAGTGTACTAGCCCTAGGGTTCAATAGCCCTAATCTTCTAGTCTATGAGCCCAATTATGCCCATAACATTCATATATACAAATCACTTCAATAGTCAGAGGTACTTACCTGGCAGACTTCGGGTCGGAGATACAGGTGCCATGCCAGAATAACCTGAAAAATTTCGTGAAAATCCATATTTTTTAAAAGCCCATTAAAAAAATGTTTTTGGGCTCAAAACCCTCAAAGCCGAGTTTTGAACCAGGCTCTGATACCAAATTGTAACACCCCAAACTCGGTCTATTCGCTACGACCAAATTTGAAATGCCACTGCAGAAAACGTTTGAAAAACTTTTGACTTAGAGTTAAAAACATAAAAGTTAGTTTTCTTTACTAAAACATTGTATAATTAAAATTTCAAATAAGTTTAAGTTGTTACAAATTTTTTGATTTAAAAACTCTAAAATATATTTTAAAATATAAGTTGCTAAAAATAAAATATTTTTAAATAATACTTTAATCGTCAATCCACTTTAAATATAACAATAAACCTCAAACCCTTAAAAGGCCCTTATTACAATAAACCTTACTTAAAATATTGAAAATATAAAATACGTAAATAATTAAAAACATCTTCTGCATGGGCCACCTCGTATCCACTCCAACCCGGTCCAAGCTTTATGCATCACCTGCGATGTTGGTAAAAATTGGGTGAGTCAAACAGACTCAGTGCATAGTTATTTCACATGCCTCCGCACATGGGCTTGGCCCACATCCACACATCATTACATATCAGATAATAAGGCAATATATCCACATAATTCCACATATTGGGCTTGGCCCTTATCCACATTGATCCACATAATCAGTCATGCAAAATGCATAAATATGCAACATGAAGCCCAACCCAACCTAATGTCCATCCGTCACACCTACCTTGGCAAACCCGCTGCCTAAGGCCATGGCTAATCCACCGATCAACCAAGTGATCCACATATCTTACCTCGGCAGACCTGCTGCAAAAGGCCGTGGCTGAGCCACCGATCACATAAGTGATCCCACATATCAATCAGTCTACGGTGATGCACACAGCTATCAACCGTCGAGATGTGGCACATAGCCAACACCTCCCTTGATGAGGCACATAGCCAACATCAAGCGCCAATGTAGCACAAGGCTAACATTAGACCACGTACATAAAGTACACCCTTTCCTTCGATAGTCACATCCCAAGCCCCATGCATACATGTGTATCATGACAGATTAACATTTAGAGTATGCTCATCACAAATATCACACATATACCATAGGCAAAATAATGTCATAGAGCACTGACCTGATTATTCGATTACCCACTACGAGTATCCACCATCTTAGCCATTATTTTTGGCTAACATACACATCATAACATACGTATATAACAACATACAAATAATAGGAGAATAATGCGATAACTACGCACCTGTTTTGGCACAGTCTACTCAATCCCAAAATACTACTTCTTGTTCTTAAAACTGTCAAAATCCTATACACCATATGTTAGAATCGACTACAAGCAATAATCTAGAGACTTGCTTACCTTGATCACTTCAAATCCCGGATGACTCCTTTAATGCTCCTTAATATCGGCTACATACAAAAGACACAATATTATGTTACTACGATATTCAGCCATGCCTTAACCAAAGCCTAATCACTAGATTCGGCACCCTTGTGAAAAGAATCCAAAACCGATTGCTAAAGAAAGAAACACTTACCACTACTCGTTGCTTACCACTAACGATCAACTTCCCGAAATTACCTTCCTAGGTTCGGCCACAAAAGAGAAACTGAATTTGGCCCTTAACGTTCGGCTTTGAAGAGTAAAAGAAGTGATAGGGGGATTCAAATAAAGATTCGGCTATGGCTCATCAAATAAAGTTGAAATATTCGGTAATGGTGAATAATGGGGGAGAGTTTTCGATTTCAAATGAAAAGGAAGGAAAAAGGGAGAATTTGCTCAAAATTTCGACAAAAGAAAATAAAATAAAGAAAAAAATAGCCAAAAGTTGGTCACCCCTATTTATGCTACCTAAATTCGGTCATCCCCCCTTAGACCACAAAATCGTCCATGTTCATGGACAAGTTGGCCATGAAATAATTTCCAAAACATACACCTTAACACATGCCTTGTAATCCTCTACTTTCCCAAGATTTCAAAAATTCTATCCCTTATTTCCTCCTAATCTTCCTCCTTATCCCTTTCAAAATTCAACCATCCCTCTAGCCCCAAAAACTAACGTGTTCATGGCCAAGAGAGTCAACCTTTGCCAACTATTCTATCCATAACACATTCCTCAATTCAAGCTTTATGTCCCCTTATCATACCATATTTTCTTGATTCCATACCTTAACTAATAACTTGCCTTATTCCTTTAGTCTACTATCCATAAATGATAAAGTCCAACCTTATCTTAATTAGAGTTGACTGACACATGCCATACACATGCAAAATAAAAGTCACCTTATTGCCATTCATGGGATTCGAACCTCTTCCCTCATGCAATTACTTATGCGCCAACACCACTTTACTACTAGCTCATTTATGCTAACATTAAACACTTAAATTAACTTAAGCATCATAACCACTTGATCCACTTCACTAAATTCTCCATACTAAAAATTATTCTAAACCAATTAATTCCAAGCCTTCTCAAGACTATATTAGGCATACAATAAAATCATATTCGAGCTAACACAATCAACAAGATGATACTCAAATTTTTCCTAAAGTCGAAGGCCCAATCCTACTAGGCCCAATTTCGAGATATTACAAGGATAGGCTCAGTTTTATGATGAAAGAAAAATGGATAAAAGATAGATGATGTTTTGGTGGGAATGGATTAAAGAACTTAAACCAGAAATGATTCAACACAAGTGTGTGTCACCCCAGTTTCTATAACATTTAAGGTGGAAGATGGTAGTCGATGATGGACCAAAGACCCGTTACTTAGAGAAATAAGAACCAATGGTATAATTGAATGGAAGAGAAACGTTTGACGCCACAAGGGAGCTTGATAAGTCAAAAATGAAACTCGTACGAAAACGAAGAGGAGATAACTCACTCGAATGAACAAAAGTCTATATGATATGATTAATGATCAAAAGTCTTAAAAAATTCTCTTTTTACAAAGTAATAACAGGTATATATAGTGCTTACACGTGGTTAGCTGAAGAGACAATGAATTCAAGGCATATATAGTGCTTACATGTGGTTAGCTGAAGAGACAATGAATTCAACTTTAATATGCAATTAAATAGCTGAAATAAAATCTAAAAACTCTTGAATTCCTCCAGCCAAATAACAGCAACTTTATGACTCCTAATGAGATAATTAAATGAATTTGAATGCTTTAAAAAATGTCCTTTGAGTTGCCTTTGGCTAGCCAAAAAGTCTCCAGCAACTAATGGTGTTTTTAAAGGCTTAAATGTCTATCATGAATGCTTTTAAAATATGTCCCTTGAGTTCTTCCATGATCAACTGAAAAGTCACCAACCAAATGAAGAGTCTCAATGTAACACCCCAAACCCGGCCCAAACATTACTACCGAATTTGGTTTGCTACAGAGAAAATATTTTGAAAACCATTTTAAAACCGATTCAAAATTTTGTTGAAATGCCTTTCATTTTCAATTCTCTTTGTTAAAACCATACTTAATTTGTTTAAAAATATTTATTGAGTCAAATTGTTTAGACTTCAAATGTACCCGATGGCACTTTAAAACATTTTATGTTTAATTTGAGAAAACATGTGCATCCGCTTTTAACATCATCAAATAGTTTAAACAAAACATTCAAAACATACAGCAATAACAAAAATAATTCTAGGAGGCCTTATTACATCTTAATTAAAACAAACCAATGAAAAATAATTAAAATTCAAAGTTCATTTATATCAAATGTCCTTTGCATGGCCACCTCAAGTCCATCCGGTTCCTCATCCGCAATCTACGAGTCACACGAAAAATTAAAGGAGAAGGTGAGTCACCAAGACTCAATGTGTACCCTTCCCGATTTAGTGCAACAACATACACAAATCATAACCAATTAATATGCATAAGTTTAAGATGCACCCATCCTAACAATCCAAACGCCTTTTCTACCCGTGTGGTACCAAACCATCGGTGGTGTCAAACCACCGTGACGATAGTCACAAATGTGATGCCAAATCACCGAGATACCAAATCTCGGTGTCCGAGGACACAAATCGAATGATGGGGCCAACCCATCGTGTGATACCAAATCACTTGGCGTCAATCCCATATCTCAAAGTGGGTCAACCCACGGTGGTGCTAAGCCACAGGGGACGAGACGCTATGAGGTGCCAAACCTCCGGAGGTACCAAACCTCCGTGACCGTAGTCACAATGTGTTACCAAAATACCGTGTCTGTACGACATGAATATCACTGCCCCCTCCACTCATTAGATCCCACATGAATCAATAATATTAATTTAACAATTGTCATGCCAATGGATTTATTAATCAATATCCAACAGATCTATCATGAGCCATATATTATAAGCCACATACAAATGTACCATGCTTCCCAAAAGCATCAAATAGTAATCTCATAGCAACAAGGACTTACCCGAATCCTTGTTTATACCATGATGGTATTAAATCCGTATCTACATAAACCGATTAAACATACATATAATAGTTAGCATATTGCATAGTTATAAGATGTGTATGTACACACCTTTCACCAACGATAGTCCTAATCCTCAAAGAATCAATTGGCTACACAAGATTTCTTGCTCCTATAATCGGCCAAACACAAGAGTTAGGGACATGAACCATTCGGCCAAACCAAAAATTTCTACGGGGTTATCATATAAACCCGAAACCTCATCTAATCGCCTTCGAGTACTAACTACGGCAACCGGTATGCAAATCTGCTTCACTTTCCTACAATCGCCAACTATTAAAATAAATAATAGCCTTCGGCTTTAGGATAATCAAAAGAATAATCCCTTAAAATAAATCCTTACCCTTTGACTTACCAACCTTCAATATTCGGCCACAACAATACTAAGAGGAAATGGGAAGTTTTAGCTATATAGTTATGAAAGGAGAAAATATGTGAATAAAAGTGAAGGAAATATGTAAGTAGAAAAGAGGATAAAAATGAGAGGATGAGGATTCGGTTTAATCAACAATGGAAGAGAGAAAAGAAAAGAGGATTTGGGGAAGAAAGAGGTTCGCCAAATAAAGAAAAGGGATTTGTGTTTGAGCACAAATTAAAGGAAGAAAGAGAGAGATGGGAGAATTGAGATTCGCCAACACCTTGTTTGCCCAAAAGAAAATGCACATAAATAAAAGGTAGTTTTGGTGTCAAAAGGAAAAATGAGAGAAAGAGAAATGATATTTGATTCAACAAAATGAGGCTAAAATCCAAAACAATTTTGCACAAAATGCCTAAGTGAAATCGGCCAAAGAGGAATTTGCTTGGAGAGGAAAATAAAATATGCCAAATGGTGCCCAAATGCCAAAGTTGGCCAAATATCCTCCCCCAAACCACCTAACACATTCGGCCATCCCCCTTTTCCACACATGCCGTCCACATTCAACCATTAAGGCCTAGGAAAACATTCTCCACCTTTCATGCCCTTGTCCCCTCATAATACCATAAACTCAAGATTCTTATCCCTATCTTCAAGCTTTCCTTAAGCAAAAATTCAACTTACCAAAAGATGAAGTCCAACCTATCATAAACATAGGTTGACCGCCATTAATGTTAAAATACAAAATAAACTTTCAAAATGCTAAATATACTACTCGAACCTCTAACCTCAAGCCACCTTTCAAGCTCCTTAACCAACTTGCCACTTACTCCTCTTACGCTTTAAAATGAACACTTAATTAACTTAAGTGTCAAGCTCACTTAATCCTTCTTCATTAAATAAACCATACTAAAAACTATTCTAATTTCCTAAAGCTCAAGGCCCAATCCTACTAGGCCCAATTTTGGGATGTTACAGTTCTACCCCCTTAAAATAATTTCGTCCTCGAAATTACTTACTATCGTCCAATCGTGTATCCTTAACTCATCACCCTACGCTCATCATTGCACTCTGATCTTAAAGATCTATCATACGTTCTAGAAACATTCCCTACGTCCATAATCCAAGTCCCATGCACTTTACTAGCTACATAAGAGCGAACTAACGTAACCACAAACAAGACAATTGAGGGTATTTCAGAAATAAGAAACTTACCCGTTGTCATATCTGGCACATCTTCCTCCTCGCGATGGCCAACTGCATAAACCAACCTTGGTTGCCTCGCCTCTGTACCTTCAGTACCTCAGCCACGCCCGTTACCATTTCCTCTAACTGCACCTCGACCCCTCTGTGGTGGTCCTTTATTTCTAACTTGAGCACAGTTCTGACCCTCTGGGTGATTCTTAGCTAACTTCTGAGGACAATCTCTTACACGGTGATCCAACGATCCACATTCAAAGCACCCTCTACTTCCAGCCAAACATTCTCCCGAGTGGGATTTCCCGCATCTAGCACACTGAGGTGGCCACTGAGTAGGATTCCCTAAATCTAGCCCTCTTCTCCACATTACTGCCCAATCCAGGTGATCCAAAGCCTCTTTTTTATTTATTCTTTTCGTGATTCTGTCTTACGGACTCCTTGATCCCTTCGGCTACCTTAGCCTTTTCCACTAGGACTGAAAACTCACGCTCTTGTTGTGGAGCAATCAGTAACCTTAGATCATCCCTCAGTCCATCTTCAAAGCGGACACACCGATCATGCTCCGTTGACACAATTCCCTGAGCATAGCGGCTCAATCTCAAGAATTCCGCTTCATATTCTGACACAGACTTATTTCCTTGTACCAACCCCAGAAAAGCTTTCCTCTGAGCATCAGTGTAGCTGGTGCCCACATATTTCTTCTGAAAAGCAGCTTTGAAGTAATCCCATGTAAGATCGTCTGTCAGTAGCACTATCTCGAACCGTGAGCCACCATCGATATGACTCATCCTTGAGAAGTGACACCGCCCCTTTCAGTTTCTCCTCATTTGTCAAATCTATCTCATCCATGATTCTTTCGGTCGATTCTAGCCAATACTCAACTGTATTGGGTGCTACACCAGATACACCCCAAAAAAATTTAGCTCCGTTAGCTCGAAGTCTCTCAGGTACTGATTTCCAAACTCCTCCACCTCCACCCATTCCAGCTACCCTTTCCAGAACCCGCAGCATCGATTGTGATGCTGCATCATCACCCATCTGATCCTGCTCTTCGGCTCCAAAAGTTGGTGGGGGTGGTGGTGGTATATCGTTCTCAGATCCCTGACCTGACCTGACAGGTTCTGATACGGTCATCCTACCCCTTCCGCGTCCACGACGGCCACGTCCTCTAAAGCTCATTCTAACTATCGCACTTTTAATCTGATTAGAAAAATTTTATGGATTAGTAATTTATTTCACTTGGTTATTCGAGAAGAAGTTTTATGGAAAGCTCAATAGGGATTCTTTCGATCAATCAAGGTTTTAAGTTCTCTATCCTAATTCACACATAGAAGAACATCCATTCCCTAATACCTTCCATACTTATTCACTCTTCGGACATTTCTGTCCTATTTCTATCCCAGGGGTATTTTCGTCATTTTCCTACAAGGGTATTTTCGTAATAAATCAGAGAAATTTTAAAACTTTTGTAATTCAAAACATTTTGAAATTTCCAAAACTAGAGGGTTCTTTTCAGAAATTTCTCAAATTAAAGGTATGGCAAAATTTTGGAAACCAGGGGTATTTTGGTAATTTTGTCAATCAGGGGTAATTTTGTAAATTCCAAAAGTCAGTGTATATATTTTGAAATACAAGATTTTGGCTACTTTTGCAAAGTAAGAAGATTTTATTGAAATCGAGGTAATTCGGTAATTCTAGAACCAAGGGCACTTTCGTAATTTTGCCACTAGGGGCATTTTGGTAATTTTGGTAAACCGGGAATATTTTGAAGATTTTTTTTTTCAAAATAAATTTTCCTAATATCTAGAGAGTACTTAAACAATTTTAAAACTCGAGTTTTCATGAAAACATGGCTAATCCCTTTCGGGTTTTATTTATTGTTTCGCCTATGACCGAGTCCTCTTGGTTAGGGTGAACCGAAGCTACGCACCAGGTAGGATTCCTGTGAAGAGGAGGTGAGTCACGAGGACTGCTTAAATACCAAGCTCTTTCGGATCCAATCCTAGACATGCGCACCAGGGTTACCACACCCTAACTCGGCGACTTGGTCGTAGGTTTGTTTAATTAGGCTCTTAAAGTCTTATGTCTTTGTTTGGGGTAACTAGTCCTAAAGTTTAAAGTACTTATCACTATCTACGTTCCATGCTTCCTACCCTTCTATAGAAAATAAATCATACAGAAGTTAGGAGTACTTACCTGGGCGGATTGGTGCCGGAGACTCGGTGCCATGCTTATTCAAAACCAAAATATTTCAAATAGGCCTACTAAAAACATTTCTGGGCCTTGGGCCCCCACAGTCGAGTTTTGAATTGGGCTCTGATACCAATTTGTAACACCCCAAACCCAGCCCAAACATTACGACTGAATTTGGTTTGCTACAGAGAAAACATTTTGAAAACCATTTTAAAACCGATTCAAAATTTTGTTGAAATGCCTTTCATTTTCAATTCTCTTTGTTAAAAACCATACTTAATTTGTTTAAAAATATTTATTGAGTCAAATTGTTTACAGACTTCAAATGTACCCGATGGCACTTTAAAACATTTTGCGTTTAATTTGAGAAAACATGTGCATCCGTTTTAACATCATCAAATAGTTTAAACAAAACATTCAAAACATGCAGCAATAACAAAAATAATTCTAGGAGGCCTTATTACATCTTAATTTAAACAAACCAATGGAAAAATAATTAAAATTCAAAGTTCATTTATATCAAATGCCCTTTGCATGGCCACCTCGAGTCCATCCGGTTCCTCATCCGCAATCTACGAGTCACCTAAAAATTAAAGGAGAAGGTGAGTCACCAAGACTCAATGTGTACCCTTCCCGATTTAGTGCAACAACATACACAAATCATAACCAATTAATATGCATAAGTTTAAGATGCACCCATCCTAACCATCCAAACGCCTTTTCTACCCGTGTGGTACCAAACCACTTTGGTGGTGCCAAACCACGGTGACGATAGTCACAAATGTGATGCCAAATCACCGGAGATACCAAATCTCGGTGTTCGAGGACACAAATCAAATGATGGGGCCAACCCATCGTGTGATACCAAATCATGGCGTCAATCCCATATCTCAAAGTGGGGTCAACCCACGGTGGTGCTAAGCCACGAGACGAGACGCTATGAGGTGCCAAACCTCGAGGTACCAAACCTCGGTGACCGTAGTCACAATGTGTTACTAAAACACCGGTGTCCGTAAACCACGAATATCAACGCCCCTCCACTCATTAGATCCCACATGAATCAATAATATTAATTTAACAATTATCATGCCAATGGATTTATTAATCAATATCCAACAGATCTATCATGAGCCATATATTATAAGCCACATACCAAATGTATCATGCTTCCCAAAAGCATCAAATAGTAATCTCATAGCAACAAGGACTTACCGAATCCTTGTTTATACCATGATGGTATTAAATCCAGTATCTACATAAACCGATTAAACATACATATAATACTTAGCATATTGCATAGTTATAAGATGTATGTACACACCTTTCACCAATGATAGTCCTAATCCTCAAAGAATCAATTGGCTACACAAGATTTCTTGCTCCTATAATCGGCCAAACACAAGAGTTAGGGACATGGACCATTCGGCCAAACCAAAAATTTCTCTGAGGTTATCATATAAACCCAAACCTCACCTAATCGCCGAGTACTAACTATGGCAACCGATACATAAATCGCTTCACTTCCCTACAATCGGCAACCATTAAAATAAATAATAGCCTTGACTTTAGGATAATCAAAGAATAATCCTTAAAATAAATCCTTACCCTTTGACTTACCAACCTTCAATATTCGTACAACAATACTAAGAGAAAATGGGAAGTTTCAGCTATATAGTTATGAAAGGAGAAAATATGTGAATAAAAGTGAAGGAAATATGTAAGTAGAAAAGAGGATAAAAATGAGAGGATGAGGATTCGGTTTCATCAACAATGGAAGAGAGAAAAGAAAAGAGGATTTGGGGAAGAAAGAGGTTCGGCCAAATGAAAGAAAAGGGATTTGTGTTTGAGCACAAATTAAAGGAAGAAAAGAGAGAGATGGGAGAATTGAGATTCGGCCAACACCTTGTTTGCCCAAAAGAAAATGCACATAAATAAAAAGGTAGTTTTGGTGTCAAAAGGAAAAATGAGAGAAAGAGAAATGATATTTGATTCAACAAAATGAGGCTAAAATCCAAAATAATTTTGCACAAAAATGCCTAAGTGAAATCGGCCAAAGAGGAATTTGCTTGGAGAGGAAAAGAAAATATGCCAAATGGTGCCCAAATGCCAAAGTTGGCCAAATATCCTCCCCCAAACCACCTAACACATTCGGCCATCCCCCTTTTCCACACATGCCGTCCACATTCAACCATTAAGGCCTAGGAAAACATTCTCCACCATTCATGCCCTTGTCCCTCATAATACCATAAACTCAAGATTCTTATCCCTATCTTCAAGCTTTCCTTAAGCAAAATTCAACTTACTGAAGATGAAGTCCAACCTATCATAAACATAGGTTGACCGCCATTAATGTTAAAATACAAAATAAACTTTCAAAATGCTAAATATACTACTCGAACCTCTAACCTCAAGCCACCTTTCAAGCTCCTTAACCAACTTGCCACTTACTCCTCTTATGCTTTAAAATGAACACTTAATTAACTTAAGTGTCAAGCTCACTTAATCCTACTTCATTAAATAAACCATACTAAAAACTATTCTAATTTTCTAAAGCTCAAGGCCCAATCCTACTAGGCCTAATTTAGGGATGTTACGCTTCTACCCCTTAAAATAATTTCGTCCTCGAAATTACTTACTATCGTCAATCGTGTATCCTTAACTCATCACCCTACGCTCTCATCATGCACTCGATCTTAAAGATCTATCATACGTTCTAGAAACATTCCCTACGTCCATAATCCAAGTCCCATGCACTTTACTAGCTACATAAAGCGAACTAACGTAACCACAAACAAGGCAATTGAGGTATTTGAAATAAGAAACTTACCCGTTGTCATATCTCGCACATCTTCCTCCTCATGACCAACCGTGCATAAACCAACCTTGGTTGCCTCGCCTCTGTACCTTCAGTACCTCGGCCACGCCCGTTACTATTTCCTCTAACTGCACCTCGACCCCTCTGTGGTGGTCCTTCATTTCTAACCTGAGCACAGTTCTGTCCCTCTGGGTGATTCTTAGCTAACATCTAAGGACAATCTCTTACACGGTGATCCAACGATCCACATTCAAAGCACCCTCTACTTCCAGCCAAACATTCTCCCGAGTGGGATTTCCCGCATCTAGCACACTGAGGTGGCCACTGAGTAGGCTTTGTGGCTCTTTTTGATTCCCCAAATCTAGCCCTCTTCTCCACATTACTGCCCAATCCAGGTGATCCAAAGCCTCTTTTCTGTTTATTCGTTTCGTGATTCTGTCTTACGGACTCCTTGATCCTTTCGGCTACCTTAGCCTTTTCCACTAGGACTGAAAACTCACGCTCTTGTTGTGCAGCAATCAGTAACCTTAGATCATCCCTCAGTCCGTCTTCAAAGCGGACACACCGATATGCTCCGTTGACACAATTCCCTGAGCATAGCGGCTCAATCTCAAGAATTCCGCTTCATATTCTGACACAGACTTATTTCCTTGTACCAACCCCAGAAAAGCTTTCCTCTGAGCATCAGTGTAGCTGGTGCCCACATATTTCTTCTCAAAAGCAGCTTTGAAGTAATCCCATGTAAGATCGTCTGCCGTAGCACTATCTCGAACCGTGAGCCACCATCGATATGACTCATCCTTGAGAAGCGACACCGCCCCTTTCAGTTTCTCCTCATTTATCAAATCTATCTCATCCATGATTCTTTGGTGGATTCTAGCCAATTCTCGATCGTATTTGGTGCTACACGAGATACACCTCGAAAAATTCACTCTGTTAGCTCAAGTCTCTCGTACCGATTTCCAACTCCTCCACCTCCACCCATTCCAGCTACCCTTTCCGAACCATGACATGGCTTGTGATGTGCGTCATCACCGTCTGATCCTCGCTCTTGGCTCCAAAAGTTGGGGTGGTGGTGGTGGTATATCGTTCTCGGATCCGACGACGACGACAGGTTACGATACGGTCATCCTACCCTTCCAGCGTCCACGACGGCCACGTCCTCTAAAGCTCATTCTAACTATCGCACTTTTAATCGATTAGAAAAATTTTATGGATTAGTAATTTGTTTCACTTGGTTATTCGAAGAAGTTTTATGGAAAGCTCAATAGGATTCTTTCGATCAATCAAGGTTTTAAGTTCTCTATCCTAATTCACACATAGAAGAACATCCATTCCTTAATACCTTCCATACTTATTCACTCTTGAACATTTCATCTTGTTTCTATCCGTGGGTATTTTCGTCATTTTCCTACAAGGGTATTTTCGTAATAAATCGGAGAAATTTTAAAACTTTCGTAATTCAAAACATTTTGAAATTTCCAAAACTAGAGGTTCTTTTAGAAATTTCTCAAATTAAAGGTATGGCAAAATTTTGGAAACCGGGGTATTTTGGTAATTTTGTCAATCGGGGTAATTTTGTAAATTCAAAAGTCGGTGTATATATTTTGAAATACAAGATTTTGGCTACTTTTACAAAGTAAGAAGATTTTATTGAAATCGAGGTAATTCGGTAATTCTAGAACCAAGGGCACTTTCGTAATTTTACCACTAGGGCATTTTGGTAATTTTGGTAAACAGGAATATTTTGAAGATTTTTTTAAAATAAATTTTTCCTAATATCTAGAGAGTACTTAAACAATTTTAAAACTCGAGTTTTCATGAAAACATGGCTAATCCCTTCGTGTTTTATTTATTGTTTACTTTATGACCGAGTCCTCTTGGTTAGGGTGAACAGAAGCTACGCACTGTAGGATTCTGTGAAGAGGAGGTGAGTCACGAGGATGCTTAAATACCAAGCTCTTTCGGATCCAATCTTAGACATGCGCACTGAGGTTACCACACCTAACTTCGTGACTTGGTCGTAGGTTTGTTTAATTAGGCTCTTAAAGTCTTATGTCTTTGTTTGGGGTAACTAGTCCTAAAGTTTAAAGTACTTATCACTATCTACGTTCCATGCTTCCTACCCTTCTCAGAAAATAAATCATCAGAAGTTAGGAGTACTTACCTAGGTGGATTGGTGCCGAGACTCGGTTCCATGCTTATTCAAAACCAAAATATTTCAAATAGGCCTACTAAAAACATTTTTGGGCCTTGGGCCCCCAATGAGAGTTTTGAGCTGGCTCGATACCAATTTGTAACACCCCAAACCCGGCCCAAACATTGCGACTGAATTTGGTTTGCTACAGAGAAAACATTTTGAAAACCATTTTAAAACCGATTCAAAATTTTGTTGAAATGCCTTTCATTTTCAATTCTCTTTGTTTAAAACCATACTTAATTTGTTTAAAAATATTTATTAAGTCAAATTGTTTATAGACTTCAAATGTACCGATGGCACTTTAAAACATTTTGCGTTTAATTTGAGAAAACATGTGCATCCGTTTTAACATCATCAAATAGTTTAAACAAAACATTCAAAACATGCAGCAATAACAAAAATAATTCTAGGAGGCCTTATTACATCTTAATTAAAATAAACCAACAGAAAAATAATTAAAATTCAAAGTTCATTTATATCAAATGTCCACTGCATGGCCACCTCGAGTCCATCCGGTTCCTCATCCGCAATCTACGAGTCACCTGAAAAATTAAAGGAGAAGGTGAGTCACCAAGACTCAATGTGTACCCTTCCCCGATTTAGTGCAACAACATACACAAATCATAACCAATTAATATGCATAAGTTTAAGATGCACCCATCCTAACCATCCAAACGCCTTTCTCTACCCCGTGTGGTACCAAACTTTGGTGGTGCCAAACCACCGGTGACGATAGTCACAAATGTGATGCCAAATCCTTTGGAGATACCAAATCTCTAGTGCCCGAGGACACAAATCGAATGATGGGGCCAACCCATCGTGTGATACCAAATCACCGGTGTCAATCCCATATCTCAAAGTGGGGTCAACCCACGGTGGTGCTAAGCCACATGGATGAGACGCTATGAGGTGCCAAACCTCTGGAGGTACCAAACCTCTGGTGACCGTAGTCACAATGTGTTACCAAAACACGGTGTCAAAATCGACACGAATATGACGCCCCTCCACTCATTAGATCCCACATGAATCAATAATATTAATTTAACAATTGTCATGCCAATGGATTTATTAATCAATATCCAATGATCTATCATGAGCCATATATTATAAGCCACATATCAAATGTATCATGCTTCCCAAAAGCATCAAATAGTAATCTCATAGCAACAAGGACTTACGAATCCTTGTTTATACCATGATGGTATTAAATCCGTATCTACATAAACCGATTAAATATACATATAATACTTAGCATATTGCATAGTTATAAGATGTGTATGTACACACCTTTCACCAACGATAGTCCTAATCCTCAAAGAATCAATTGGCTACACAAGATTTCTTGCTCCTATAATCGGCCAAACACAAGAGTTAGGGACATGGACCATTCGGCCAAACCAAAAATTTCTACGGGGTTATCATATAAACCCGAAACCTCACCTAATCGCGTTTGAGTACTAACTACGGCAACCGGTATGCAAATCTGCTTCACTTCCCTACAATCGGCAACCATTAAAATAAATAATAGCCTTCGGCTTTAGGATAATCAAAAGAATAATCCCTTAAAATAAATCCTTACCCTTTGACTTACCAACCTTCAATATTAGGCCACAACAATACTAAGAGGAAATGGGAAGTTTCGGCTATATAGTTATGAAAGGAGAAAATATGTGAATAAAAGTGAAGGAAATATGTAAGTAGAAAAGAGGATAAAAATGAGAGGATGAGGATTCGATTTAATCAACAATGGAAGAGAGAAAAAAAAAGAGGATTTGGGGAAGAAAGAGGTTCGACCAAATGAAAGAAAAGGGATTTGTGTTTGAGCACAAATCAAAGGAAGAAAAGAGAGATGGGAGAATTGAGATTCTACCAACACCTTGATTGCCCAAAAGAAAATGCACATAAATAAAAGGTAGTTTTGTGTCAAAAGGAAAAATGAGAGAAAGAGAAATGATATTTGATTCAACAAAATGAGGCTAAAATCCAAAACAATTTTACACAAAAATGCCTAAGTGAAATCGGCCAAAGAGGAATTTGCTTGAGAGGAAAAGAAAATATGCCAAATGGTGCCCAAATGCCAAAGTTGGCCAAATATCCTCCCCAAACCACCTAACACATTCTAGCCATCCCCTTTTCCACACATGCCGTCCACATTCAACCATTAAGGCCTAGGAAAACATTCTCCACCTTTCATGCCCTTGTCCCTCATAATACCATAAACTCAAGATTCTTATCCCTATCTTCAAGCTTTCCTTAAGCAAAATTCAACTTACCAAAGATGAAGTCCAACCTATCATATACATAGGTTGATAGGCCATTAATGTTAAAATACAAAATAAACTTTCAAAATGCTAAATATACTACTCGAACCTCTAACGTCAAGCCACCTTTCAAGCTCCTTAACCAACTTGCCACTTACTCCTCTTATGCTTTAAAATGAACACTTAATTAACTTAAGTGTCAAGCTCACTTAATCCTACTTCATTAAATAAACCATACTAAAAACTATTCTAATTTCCTAAAGCTCAAGGCCCAATCCTACTAGGCCCAATTTCGGGATGTTACACTCAACCTTTGGAATTCTAGCCATGTAACTTCCATAAAATGAAGGGTCTCAAACTTTGGAATTCTATTCATGTAACTTCCTTCTTCAATGTGAGTAACTCTTCAATGAATGCATAACAACCTTTAGAAATAATGGTTGTAAGATGAAAAGTCTCCTGTAATCATCACATGTAACCAACAAATTAATGCAATTATTAAACTTAAAACAAATTAACAACTAACTTAATTAAATGAACTAACACTTAAGCTTCATTTATTCTAGCAACTAGACTTAAATAAATGAACTAACACTTAAACTTCATTTATTCTAGCAACTAGACTTAAATAAATGAACTAACACTTGAACTTTATTTATTCCAAAGAACTAACTTAATTAAATAAAGCATCATTAAATGAACTTAACTCATGCATCAATAAATTAACCTAATACCTAGATTAATTAAAGGCGAACTATTAAATTCACTAAAAGAACTCAATTAATTAAACTAAGTTGAGTTGAATTAATGACTAGCAACCATTTATTGAACTAAGATGCTTTGTAACATCCCGAAATTGGGCCTAGTAGGATTAGGCCGATTGGGCCTTGGGCTTTAGGAAAAATTTGTATGTCATCTAGTTACTTGTGTTAGCTCGGGTAGTATTGTTTGTGTGTTTAGCATAGTCTTGTGTAGGATTGGATTTATTTACATAGTTAGAGTAATTTTTAGTTTGAAGAATTTAGTGAAGTGGATTAGGTGAACTTGACACTTAAGTTAATATAAGTATTAAATTCTAGCACATGAGGAGTTAGTGGCAAGGTGGCTAAGGTGCATGGATGGTTGCTTGAGGGAAATGGTTCGAGTAGCATGGATAGCATTTGAAAGACTTTATTTTTATGCACCTTTGCTATAAGTGTCAGCCAAGATATGCATTTGGTAAGTTGGACTATACAATTTTTGGCAAGTTGAATGATAGTTTAGGCAAGCTTGAACTTTGGGAAAGGAATCTTAAGGTTTATGGAAGGATGGGGGGGACATAAGGCTTGGCTTAAGGAAGTTGTTTTGGAAACTATTTCAAGGCCATTAGTGCATGAATGTGGACGGCATGTGTGGCTAGGGGGTGGCCGAATGTTGATAGGAAGTTGGGGGGTTTTAGTTGGCCAATTGGAGCATTTTGTGCTTTTTGTTCATCTTTTGGTATTTTTTTCTTTCCTCTCAAAAGCTCTCCTCCTTAGCCGATTATGTTCTTGGCAATAAGGTGAATTTTGTTTTAGTTTTGGCCTTCTTCCTTTGTTTTGTGTCTTAACCAAAAACCCTTTGAACTTTACCAACTTTTCTCTAATGCACCAAAGTGAGCCATAACCGAATGTCCATTGGTGTTGTTGATATTTCCTCTTAGGCTTTTGGCCGAATCTTCTTTGGAACCTCCCTCTCATCTTTTAATTCTTTGTAGCCGAAAACAACCTCTTTTGTTCTCATCTCTCTTTTTCAATCTTTTTCATATTGTTCAAAATCCACATTTATTCTTTTACTTTCCTTTGGCTGAATCTTTCTCCTCTCAATTCTATTTTCTTTTCTTCCATTATTTGCAAACCGAATTCTCCTTCTCCTATTTTCACTTTTTCTTTTCCTTTCTCTTTCTCCACTCTAGTCGAATCCTATTTGTGTCTCACTCAACCACATTGCCGAAATTGTATTACCTTGAGAGGATTTTCTTTTTGACCGAAATCATTATCTCTTTCTTTTCTTTCTTTTGGCAATTACTCAAAACCACATTTCCTTTTCACTTTCTCTTGGCTGAATTTTCCTCCTTCCCAAATTCCATTTCTTTTGCATTTGCTCAAAGTTAGAAACATCCATTTCCATTCTATTTTCTTTTTCTATTTTCTTCTTTCTTCCATTTCCGAATCATCCTTCTCTATTTCATTTTCACTTTCATTTTCTTTTCTTTTTACTCCACCATAGCCGAATTTTCTTTCACTCTTTTGGGTTATTTGGTAGAATATTATCAAGGGTAGATTCTCTTTGGTTTTCTTCAATCGATTTTGGAAGATAGGTAAGTATTCATGACCGTATCTTCTTTATTTTTTTTTTTCTAAATCATTTTCTTGGACAAAGGCCAAATCCTTGGGCATTTGTTTGCAAAGTTCTAACCATTATTAGGAATCGATCATTCTTTTAGGCTCTTTGGGATTTTGGAAGCAATCGATCTTGTAACACCCCAAACCGGTCTATCGTCGAGACTAGATTTGGTTTGTTACATGATTCGTGCTATTCTTAAATCTTTAATGAGTTGAAAACTACATTTTATACAGGGTTTAAAATTTAAAGAGTATTTGATTTTGATAAATATTTGAAACATTAGTTGAAAATCATTGTATTATTAAAAAGCGTTAAGAGATTTGTTAAAGAGTTAACAATAAAAGAATTATTTATAAAAGAATTTCATATACTTGAAAACCCAAATTTATTTTATAAAGCATCATATAATCATAGCCCATGATTTAAAGTCCAAAATAAAGTTTAAATTCCAAACACACATAAAATCCATAAGTTATTTATAGAGGCCAATTATTACAACATCCCAAAATAGTAAAAATAATTATTAAAAGTTCAGAGTTTTAAATAACCCATATTTAGCAGTATGGCCTCCACGAAGTCATCCTCAGTTCAAGTCCACATCAGTTTCCATTACCTGAGATGGAAAGAAATTAAAGGGGTGAGTTACTTAGAACTCAGTGTGTAACTCACTTACCACCATTATTGGGCCAGAATGTCAAGATATTATGATGGGCTTGAGCCCAATTCAGAATTCAACAATATATCATGAATTTAAAATAATTAATAATGCATGAAAAATGTAATTCCCAACCCAAACCTAATATCCATCCGCTAACACCCCGTACCAACCATCACACCTGGGGATCAAGTCAACCCACCCCGCCATCACACCAATCGTAGGCATTAAGCCTTTTTATAATTGTGGCATAGCCACCGAACTAGAGCAATAAGCGATATTGTGGCGAAACCACCGAACTAGAGGCAATAAGCCGATATTGTGTGAAACCACCGAACTAGAGGCAATAAGCGATATTGTGGCGAAACCACCGAACTAGAGGCAATAAGCGATATTGTGGCAATGGCCATTCTTCTCTTCATATATCCCACCCATGCAATTATACATGTACTTTAAAATATAAAATTTATTAACAATACATAACATGGTGGGTTTATCAATAACATTTCATTTGGCCCTTAATTAAAGCAATTTGTCCATTTAGCAATTTAGTGGGCTTTGGCCCATTTACCAAACTAGAGTATTTTGGCTAAATTTTAACGAACTAGAGTGTTTTGGCCCGATTTATCGAACTAGAGTATTTTCGGCCCATTTTCACGAACTAGAGTATTTACGGCCCATTTTCACGAACTAGAGTATTTACGGCCCATTTTCACGAACTAGAGTATTTACGGCCCATTTTCACGAACTTCAGTATTTACGGCCCATTTTCACGAACTAGAGTATTTACGGCCCATTTTCACGAACTAGAGTATTTACGGCCCATTTTCACGAACTAGAGTATTTACGTAATAACAAATAATATCTCGAGGGCGTTTTCGTAATTTTCACGATTTTGTCGCTTTTCGTATTTTGTCAAATATCATTTTTTATGTTTTTACCGATCTTATCGTTTTTACGATTTACTTCCATACGAAATTTGACATCCAACCAAAAATAATGAGTGTGAAAATTACACACCTCGATACCGTGAGTATTAACCCTTCTCGCTCCTCGGCACCTAAAACATATTTTGATTCGTTAGTCAACTAACTCGTAAAAATAAATCTTAATCGATAATGGATCCAAAATCTTACCCTCTTGATTTTGAATCACTTCGATTTTCGGTTTTGCCTCGCTTATCGATTCACTAGCCGCCGAGAATCCACCAACGATATAACGGCTCGAGGTTCGTACTACTTGAATAATGGACTTCTTTTGAAGATGGCCCGCAACCCTATGGAAAATCCTGATTTGCCAAAACCGCTCTTCGTTTGAATGGGGGATTTACAGATCCACCCCTCTTACGATAACTGAACACCGCCCTTTTCTTCCCTATTTTGACGGTCTTCAAGATCCAAAGGAATTTAGTTAGATCTAAAATAATATCAATAATACTAGAGATTTTAAAGAGTAGGATTTCCTTACCAAAATAAAACGTTTCCAACGTTTCTCCCGATCACTTGAATTCCAATCTCCGTTATTGCACTAAATAATAACGAAAAGCGTTATTAGTATGAATGCTATATCATTCCAAAAGACCCTCAATAAACCAATGATATTCTACCATATTATCACTTATTAAAATGAAAATGGAAAAGAACCCTTACCTATATTCCACGGTCAAAAGGAAAGGATTGAGAATGGTGTCTAAATGATGAAGGATTGGCTATGTATGATCAAGGAAAAGAAGAAAATATTTGGTTTATAGGCACAATAGCATTGACCAAGAGAGTGAAGATGGAAGAATTTTCGATTGGAAAAGAAATAATATAAGAACGAAAGGATGATGGTGAAGTTGTTTTGATTTCAAGGAGATTAGAAGAAAAGAAAAGAAAAATATAAACTTTAGGTTTGGTATATTCGGCCAAGGCAAAAGAAAAAGAAAAAACTGATTTTGGTATGGGTGATTTGACACAAGGAGAATACAAAAGAAAATTAACAAAGTGGATGAAAGTGACCAAATGGTCAAGAGATTTTGGCTTTGCCAAATGCAATATTCGCCAAGAGGGATGTTGAAAGGAGAAAACAAAGAAAAATCTGCACAATGTGCAAAGAATAATCAAAGAGAAAAGAATGAGATTTTAGCCAAACTAACAAAATTTTGGCTCTCCCCTTACCAATATTCTTTGTCCAACACATGGTCAAATGGCCATGATTTCTTTCCAAATTTTCCCTTGATATGTGCCTTATGTTCCCCTATCTTTCCTTAAACCTTTGATTCCATGCCATAAGTTAATTGTTACCTTAATCCATTGATACACTAACCAAAAATACATGGTCAACACCTTCCTTATATGTCCCTTGCCGACACTTCCTAGTCATGACGAGAAAATTAAAAGCAAAATTTATTTAGGTGTCATACAAGGGATTCGAACCTCTTCCTCTTACTTGAACCCATGCACCAACTCCACCTTACCATATGCTCAACTTATGACACTTTTAGCACATAATTAAGCTTAAGTCTTAATCACCTTTGTTTCACTTCCATAAATCTCAATTTAATAAATTTTATTTCTTCTTCAAATTATACTTTACCCTTTCAAAGACTTCAATAAGCACCAAATTGAAATAAAAGATTTTTCCTTTAAAATCTAAACACCAAAATCATGCAAATTTAATTACTCAGATTTTTAGGGTGTTACAACTCTACCCTCCTTAAAGAAAATTTCGTCCTCGAAATTTACCTGGTTGAAAAAGATGAGGGTATTGTTGCTTGAATTGCATCCTCTGGCTCCCACGTAGCTTCTTCCACTCGTGGTTACGCCATAGAACTTTGACCAACACACGGTTTTCTTCCTTAATACCTTGACATCTCGGTCTAGGATTTCCTTTGGTTCTTCTTCAAAGGACAAATCTGAATTCACTCAATTCTTCTACCGGTATAATGTGCAAAGGATCCGATCTATAACGCCTCAACATGGAAACATGAAAGACATTGTGAATTTGATCTAACTCGGAGGTAACTCAATCGATATGCCATGGACCAACACGCTTCAAAGACACGATAAGGTCCAATATATCTAGGACTTAGCTTGCCCTTCCTTCGAATCAAGATCTTTTTCCAAGGAGATACCTTCAAGAAAACCCGATCTCCCACACTATACTCGATGTCCCTCCGCTTCAGATCTGCGTCGACTTACATCTATCTCGAGGCTTCTTTCAACCGTGCTCGAATAACTTTTACCTTATCCTCGGTCTCGGATATCATCTCGGGACCTAACATCATCTTTCGCCAACTCGGTCCAACAAATAGGAGAACGACACTTACGACCATACAATGCCTCGTAAGGTGCCATCAGAATGCTAGATCGATAAATTGTTGTTATCGCAAATTACGCGGTGGTAGATAATCCTCCCAACTACCCTCAAGTCGATTACATCCTCTTAACATATCTTCCAATATCTGAATTACTCTTTCCGTGACCATCGACTGAGGATGAAAAGCCGTACTGAAATTCAACTTTGTCCCCAAGGCTTCATGCAGAGCTTTCCAGAATCGTGATGTGAACCTAGGGTCCCTATCTGATATAATAGATACTGGTACCCCATGTAACCTCACAATTTCGGATCGTAAAGTTTCACCAATTTACGCAATGAATAATCCGTCTGGCGGCAAGAAATGAGCAGTCTTCGTCAACCGATCAACAATTACCCAAACCGGAATTTTTCTTAGCGGTGTTAACGGTAACCCACTAACAAAATCCATAGTTATCCTCTCCCATTTCCAAAGAGGAATCTTTATCGGTTGTAACAATCCAGACGGTAATTGGTGTTCTGCCTTCACTTGCTGACAAGTCAAACATTTTCCCACGAACTCTGTAATCTCACGCTTCAACCCTCGCCACCAATACTATTCACGGAGATCTCGATACATCTTATTTCCTCCGGGATGCATAGCATAAGGGCTACTATCGCCTCCGTAGAATCGGTTGCCTCAAATCTAGATCCACAGGCATGCATACTCTCCTCGAAAGCACAACACACCTCCGTGTTTATTCCAAAATCCTCAATTTCGCCATTTTCAACTTGTCGCGATAAAGGTCCCAACTTCTCATCGATGTCATTTTTCCTTGATTTGTTCCCACCACGGAGGTTTCACACGAAGTTACGCTAACAAGCGCCATCCTCGTCTGAGACTCAAATGGGCAAACAAAGCTCTTAATTCAGATCTGCCTTACGACTTAACGCGTCACTACCACGTTAGCCTTTCGGGATGGTACTCGATGGAGAAATCATAATCTTTTAACAATTCTACCCATCTTCTTTGTCTTAAATTCAACTCTTTCGGGTAAGGAGGTATTTAAGACTCTTGTGATCCGTGTAGATTATGGACTTCTCACCATAGAGATAGTGCCTCCAAATCTTTAGAGCAAAGACAACGGCGGCTAACTCCAAATCATGAGTAGGGTAGTTTACTTTGTGTGGTCTCAATTGACGAGAAGCATAGGCCACCACCTTTCCATTTGCATCAACACACAACCCGGACCGTGTGAGACGATCACAATAAGCAGTGAATTCTTTCCAAACCTCGGGTTGAATTAAAGCTGGAGCTTCATCAGGGATCTTCTTCAATTTCTCAAAACTCTCTTGCTACTTTTCGGTCCGGATATACGGAGCTCCTTTCGCAGCAGTTTAGTTAGGGGTGTAGCAATCAATGAAAACCCCTACAAAGCGTCTATAGTATCCACCAAGCCTAAGAAACTCAATTTCACTCATCGATGTTGGTGGCTTCCAATCCGAATAGCCTCAATTTTCCGAGGATCCACCCTTATTCCTTGGTGATACTACATGACCAAGGAAAGTCACCTCCTTTAGCCAAAATTAGCATTTACCAAATTTGGCATACAATTGCTTATCACGAAGTAATTGTAATACTATCATAAATCTGGTCATGTTCCTCCTCATTTCTCGAATAAACCAATATATCATCTATGAACACTACCACAAACCGGTCTAAATACGGTTGGAAGACTCGGTTCATCATGTCCATAAATGCATTTGGTGCATTGGTTAATCCAAGCGGCATCACTACAAACTCATAGTGTCCGTAGCGTGTCCGAAATCTTTGTCTTATAAATGTCCACTTCTTTCACCTTAAGTCGATGATAACCCGACCTTAAATCAATTTTGGAAAACTAAAGCTCCTTCAATTGATCAAGCAAGTCGTCAATTCTCGGCAGAGGATACCGATTCTTGATCGTCAATTTATTCAAGCTATCGTAGTCAATGCACATACGCATCGATCCATCCTTCTTCTTGACGAACAAAGCTGGTGCTCCCCACGGAGACACACTTGGTCGAATGAATCCCGATCCGGCAATTCTTGAATTTGAGCTTTGAGCTCACCAACTCCTTGATTGCCATTCTATAGGGAGCAATGGACCTTTGAGCCGCCCCGAGCAAAAGCTCAATGCCAAATTCTACTTCCGATCTGGAGGTATACGGGAAGTTCTTCAGAAATACATCGGAAATTCCTTCACCGTCCTCACATCATTCACGGATAATTCTTTGGCATCCAAAGCACGATAAAGGCTAGGAATGCTCCGCACCCTTTCCGCACCAACTTCTCCGCTTTTAATGCAGATACCACATTTGCGGATAGTTCTTTCGTTCACCAATCATTATGATTTCCTTATCATCTGGGGTCCTCATCGACATTCGTTTTTCAAAGACAATCCAATTCGCCCGATGGTTGACCAACCAATCCATGCCGAATGAGATCGAACTCATGTAAAGGTAGTTCCATCAAATTTGCTAAGAATACTTCCTCTTGGATTTTAAGGCACGTCTTTAAATATTTTATTAACCATTCTTGATGTCCTAAAGGGTGATTCATCATCTCATTTTCGGTAATTTCAGATTCTAAATTCAGATTTCCAGATATGGCACTAGATACATATGAATGAGTAGAGCCAATATCTATTAAAGCAATAACAGGTACATCAAAAATGAAGAACGTACCGGTTATCACATCTGGTGCATTGCCGTCCTCGCGGCGTCTAACTGCATAGACCAGTCCAGGCTATCTTGCATCTGCATTTCCTCTATTACCATTGCCTCGACCCGGTGCACCTTGACCACGACCAGCCCCATTACCACCACGACCTGGTCCACGACCTCTCGGTGGCTGCTGATTACCCCTGGCCGGCTGTGCATCATTATTACGGACTTCTTGAGTCGTATCCATTCATCGAGGACAACTTTTGTACTGATGTTCCATTGAGCCGCATTTGTAGCATGCACCCGTTTTCCTCCAACATTTCCCAAAATGCCTTTTCCCACACTCGGTGCAATCTCGACTTCGATTATTTGCTACCGAGGTTACGCCTTGGCGATTCATCATTCCGAGGTTTCTTCGAAATCTCTTGGAAGAACCAGCTTCTTTGTGTCTCTCTTGTTTCGGATCTTTCTCGGTTACGCGTTCGAGTTCTTAGCCTCTTGGCTATTTTGGCCTTCTCCACGAGTGGAAAAATTTCTAACTTGTCTGCGGAGCAATCGAACCCTCACTCATCATTAAGTCCATCCTAAAGCATACAACGTTCATGATCTGTTGCTACAATTGTCCGGCATAACGGCTCGGACGTAAAACTTCGACTTCATATCTTTGCCACGGTCTTACTTCCTTGGACAAGATTGAAATTCCTTCCTTGAGCATCTACATAGCTCGTTCGACGTATTTTCCTTGAAAGCGGCTTTAAAGAATTCCCGGTTAATCGGTGCGGCGGTGCCTTCTCGAGCAGTGAGCCACCAGCGATCGCCTCATCTCTCAATAAGGATCTGCCCTCTCAATTTTTGCTCACCGTGCATTCCATATCATCCATAATCCGTTCCACGACTTGAGCGATATTCACCACATTCGAGCTACACGAGACTCCTCTGAAAACTTCGCATTATTTGCCTTAAGTCGCTCTGAAATTGACCCACGAGTTGTTGGCCCAATTCTTGTTCCAATGACCCTTTCCAAGACTCGTAGCATTGCTTGAGTCAATGCATGATCTTCTTCCATGTGATCGCGTGATCCGGTCTCACTTTCTATTGACGCAGGTCGTCCACTTACGCATATGATTTGGTGCTTGGTAGTAGCACCTCGGCCTCTACCACGCCACGTCTACGCGTCCACGACCACGTCCTCTTGTACTCATGTTTGCTTGTTCGTTTATCGATTACAAGTTTTATGAATCGAAATTTTGTTTGGTGTTTATTAACGATATTTTATGAGATTTGAGATATAAAGTTGTTTTTTATAGCGTGTCCTATAGTCTCAATCTCTGATTTTCACATCTAAAACTAGAAGTTCTAGAGTATTCCTATGATCATATCATAGTAATCATTTAAGCGATAAATACTTACTTGACTTGTTGCCGGATGCTTGTGGTGCCATACTGATCTTTAAAATATCATTGAACATTTTCATACAGAAATTATTTTTTTGAACCCAAACCACAGCCGAGTTTTTGAATCTGGGCTCTGATACCACTAAATGTAACACCCCAAACCCGGTCTATGCGTCGAGACTAGATTTGGTTTGTTACATGATTCGTGCTATTCTTAAATCTTTAATGAGTTGAAAACTACATTTTATACACAGGGTTTAAAATTTGAAGAGTATTTGATTTTGATAAATATTTGAAACATTAGTTGAAAATCATTGTATTATTAAAAACCGTTAAGAGATTTGTTAAAGAGTTAACAATAAAAAGAATTATTTATAAAAGAATTTCATATACTTGAAAACCCAAATTTATTTTATAAAGCATCATATAATCATAGCCCATGATTTAAAAGTCCAAAATAAAGTTTAAATTCCAACACACATAAAATCCATAAGTTATTTATAGAGGCCATTTATTACAACATCCCAAAATAGTAAAATAATTATTAAAAGTTCGAGTTTTAAATAACCCATATTTAGCAGTATGGCCTCCACGAAGTCATCCTCATTTAAGTCCACATCGGTTTCCATTACGAGATGGAAAGAAATTAAAGGGTGAGTTACTTAGAACTCGATGTGTAACTCACTTACCACCATTATTGGGCGAATGTCAAGATATTATGATGGGCTTGAGCCCAATTCAGAATTCAACAATATATCATGAATTTAAAATAATTAATAATGCATGAAAATGTAATTCCCAACCCAAACCTAATATCCATCCGCTAACACCCCGTACCAACCATCACACTGTGGGGATCAAGTCAACCCACCCCGCCATCACACCAATCGTAGGCATTAAGCCTTTTTATAATTGTGGCATAGCCACCGAACTAGAGCAATAAGCGATATTGTGGCGAAACCACCGAACTAGAGGCAATAAGCCGATATTGTGGCGAAACCACCGAACTAGAGGCAATAAGCCGATATTGTGGCGAAACCCAAGAACTAGAGGCAATAAGCCGATATTGTGCAATGGCCATTCTTCTCTTCATATATCCCACCCATGCAATTATACATGTACTTTAAAATATAAAATTTATTAACAATACATAACATGGTGGGTTTATCAATAACATTTCATTTGGCCCTTAATTAAAGCAATTTGTCCATTTAGCAATTTAGTGGGCTTTGGCCCATTTACCAAACTAGAGTATTTTGGCTAAATTTTAACGAACTAGAGTGTTTTGGCCCGATTTATCGAACTAGAGTATTTTCGGCCCATTTTCACGAACTAGAGTATTTACGGCCCATTTTCACGCCCATTTTCACGAACTAGAGTATTTACGGCCCATTTTCACGAACTAGAGTATTTACGGCCCATTTTCACGAACTAGAGTATTTACGTAATAACAAATAATATCTCGAGGGCGTTTTCGTAATTTTCACGATTTTGTCGTTTTACGTATTTTGTCAAATATCATTTTTTACGTTTTTACCGATCTTATCGTTTTTACGATTTACTTCCATATGAAATTTGACATCCAACCAAAAATAATGAGTGTGAAAATTACACACCTCGATACCGTGAGTATTAACCCTTCTCGCTCCTCGGCACCTAAAACATATTTTGATTCGTTAGTCAACTAACTCGTAAAATAAATCTTAATCGATAATGGATCCAAAATCTTACCCTCTTGATTTTGAATCACTTGATTTTCGGTTTTACCTCGCTTATCGATTCACTAGCGCGAGAATCCACCAACGATAACTTGGCTCGAGGTTCGTACTACTTGAATAATGGACTTCTTTGAAGATGGCCCGCAACCGGTGGAAAATCCCTGATGCCGAAACCGCTCTTCGTTTGAATGGGGATTCTGATCCACCCTCTTACGATAACCGAACACCGCCCTTTTCTTCCCTATTTTGACGGTCTTCAAGATCCAAAGGAATTTAGTTAGATCTAAAATAATATCAATAATACTAGAGATTTTAAAGAGTAGGATTTCCTTACCAAAATAAAACGTTTCCAACGTTTCTCCCGATCACTTGAATTCCAATCTCCGTTATTGCACTAAATAATAACGAAAGAAAGCGTTATTAGTATGAATGCTATATCATTCCAAAAGACCCTCAATAAACCAATGATATTCGACCATATTATCACTTATTAAACGAAAATGGAAAAGAACCCTTACCTATATTCCACGGTCAAAAGGAAAGGATTGAGAATGGTGTCTAAATGATGAAGGATTCGCTATGTATGATCAAGGAAAAGAAGAAAAATATTTGGTTTATAGGCACAATAGCATTCGCCAAGAGAGTGAAGATGGAGAGAATTTTCGATTGGAAAAGAAATAATGTAAGAACGAAAGGATGATGGTGAAGTTGTTTTGATTTCAAGGAGATTAGAAGAAAAGAAAAGAAAAATATAAACTTTAGGTCTTTGGTATATTCGGCCAAGGCAAAAGAAAAAAAGAAAGCTGATTTTGGTATGGGTGATTTGGCACAAGGAGAATACAAAAGAAAATTAACAAAGTGGATGAAAGTGACCAAATGGTCAAGAGATTTTGGCTTTGCCAAATGCAATATTCGCCAAGAGGGATGTTGAAAGGAGAAAACAAAGAAAAATCTGCACAATGTGCAAAGAATAATCAAAGAGAAAAGAATGAGATTTTAGCCAAACTAACAAAATTTTGGCTCTCCCCCCTTACCAATATTGCCGTCCAGCACATGGTCAAATGGCCATGATTTCTTTCCAAATTTTCCCCTTGATATGTGCCTTATGTTCCCCCTATCTTTCCTTAAACCTTTGATTCCATGCCATAAGTTAATTGTTACCTTAATCCATTGATACACTAACCAAAAATACATGGTCAACACCTTCCTTATATGTCCCCTTGCCGACACTTCCTAGTCATGAGCAGAAAATTAAAAGCAAAAATTTATTTAGGTGTCATACAAGGGATTGAACCTCTTCCTCTTACTTGAACCCATGCGCCAACTCCACCTTACCATATGCTCAACTTATGACACTTTTAGCACATAATTAAGCTTAAGTCTTAATCACCTTTGTTTCACTTCCATAAATCTCAATTTAATAAATTTTATTTCTTCTTCAAATTATACTTTACCCTCTCAAAGACTTCAATAAGCACCAAATTGATATAAAAGATTTTTCCTTTAAAATCTAAACACCAAAATCATGCAAATTTAATTACTCGATTTTTAGGGTGTTACAGATCTAAACCTTACTTCTCTAGCAATCGAAGTTGGTAAGTCAAGTGGTAAGGATTCATGATTCATTATTCTTTTGAGGATGAAAAGCCTAAGACTATTGGGATTAAGATATGATGTTGGTAGAATGGTCTTGATTAAAGTGTTGTGGTTTGGTGAATGTAGGACAAGGTGATCTAGTGCAGTAGATCAGATCGTTGGAAGTTAGTATTTGCGTTGGTGAAAGGTGTGCACACTTTATAATTCGGTTATGTATATATAAAAATAATAATTTACTAATCATTTTATCAAAGTGGAAAATGATGAGATCTTGATATGATTCCATGATGGTATGAATGAGGATTCGGGTAAGTCCGTTTCAATATGATGTTAATATATGTGGATTGATATCATGATTTACGATTTTTATGTGTAATATGATCATATCAAAGTATGATGGCATGATTTATACTCTACATATATATTGGTTTGGGATTATGAGTGGAGGGAAGGATTTGATATCCGTGTCTTTGGACACTAGAGGTTTGGCACCTCAAAGTGATTTGGTATCACATTTGTGTCTTTGGGACACCGGAGGTTTGGCACCTCATAGCGTCTCGTCCACGTGGTTCTAGCACCACCGTGGGTTGGCCCCACTTTTGAGATATGGGATCGTCACGGTGATTTGGTATCACACGTGGGTTGGCCCCACAACTTGATTATTTGTGACTTTGGTCACCAGTGATTTGGTATCACATTATTGGATATCGTGACTTTGGGTCACCAGTGGTTTGGCACCACCAGTGGTTTGGTACCACACGGGGTAGAAAAGGAGTTAAGGATGGCTAGGTTGGGTGCATTATATAGTTATATATGTTACTTGATTATAAATTGTGTAAGTATGTTGCATTAATCGGGGGAAGGATTTATGCATCGAGTCTTGGTGACTCACTGCTCCCTTATCATTTCGGTGATTCGGAGATCGCGGATGAGGCCGGATGAACTCGAGGAGGCCATGCGATAAAATTTGATTTTACATGAACTACGATTTGGGGTACTTTAGTTTATTTTAATTTCGTTTTTATTTTATTTTGGGTTTGTAATAAGGCCTCTTTAATTATGTTTTGAATTATTTATATGCTTTGGATATGTTTTAAATATGGCTTATAAATTATTTGATAATGGAGCTCAAAGTTTTCTAAAATAATAAAAACATAATGGTTTTAAAATCTTACCATCGGGTAATATAAATAGTTTGATAGTAAAATATAGATTAAGTGTTTTCTACAATTTTAATGATTTCCAAATATTAAGTTTCTACATTCAAAATGCAAATGGTTTTCAAAGTATTAATTTGAGTTTTCTTAAAATGAAACAAATGTTTTCTAACCTATGATTTATCCACTTAGTAATAAAAGCTTTATTATGGAATTTCAAAGTAAATTTTAATTTTAACTTATTAAACATCCGATTTCTATAAATATAGAATTTCAAAGAGTTTTTCACAAAGATTTAATTGTTATTCGATTTTTTTCAAAATATTTTCCTCAGTGACATACCAGATTCGGTCTGGCGTATTGACCGGGTTTGGGGTGTTACATGCTTAAATGCAAGTATTTTAAATGCAAACTAAATGCAAAGCTGAAAATTAAATAAAGAGCTCAATTTAGTTGGATCGGTTCAAATAGCTGGAATCAGTTTCATTTTGCACTTTGGCCCCTCGAGCTTAGGCCATTCTCTATGGCATCGGATGGAGTTGAACCATGATGCGATTAGGTTCGCATCACCATTCAACTAGCCTCATTTGATACTATATATACATGTAATCAACCTATTGACGGATAGCTTTTGATAATTTGTTAATGTTATGCTACTCATTTTGTGAGGCAAACTTTTCTCTATTTTCTTTCAAAGATTCGTTGGCTACCTAGTGTGCTAGTCGTGTCATCCGTTTTTCTTTGACGAAAACACGAACTTTTCACTACTTGTAGTGTGGCGTTCAAACATACCGAGGTTCCTATCTTGTTAGATAGTGGGTCGAGGTTTCCTTTAACCATTCCTAAACTGAACTAAAGGGCTTATAAGCAATGGGTCGATACCAAATTGGTATTGGTTCTTGTTTGTACTTTTGTTCATTCCATTTTCTTTTCTTAACCATTTTATACCAATCCCAAAATTTCATCTTTTACAGATCTTACTGTATAACACCCAAACCCGCCCAATCGTTAGGACCGAATATGGGTCGTTACTAAGAAGAAGTTATTGAAACCCATTTTCTAAATCCACTTAAGTTTTGTTGAAACTCGCTCATTTTAAGTTATCTTCTGAAATTATACTTAGTCCAATTTGAACATTTAATTAAGTCAAGTTGTTACACAAATTTTCGATGTGCGATGGCACGATAAAACATTTTTCGTGTTAATTTTATAAAACGCGTGATTCAAATTTCATAGTACAAATAAAAAAAAAATATCCAACATAAAAAAAAAACCAAAGTAAAGTAATATGAGGCCTTATTACATCCAAAATAAAACAACCCAATAACCAAATTTAAAATAACAAGAATTAAAGTCCATTAAATTTTAAGTCCACCGCATGGCCTCCTCAAGTCCCTCCGGCTCCATGTCCGCGATCTAAGCATCACCTGAAAAATTAATGGAGAAGGTGAGTCACCAAGACTCAGTATGTAACCCTTCCCCGTTTTAAAATATATTTCATACACAAAATATAACATCTAATATGCAAAATAATGTGTACCCAACCTAGCCAACCATACGCCTTTGTCTACCCGTTGTGGTACCAAACCCTTGGTGGTGCCAAACCACCGTGACATATAGTCACAATGTGTTACCAAAACACGGTGTCCGAGACACAAATCGGGTGATGGGGCCAACCCATCGTGTGATACCAAATCAACGGCGACGATCCCATATCTCAAGTGGGGCCAACCCACGGTGGTGTTAACCACAGGGACAAGTCGCTATTGAGGTACCAAACCTCTGGAGGTACCAAACCTCTGGTGACATATAGTCACGGTGTGCTACCAAAGCACTGGTGCCCGTCGGCACAATATCACTGCCCCCTCCACTCATCAATCCCACAACAGATAAACATACATATATTTCATGCCATCACATTCTTAAATTTCATGTGTCAACACATCATGCTTACCAAAAGCATTAATAATAATAAATCACATTACAGGTACTTACCTGAATCACCACTTATACCGATTTGGTATTCATTCCAATGCTACATTCATAAAAGATGAGCATTCACAAAGTTAAGCATATTTAATATATTATATAGTGTGTATGTACACACCTGTCACCACTGGATAGTCTAAATCCCGAAAGAAAGCGTTGGTCACCACAGATTCACTTGACCTATATTCGGCCAAATCCATGGATTAGTCCTATGGCCTATTCGGCCAAATTAAACAATTTAAAGGGGTAACCTTTTGTACCCGAATCCTTACCTAGTCTCTTTGAATACTAGCCTCGGTGCCCAAATCACGAATCTGATTCACAAACTATAATCGGTCAACATAAATAATCACAACCCTTTTTAAATGAACACCAATCTATATGTAACTCCTCATCAAGATTGATTGACTAACGTTGGCGAACTTACTTGCTTATCTCCAAATCCCGAAGATCCTACAGTGGATTAGTTTAATCTGTGATTAGTATCCTTAATCAATAATTGCCGAAACCCATACCTATCTTTACCAAAGTCGACTTAATGAAATACCAATAATATAGGCATTCGGCCTAAGATCCTTACCTTCTGAAATCGCCAACAAAAAGATGCCTACTTCTCATGCACACAATTCGGCCAAGTAGAGCTTAAAGAAAAAGGGATTTCGGCACTTTGATGGAAGTTAGATTCGGCTTTTTGGAGGTAGGACAATAGGGGTTTTGATCTATGAAGAAAACAAATAGATGGGCTATGGAGATGTGGAGGATTCGGCTAGTAGAAAATAAAAGAAGAAGGGATTAAAGAATTAGGTTTCGGCAAGGGTAAGTAATGAGAGTTTCGGCTAGGGTTTTGGAGAGGATGTAAAAAGAAAAAGAAAATATATGATGAGAGGGTTTAGAGATTCGGCTAGCAAACTTGGAAAAAGAAAATAAGGTGATCCTTAGGTGCTTATATAAGCATTAAGCAACTCCCCCTCCTTCCATGAGTCCTAGCCGTCCACTCCTCCTCAACAAGGAGTCCAAGTTCCATCTTAACTCCTTGAATCACTCTAGGCCAACCATTTAGTTTAATCCTAACTATTTTGATTTAATTCCCAATAATAAGTATTAATCCCTTAATAATCCATGTGATATCCCTATTATCCTCACAAAATAAAAAATAAAATCCCTTTTAAAAAAAACTCATATTATCCTTGATTATCTAAAGAAAATAAAATTTAAAGAGATAGGACTCTCCTCATGTGCCATCCATCATGTTGCCAAAAGAGGATTTTGTGACTCAACCAAGGCTCTCCTTGCTCCTAGGTGGCGCCACATGTAGCTCTTAAGTGGGCTTGCTTTGCCACTTGGTCTAAGCTCATTTTATGTCCAAATTATCCCCATTTATTCTTATAACACCCTCTTGCTAAGGCTTCCTACCTTAAAATTAAAACTAAAATTTCCTACCAAATCGAGCCAACACAAAGCCTTAAATTAAACTCTATTATTCCATGAATAATATCTCAACATTCTTACATGAGAAAAATAATTAAATTCCAAATAACCCCATTTTTGGGATGTTACATTACCATTTCGAACCAAAACTATCTCTTTCTTTCACATCTTACCTTTTCATACCATAGTTATAACTAATTATTATTTTGCAAAAATTACTTCATTCCTTACCATTTTTTCTAAACTAAATATTCATTGCGTCTCATAGAAGATTGGGCATCTCACATATGACTCAACTCACCCCAAGGCGAATCGTATCAAACAGCCACCTAGCTTGCTTTTCGGCTGGAAATAATGAAGCATCTTTTTGGCCATTACTTTTTCACGAGATTGGCTCTTGGAGAACACCAACCAGCAGCTCATTAAATGGTGTCTATGCATGCTGATCAGTTCTTTGAATCCATCCATGCTTGCCCAACATCCCATTAAATTTAGCGAACAAGCATGCAGTAAATTAATGTTGTTCCATGCACCATTCATGAAGTAGTGCTTTAACAGCTTGTTGTTCACGAGAAAGGAGCTAAATTGTGCCGTCCCAAGCACTGTGCATGCAGGAAATTAATGCACCATTATCTTCTTTAATTCGGCCAGCATGCTTCTTTATTGCTGCTACTAATCATGAAAATTGCACTTTAGTGGTTGCAATAAATTCAACTGTACCTACAAGATGCAAGGATCAATTTAATGAGGGAAAATCAGTTGGAAAAGAGTTAAAACACTCATAAATTTGGTAGCCACACTTTAAGACACAATTTAAAATATGTAATAGCAACAAGCATATTAATTCGACTGGACACTTTAAAATTTGCTACACATTAAATTGGTCTGAAACTAGACATATTAAAATTAACTTAAAAACATGTAATAAAATGTGACAAATTAAATTCAACAAAAATTAAATTATTAGGACACTTTAATTTGTTGTGGGAAAATTAATAGATAAAATGTTCAATTTATTTAAGCATTAAATTTAAATAATCAGCTCATTGAGCTAGAGTGAGCTTGCGTGAGCTCAAATTGAGTTCAAATGGACTAATCCGACTCAATTTGGAAGTGCACCATAGTGCATATTAGCTCCACTGCACTTGGGTCATTTGATCCGAGCTCCATCACTTTGTAAATCGTTGATGCCCCGAGCGTGCCCGTATCAAGGTTTTTAATTAATTTTAGTGGCTGCCGAATTTTCAATGTGTCCTAAGTGTGTGTTTAATTTGTCTAAAGTGTCTATTAAGATGTCTTAGTGTGTCTTTAATTGTGTTCAGCTGAATTAGAAGGATTTAATGTGAATTCATTCCCTTTGTAGGTTCAGCCGAATGTACAACGTACATTAAGGAAGATTCATGCACCAAGGTGCAATGTATTTGGGTTGGTGCATGGAACGGCTAGTGCATGCATGATTCTCCTTCAATGAATGGATGAATGGATGCTGTTTGGTAGACTTTCTTAAGACTTATTAGGCCACGTGAAAAAATATTGACCCGAATACTTGTAGGCTTTCAAGGTGGAAGATGGGAGTAGAGAAACCTCAACCCACTACTTAGAAAAGTAGAAACCTTGGTATAAAGGTGAACTCCACACTATATAATAGTGATAAGTTCGGATAGAAGAAAATGGGTTGACGCCACTATAGACTAGATAAGCCAACGAGTCTTCAATGAAATATGAGAGAAAACAATCTCACAAATTGAGCAGCATAACATTAACAAATTCCATAATAGTTGTCCATCAATAGGTTGATTACATTTATTTATAGTGTCATAGAAGCCAGCTGAATGGTCACTTCTAATGAAGCTAATAATTAGCTCAAATGAAAAGTCTCAACTTTTGAAATTCTAGCCCAAATAACTCCATCTTCAATGTGAATAATTTCTTTAATTAAGTGGCTATCAAAGTCCTTTGAATTCTCCATGACCAACCGAAAAGTCACCTAACTCCATCCTTCAATGTGATTAATTTCTTTCAAAGTCTTTTGAAATCTCCTTGTCCAACCGAAAAGTCACCAGCATCTTTGATGGAGAATTGATTGCATGAAGTGATTACTCATGAAGCAATCGGTTATGGAAGTAGAAAACAAAGAGGCTGTCAAAATTAAAGAAGAATAATACTCTTCTTTAATTGATAAAACAACTTCTTAATGATGTATTAAGCCTTTTAATATCAGCCCCCCTCTTGTGTAACTGAATCACTTGAAAAGTCATCCTATTGAATTCATAACAACCTTTAGAGTAATGGATGTGAGTTGAAAAGTCACCTGCAATTAACACATGTAACTAACATATTAATGCAATTATTAAACTTAAAACAAATAAACAACTATCTTAAATAAATAAACTAACACTTAAGCATCATTTATTCCAAAGAACTAGTTTAATTAAGAAAACATTATTAAATGAACTTTAACTCATGCATCAATAAATTAACCTAGTAACAAGATTAATTAAAGAGGCAACTATTAAATTAAATTCATTAAAATAACTTAATTAATTAAACTAAGTTTAGTTGAATTAATCACCAACAACTCATGATACGGCACGCCTGGGCACCTACAAAATTCAAAGTTCCAAGTGTCGTGGAGCTTGTGTGCATCTTCATGCACTTTCAAATTGACCGGATTAGTCTATTTGGGCTCGATTTGAGCTCACTTGAGCTCGCCCCAACTCTTTGAGCTGATTCGTTAAATTAATGCTTTAAATAAATTGAAGTAGTTTTAGTTAGTTAAAATTAGCTTAAGTTATTTAACTAAATAAATCTGGTCATTTTAATTATTGAAGTATTAAATATGTTTTATATTAATGTGTGTTATTAATATGTCCCTAATTAGACATGAATTGATTTTGTCTAGCTTTAGGACATGTTTTTAATGTGCCTAGTTCTTTTAGACGAATTTAATGGCTGATTATTAAGTGGTCTAAACTGAAATTAATATGCCTTTAACTTTGTCTTAATTGGCTGCCATTTATCTTGTCCAGTCGAATTTATTGTAACCACTAAAGTGTTTGTTTTATTTCATGAATTGCAGCAGCATTAAAGAGCATGGTGGCCAAAATTAATGAAGCATTCATTAAAAGAAGGTATTTATGAGATGCTGGTGCCTTTTCGTGACTTTAAATGGACAAAGCATTGAATATGCTTCTTGGCATGCTTGTGGACAAAATTAATGGATGTTGGAGCATGCTTGGAAGCTATTTAATATGCTGCATGGTGTTTGCCGAAAATTAATGATCTATTGGGAAGCATGGACGGCAATAAATGAGTAGCATGATTTGGAACATCAATAAATGCCATGTTGGAGAAAGCATGGGCGTCCATTTAAGGAGCATGTTTGGCCGAATTAGTGATGATCAGCATGCTACTAGTTCATTCATGCATTGGGAAAATTTAATGTGCTTTATGGACGACATTAATGAGAAGTTTGCTGACTTTTTCATTGCTTGGGCGGCAGCAACTTAAATAGAATCCAAGCATGCATGGATGAAATGAATGCAAGGGGATATGCATGGGAAATAGCATTTAAGACACTTGCATGGCTATTCCCTTTCCAAGGCTGAATTTAATGTTCTTTAAGCTTCCCAATGCCAATGTTCGGTCAACCAATGCACATACAAGCTCTTTCCATGAATCTTGTCCATACATCAAGAAATTGCATTCATTATTTCAAGATTCATGAAGGCTATCTATTTTCATTCATTCAACTAAATTCTTCCTCATGAAGCAAGCCAACTAGCGTCCATCTAGCTTCCCATTTGATGAATTTAGACTTGGCTACAAGGACCATTCATTCATTAATATTATGGAGACTTTGAGTGTTCATAAAGCTATCCAATTGACTCCCCATTCAGTAGAATCTCTTAAGCACACCAAGGGCCATGTTTGGCTGAATCTAGCCAAGACACCAAGGGGCAACATTCTAGAATTTTCAAGGCTTTTCTACTTGAATTTTACTTAGTTATTAAGGCTTTCTAGTGACTATTTGGCTAGCTCTATGATAGCCTATAAATATTTTGTTATTATCATTTGTAGACAGTTTTGATCATTTTATGAAATTATATGAACATTGTCCATTCGAGTGAGTTATCTCCTCTTCATCTTTGTAAGATTTTTGATTCTGACTTGTCAAGCTTGCTTGTAGCGTCAATTGTACTCTTCCATTCACTTATTCCTTCGGTTCTTATCTTTATAGATAACGGGTCTTTGGTCCATCTTTGCTTCCATCTTTTCACCTTAAACATTGTAGAGACCGGGGTGACACATATTTGTGTTAAATCGTTTCTTGTTTATGTAACACCCCAAACCCGGCCCATGAGTCCTGACCGGATCTGGTATGTCACGGAGTAAAATAATTTGAAGTAATTTTGAGTGTCTGGTGAAAACTCGTTAAAATAAGGTTAAGGGTTTAAAATGGGGTTTGATAAAACTCAGTTAGGATTATCTTTTTTAAACATGGTTGTGTTGATAAACCGGTTGAAAACATTTATTCGTGTAAAATTTTAAATCGACAGAGTTCTTGTTAACTTGGTAAATTTTGTTACCCGATGGTAACATCTTTGAAAACCCAAAGTTATTAAGTTTGAAAAAGTTACTTTTAACTGGTTTACTTAACATTTATAAATTCTTTTTGTAATTTATAGTATAAGTAAATTAAACAACTAATTAAAACATCCAAATAATAAACAGCGGCCTTATTACATCCCAAATTAAAAACTTAGAAAAGGAAATAAATAAACTTAACGATAATAAATTTAATTCAAATCCAACGATAAGCATGGCCACCTCGAGTCCTCTCCGGCTCCATCTCCGCGATCTACTCATCTGCAAAATAGTAAGGGAAGGGGTGAGTCACCAAGACTCAGTGTGTAAATTTCCCCACCCGGAAAAAAACAACTCATACACAATTTATTAATAAACATGCAAATATGCAACCCCGCTAACCATCTGTACTCCTTAACTACCCCGTGTGGTCAAAACCACTGGTGGTCAAAACCACTGGTGACTAGTGTCACAATTTAAATGATGGGGCCAACCCATCGTGTGGTCAAAACCACTGATGACCATAGGTCACAAATATCATAGTGTGGTCAAAACCACTGGTGGTACCAAACCACTGGGACTTAGTCACAATTTATCGACATGTGGTCAAAACCACTGGTGACCGAAGTCACAATTAATCTGATGGGGCCAACCCATCTTGTGGTCAAAACCACTGGTGAGTCCATAAAAATCATCCCCCTCCTCTCATCAATCCCACCATCATCATGCTTACAAATCAATTATCATATATCATGTATTTAGGCATGGCATTTAACAGCATGTGATGGCATACAAAATCATATATCAATAGATCATGTACAGGGGACTTACCCGGAATCCATGCTTAAGCCCACAAGCATATATCATAGATTGCTACAATAATTATTAACAAGGCAACAATATAGCAAAGTTTACTAATAAAGTGTGTAAAGAGTTTACACACCTGTTACTAATGCGTATCCTAGATCTCGAAGATTCGATCTACGATGCTAGATCTCTTGACCTATAATCGACCAACAACATGGTTAGGGATTTAGGCCTATTCGGCCAAACCAAAAATCTTGAAGGACCACTTGTACCAAAAATATGGCCTTTGGCCGAATGTGCTTACCCACTTACCAAACAAACTGAAATCCTGAATTTGACACTTGAGTCTTCGAGAACCCTACCAAAACGCACGTTAAAATTGGCTTGCACACTTATACATAATCTAGGCCTATGGCCGAATATTACTTACCTCCTTACCTTGGGGAATCAAATCCCAAAAGATCTCCTTACTCCTTTAATCGGCTATGGCCTCCCTACAATCGGTTTAATCACATTAATAAGAATCATAGCCATTCGGCCATAACCATAGATCCAAAAAAAATATCATTCGGCCATGCCCACATACCTCTTACTAAACGATTGAAAAGAATCCGAAAAGAAACTTGTGTTCCTTGCTATTCGCCAAAGTAACTCTAATGGAAGAGGAAGGATTTGGCAAAAGAGATGGAGTGGTTTCGCTAATAGAGAAAGAGAAGAAGAGAATTTTTTTTTGAAGAATTTAGCAATTGTGTTTATGAAGAATCGGCCAGCAATAAGAAGAGAAAAGAAAAGAATTTTTTTCTATCAATTTCAGCCCCTCTCTTTAGGTGATAAAACCGAATGTGGACAGCCCTTAAGGAGTCCTATAATCGGCCAACACCCCCCCTTTTGTGATAATTTTGGCTATTAATTATCACCTGAAAAATAACATTTATCTTAAGTCTTTATCTCCTAGCCACTCTTCCTACAATTTAAAAGCAATTAAACTACTAACAACTACCCCTTCCAGCCGAAAATGTGCAAAAATTTAAGCCTATGTTGATCCCATTAAGAGTCCAAAATTGAGCCATCACCTCCCCCTCTTCACGACTTCCAAAAAAATAAAACCCCTTCTTTGCTTCTTTGGTTCGAACCCAGGACCTTACTGCTGCAGCCCTCTCTTCCAACGCCCCAGGCCATTTCTCCCAATTGACTTTCATGTCATAGAACCCTATCATTTAATTTTAAAGCCTTCTTACTTGGCCCCCTTTCCTTTAACACCAAAAAGCCCAAAAATAAAACTCATCCCCCCTTGTATCTCCCAAGAATCGAACCCAAGACCTGCCCATTCGTCCCCCTAAGCCTTTAAGTGGCGCATGGAAGCCACTTTGCCAATTAATTCTTTGTGTCATGCTTCTCCCTAAATTTTACTTAACCCCTAACTCACCTAGCTCCCTTCTTTAAAACACTTAGAAAGAAATTTTTAGTTCTAAGTCAGGCCTAGCTCGGGGTTATTTCTAGACCCTAAAACATGTCAAATGATCATAGCATTTAATTCTTCAAGTACACACATGGGAAAAATAATTAAATTTTAGACAACCCCTAATTCAGGATGTTACAGTTCTACCCCCTTAAAAAGAATTTCGGCCTCGAAATTACCTGGATCAGAAGAGCTGGGGGTATTACTGTCGCATCACATCCTCGGGTTCCCATGTGGCCTCCTCCGTACCATGATTCCGCCACAACACCTTCACCAAAGGCTCTGACTTCCTACGTAGAACTTTGACATCTCGATCCAAGATTTGTACTGACTCCTCCTCGAAAGACAAGTTTGAGTTCACTTCGATTTTTGAAACTGGCACTACGTGTGAGGGGTCTAATCGATAGCACCTCAACATCAAAACATGGAAGACTTCATGGATCTAGCTCAATTCTGTCGATAACTCAAGCTGGTAAGCTACCGGTCCTACGCGTTTCAACACTGTGTACGGTCCAATGAATCTAGGGCTTAGCTTGCCCTTCCAGCCAAACCTCAGCACCTTTTTCCAAGGTGATACCTTCAAGAAGACCTTATCACCCACTGCATATTCAGCCTCTCTGCGCTTAAGATCGGCGTAGGATTTCTGCCTGTCTGACGCCTCCTTAAGACGAGCCCAAATTACTTTAACCTTATCCTCTGTCTCTGCAACTAACTCCAGACCCAACATCCAACGTTCTCCTAGTTCTGTCCAACAGGTAGGAGTACGGCATTTTTGACCATACAGCGCCTCATACGGTTCCATCTGAATACTCGCTTGATAACTATTGTTATAAGCGAACTCCGCCAAAGGTAGGTACTCCTCCCAACTACCACGAAAGTCCAAAACACAGCCCCTCAGCATATCTTCCAATACTTGGATAACCCTCTCAGATTGTCCATCGGACTGTGGATGGAAAGCCGTACTGAAATTCAACTTATGCCTAACTCTTGATGTAAGGCCTTCCAAAATCTCGACGTGAACCGAGGATCCCGATCTGAGATAATGGACACCGGTACTCCATGTAACCGCACTATCTCAGTGATATACAACTTAGCTAGCCTTTGGAGCGAATAGTCAACCCTTACTGGTATGAAATGGGGTGACTTAATTAACTTGATCTACTACCACCCATACGGCATCTTTCTTCTTCAGGCGTAAGGGAAGCCCACTTACAAAATCCATAGTAATCTCCTCCCACTTCCACTGTGGGATCCTTACCGGCTGTAACAGCCCCGATGGCAATTGATGCTCAGCCTTAACTTGCTGGCATGTAAGACACTTGCCCACTAACTCGGTTACTTCCCGCTTAAGACCCGGCCACCAAAACTGCTCCCTTAAATCTCGATACATCTTGCTGCTTCCCGGGTGCATAGCGTACATACTACTATGAGCTTCTTTAAGAATTTGCTGCCTCAATTCATCATCCCTAGGCATGCATACTCTTCCCTGAAAGTACAACACTCCATCACTGCTCAAGCTGAAACCTTCGGCCTCACCATTCTGTACTTGCAACCTTCGAGTATTCAAAGCTTCATCAGTCATCTACCCTTCTTTGACCTCATTAATCCAAGACAGCTTCACTTGCAATTTCGCCAAAAGGCTCCCGTCCTCATAGAGACTTAGATGGGCAAACATTACTCGCAAATCCGTTACCACCTTTCAGCTCAATGCATTAGCTACCACATTAGCCTTCCCCGGATGGTATTCGATTGAGCAGTCGTAGTCCTTCAACAACTCAATCCACCTCCGCTGCCTCAGATTTAAATCTTTCTGAGTCAGGAGGTACTTCAAACTTTTGTGATCTGTGTACACTACCGACTTCTCCCCGTATAGATAGTGCCTCCAAATCTTCAAGGCGAATACCACAGCAGCCAATTCCAAGTCATGTGTCAGGTAGTTAGCTTTGTGAGGCCTCAACTGTCATGATGCATAAGCGACCACCTTCCCTCCTTGCATCAATACACAGCCTAAACCAGTATGTGATGCATTGCAATATACAGTGAACTCCTTTCCTGCCTTAGGCTGAATTAAGATCGGTGCTTCCGTCAGAATCCTCTTCAGCCTATCAAAACTCTCTTGTTGCTTCTCAGACCACACAAACGGAACCCCTTTTCTCAACAGCTTAGTCAACGGTGCTGCGATTAAGGAGAAATTTTCCACAAATCTCCTATAATATCCTGCCAACCCCAGAAAACTCGAATTTTCGTAACTGACTTGGGTGGTTTCCACTCCAACACCGCCTCAATCTTACGGGGATCCACCCTGATACCCTCAGTTGAAACTACATGCCCTAGAAAAGTTACCTCCTTGAGCCAAAACTCATATTTGCTGAATTTGGCGTACAACTGTTTCTCCCTTAGAACTTGTAGAACCACATGAAGATGTGCGTCATGCTCCTCCTCAGACTTCGAGTACACCAAAATGTCATCTATGAAGACCACAACGAACCGATCCAGATAGGGTTGGAAAACCCGGTTCATCATGTCCATAAACACTACCGGTGCATTCGTCAAACCAAAAGGCATTACCAGAAACTCGTAGTGGCCATACCGAGTACGAAATGCCGTCTTGTGGACATCAGCCTCCTTCACCTTAAGCTGATGGTACCCTGACCTAAGGTCAATCTTAGAGAACACCGATGCCCCTTTGAGTTGATCGAACAGATCGTCAATCCTGGGCAAAGGATACCGGTTCTTTATTGTCAACTTGTTCAGCTGCCGATAGTCTATACACATCCTCATTGTCCCATCCTTCTTCTTGACAAATAGCACTGGAGCTCCCCAAGGCGATACACTTGGTCGGATGAACCCTCTATCCAACAATTCCTAAATCTGCGCCTTCAACTCTACCAATTCTTTCGGCGCCATCCGATACGGAGCTATAGATACGGGCACGATTTGGGTAACAAGTCTATACCAAATTCAACCTCACGGTCCGGAGGTAGACTCGGAAGTTCTTCTGGAAACACATCCACATAGTCCCTTACAGTCCGGACATCTCTTACAGCCACATCCTTAGCTTCCAAAGCACAGACATGCACCACATATGCTTCACAACCCTTCTTCACCATCTTTTTTGCCTTTAATGCAGAAACCAAATTAGATAGGTAATCTCTCCTTTTACCTATCATCACCACCTCATCACCTTCCTCGGTCTTTAATACCATGCACTTAGCTGCGCAATCTAGGCTAGCCTGATGCTTTACTAGCCAATCCATCCCGAGGATTAGGTCGAACTCCCAGAACGGTAGTTTCATCAAGTCAGCCAAGAACACGACCCCTTAGAGTTCTAGGGTACGTCCTATAGAATTTACTTACTTCTCTGAGTGACCTGGGGGCTTAATACTGATCATCTTCCTAGAAGTAAGCTCAGAGTCTAGATGCAGAGTTTCCACTACGCTACTAGCAATGTACGAGTGGGTTGAGCCAATGTCAATCAAAGTATTATAGGGTACACCAAAGATTAGGAACATACCGATTATAACGTCTGGTGTGTCGCTCTCCTCTTGACACCTCACAGCAAAGACTAGACCAGGTTGCCTAGCCTCAGTACCACCGGTACCTCCCCTCGGTGCCCCACGACCTCTGCCAGCACCATTACCTCCTCTTCTTGCACCACGACCCCTTTGTGGCTGTTGATTATCCCTTCTATTCGGTGCACGATCCTGCCCCTCTGATCTCAGTCTAGCTGCCTTTTTCAGACAGTCTCTAACTCGATGCTCCAAGGACCCACACTCGAAGCATCCCCGATTACCATTCCAACATTCCCCCATGTGAGACTTGCCACATCGAGCACACCGTATGCCATTGAGGATTAGCGGCAGCAGCCTAGCGACTTGATCGACCCACCAAACCTTGTCCTCTTCTACTGATTACCAGAAAACTTTGAAGGTCCCGAGCTCCTCTTATTCCAATTCCTATCTTGATTCCGTCTAACCGACTGCCTTACCCCTTCAGCAACCTTCAATTTCTCCACTAGGACAGTGAACTCCTGTTCCTACTGTGGAGCTATCATTATCCTCAGCTCATCTCTAACCCATCTTCGAATCTAACACAGCGTTCATGCTCGGTACCCACAATACCACGAGTATACCTACTCAATCGGAGAAATTCGGCCTCATACTCCGCCACCGTCTTATTGCCTTAAACCAGATTCAAGAAAGCCTTCCGCTGTGCATCCACGTAGCTAGTTCCGATATACTTCTTTTGATAAGCATCTCTGAAGAATTCCCAGGTGAGATTTTCTGCCACCGTTCCATCTCTCACAGTGAGCCACCACTGGTATGACTCATCCCGAAGCAGAGAGATGATACCCTTCAATTTCTCCTCAGCTGTAAAATCTAGGTCATCCATGATCCTTTCTGTTGCTTCCAACTAGTACTCCGCCGTACTGGGTGCCACTCTAGAAACTCCCCTAAATACTTCTACTCCGTTAGCCCGGAGTCATTCAACCACGAATTTACGGGCTCCTGCACCCACCCGCCATCAAGAACTCATTCCAATACCGTGTCTGACTTGAGATACTACATCATTACCACCGGTCTGATCTTGGAACTCAGTTTCTGCCGCCGACAGATTCGGCATCTCATTTCTAGACCCATGTCCGGACCCTGTTGGCTCGGACAAAGTCATCCTACCCCTTCCACGGCCATGGGGCAGACATCCACGACCTCTCGTACTCATTTCTAACGATTGCGTTTATCTGTTTAAGAATTTTATGCATTAGTACTTATTTCACTGGATTATCAGCGAAGGAATTTTATGATAAGAGTTTTAGGAGTGGTTCTTTTGTAATCATACATGCACACAGTTTTCCATTCATTCATTCAAAGAGACGTTGTAAATTTCATTGTGATTGTTTTTCCACTACCCAGGGGTATTTTCGTAATTTGTCCTACAGGGGTATTTTTGTAATTTTTCAAAAATAAAAATTTTCAGATGATTTTGTTAAAAGTAGTTTAAAACTCTTAATTTCTCGGGGTATTTTGAAAAATTTTGAAATCTAGGGGTATTTCGATAATTTTGGACCTCAGGGGTATTTCGATAATTTTTCACAAATTAGGGATATTTCAAAAGTTGTAAAACTTTGAGGGCTCTTTTTGATAATTGCATTCTCCAAAATAGTGATGTTGCAAAATTTTGAAGATCAGGGTCATTTTGGTAATTTTGTTGGTTAGGGGCAATTTTGTAATTTCACCACTAGGGGTATTTTAGTAATTTTTCATAAAAAGATTTCCAAAATTTGGTTCTAGTTGATTTCAAAAAAGAAGGATATTTTGAAAATTTTCTATTTGGAAATTTTTATCTGGAGGTATTTTGGTAATTTTCAAGCCGAAGGTATTTTGGTCATTTTTCAAGTTGAGGGGTATTTTGGTCATCATTTTTTTTAAAACAAAGTTTCAATTACTTCAAAAACAAAATGACTAGTCCCTTTCGGGTTTTAGTTATGAGTTTAGCCTGTGAGTGTCGTCTCAGCTAGGATGAACCGTCACTATGCATCAGGTAGGATTCAAGTGAGTAGGAGGTGAGTCACTAGGACTGCTTAAATACCAGGCTCCCACCGAATCCAATCCTAGACATGCGTATAACGATTGCCACATCCCTTGCTCAGTGAGAACTCACAGGGTTGTTTAGGGAATTATTAAATCTTATGCATTGTTTGTTGGGGCATGCTAACCTTAGGGTTCAACAATTTCTATTCTAATAGTCTACGTTCCCCATTTACCCTTCTACCCCTCATCAAATATTCACAAAGAAAATAGACAGAATTACTTACCTGGGCGGATAGGTGCCGGAGACTCGGTGCCATGCTGTTCAAGCCAAAAACAGTTTCAAAACATTCCAATAAGGCCCACTAATCAAAAACAAAACATTTTGGGCCTTGGGCCCCCACAGCTGAGTTTTGAACCGGCTCGATATACAAAATGTAACACCCCAAACTCGCCCATGAGTCTGAACGGATCTGGTATGTCACGAGTAAAATAATTTGAAGTAATTTTGAGTGTCCGTGAAAACTTCGTTAAAATAAGGTTAAGGGTTTAAAGCGGGGTTTGATAAAACTCGATTAGGACTATCTTTTTTAAACATGGTTGTGTTGATAAACCGGTTGAAAACATTTGTTCGTGCAAAATTTTAAATCGACAGAGTTATTGTTAACTTGGTAAATTTTGTTACCCGATGGTAACATCTTTGAAAACCCGAAGTTATTAAGTTTGAAAAAGTTACTTTTAACCGGTTTACTTAACATTTATAAATTCTTTTTGTAATTTATAGTATAAGTAAATTAAACAGCTAATTAAAACATCCAAATAATAAATAGCGGCCTTATTACATCCTAAATTAAAAACTTAGAAAAGGAAATAAATAAACTTAACGATAATAAATTTAATTCAAATCCAACGATAAGCATGGCCGCCTCGAGTCCTCTCCGGCTCCATCTCCGCGATCTACTCATCTGCAAAATAGTAAGGGAAGGGGTGAGTCACCAAGACTCAGTGTGTAAATCCCCCACCCGAAAAAATACAACATTAATAAACATGCAAATATGCAACCCCGCTAACCATCCGTACTCCTTAACTACCCGTGTGGTCAAAACCACTGGTGACTAGTGTCACAATTTAAATGATGGGGCCAACCCATCGTGTGGTCAAAACCACTGATGACCATAGGTCACAAATATCATAGTGTGGTCAAAACCACTGGTGGTACCAAACCACTGGGACTTAGTCACAATTTATCGAGATGTGGTCAAAACCACTGGTGACCGAAGTCACAATTAATCTGATGGGGCCAACCCATCTTGTGGTCAAAATCACTGGTGACAGTCCATAAAAATCATCCCCCTCCTCTCATCAATCCCACCATCATCATGCTTACAAATCAATTATCATAAATCATGTATTTAGGCATGGCATTTAACAGCATGTGATGGCATACAAAATCATATATCAATAGATCACGTAAAGGGGACTTACCCAGAATCCATGCTTAAGCCCACAAGCATATATCATAGATCACTACAATAATTATTAACAAGGCAACAATATAGCAAAGTTTACTAATAAAGTGTGTAAAGAGTTTACACACCTGTTACTAACGCGTATCCTAGATCCCAAAGATTCCATCTACAATGCTAGATCTCTTGACCTATAATCGACCAACAACATGGTTAGGGATTTAGGCCTATTCGGCCAAACCAAAAATCCCGAAGGACCACTTGTACCAAAAATATGGCCTTTGGCCGAATGTGCTTACCCACTTACCAAACTCACTGAAATCCTGAATTTGACACTTGAGTCTTCGAGAACCCTACCAAAACGCACGTTAAAATTGGCTTGCACACTTATACATAATCTAGGCCTATGGCCGAATATTACTTACCTCCTTACCTTGTGGAATCAAATCCCGAAAGATCTCCTTACTCCTTTAATCGGCTATGGCCTCCCTACAATCGGTTTAATCACATTAATAAGAATCATAGGCCATTCGGCCATAACCATAGATCCAAAAAATATCATTCGGCCATGCCCACATACCTCTTACTAAACGGTTGAAAAAGAATCCCGAAAAGAAACTTGTGTTCCCTTGCTATTCGGCCAAAGTAACTCTAATGGAGGAGGAAGGATTTCGACAAAAAGGGATGGAGTGGTTTCATCTAATAGAGAAGAGAAGAAGAGAATTTTTTGAAGAATTTAGCAATTGTGTTTATGAAGAATCGGCCAAACAAGAAGAGAGAAAAGAAAAGAATTTTTCTATCAATTTCAGCCCCTCTCTTTAGGTGATAAAATCGAATGTGGACAGCCCCAAGGAGTCCTATAATCGCCAACACCCCCTTTTGTGATAATTTTGGCTATTAATTATCACCTAAAAATAACATTTATCTTAAGTCTTTATCTCCTAGCCACTCTTCCTACAATTTAAAAGCAATTAAACTACTAACAACTACCCTTCCAGTAGAAAATGTGCAAAAATTTAAGCCTATGTTGATCCTATTAAGAGTCCAAAATTGAGCCATCACCTCCCCTCTTCACATGACTTCCAAAATAAAAATAAAACCCCATCACGCTTCTTTGGTTCGAACTCAGACCTTCTCGCTGCAGCCCTCTCTTCCAACGCCTGTGCCATTTCTCCCAATTGACTTTCATGTCATAGAACCCTATCATTTAATTTTAAAGCCTTCTTACTTGGCCCCCTTTCCTTTAACGCCAAAAAGCCCAAAAATAAAACTCATCCCCCCTTGTATCTCCCAAGAATCAAACCCAAGACCTGCCCATTCGTCCCCCCTAAGCCTTTAAGTGGCACATGGAAGCCACTTTGCCAATTAATTCTTTGTGTCATGCTTCTCCCTAAATTTTACTTAACCCCTAACTCACCTAGCTCCCTTCTTTAAAACACTTAGAAAGAAATTTTTTAGTTCAAAGCCAGGCCTAGCTCGGGGTTATTTCTAGACCCTAAAACATGTCAAATGATCATAGCATTTAATTCTTCAAGTACACACATGGGAAAAATAATTAAATTTTAGACAAACCCTAATTCAGGATGTTACAGTTTAAGTTCTTTTAAACAACTTCATCAGATTATCCCTTATCTATTTTCTTTATCACCTATCCTTTATTTTCTGTTTGTTAAATCGAGCCTATCATCATCCATATCCGAATCCTTCCCACACTTAATAACCTCCATTCCTAACTTAATCTATTTCTTAAAATAAATCCATTTCAAAGCTTTCGCAAATTCACCTATATTTACCGATTATTTTTTGAAGGCTTGAATACTCATCGTAGACGATTAGGCAACTCATATACTTTTTGACTCTTCCCGAGGTGGACTGTATCATCTAGTATTAGAGCTATAAAATGAGGAGTTACGACGACAATCATGAAGCCAAAAATAAGTTCGTAAGTTGAAAAAAATTAAAAAATAAAAATTTGAAAAAAAAGTTGTAATTTTATTTTCTTGCATTTGAGCATATTGTATTTGAAATAGTGAAAAAACGAAATTTTGAAAAGAAAAAGAAAAAATATATATACAAATATAAAAAATTTCAAAAAAAAAAAGAAAAGAAAAAGGAAGTGAAGTTCTTGAAAGTTTGCAAGTTGTTTCTCATTCTTTTCTACTATTTTCGAACACCGAGATCTGACTTTGCCCCCACTATTTCAAAACCACAACGCCCCCACACCCAAATTTTCTTTCTTTCTTTTGTTTTAGCTTCCCCTATACCCCACATCAATCCCTTATTAACTAATTTTGAAGCCGACCCTCAAGCCGCGATGAGTCTTTCGAAATAAAGTACAAAATTGTGAGACGAGACTGAGTGGTAAAAGGCACGAGTATTCATTAAAGAAAAGCCTTATCTGAGTGAAAACACGAGTGTGAGTGATTTTCTTTGTGAGTGAACTTGTAAGTCTTGTGGTGAGGTATTTTTTCTTTTCTGTTTTTAACCAATTATCTTTTGCAGTACTAACATCATGAATCTAGAAGCGTTCTCAGAATTCAATTATCAATACTTGTTGAACGGGATGCAAAAAGTTATGAATGCCAAGTTTGACAAGTTGAACAAGTGGTTGGATCAAATTGAAGAACGAGACAACAAGAACGACTTTCTTCAAGTCGAAAAATAGAGTTAAGGTCATCTCGAAGACACGCTTTCGAAGATCATTCAAGAAGAGATTTCGATCGATATTATGGTTCATATAGAAGTTCAAGACGGTATGAGTCAAACCGCAATTTGAGACCTTTCAGGAATACCATCGAGAAGGTGTGATTTCTTCTTCACAAGCTTTAACATATCCATCTATGGGGAAACCTTTATGAAAAAGTGAACATGGTTCTTATACGTTGAAGAATTCAACCACGAAAGATCGTTCTTGAAGTAGTTCAAATCACGATTTTTATTCGACAAGGAATTCAAGGCGAAGCCAAACATATGTTGAGTTTGAAGCCAACTACGGTGATGAACACGACAGCCCAAGTTATTCGTCATATGATTCAAAAAAGTCACGATCGAAGAACCTTTCACAAAGAATAGCAAATGATTTCTATGAGAAAATGACTTGTTTCCTTATGTCAAACCCATCTCTTTTCGATTCTTCTTGTTGTAATCAAAATGAAAAAGAAAATAAAAATGAAAGTGAAGAAAAAGAGATTGAAAAAGAAGAAAAAGAATTTGAGAGAGAAAAAGAGAATGAAGAAAAGAAAATTGAAAAGAAAATTGAAATTGAGAAAAACATTGAGAAAGAAAAAGATGTTGAAAAAGAAACGAGAGAAACGAACGAGCGAGAAAAAGAGAGTGAATTTTCAACTAACCTATTTGAAGTTTTCTTTTCTCCTATTTCTTCATTTTAGGTTTTCGAGGAACCAAGTTATGACTACCAACTCCAATATCTTCCTGATGAGCAACGTTTTTCCTTGGTTGAAAAAGGTAAGATTGAATCACCCGAATCTGAAGGTAAGGAAGGTAAGTGTTTTGAAGTGATTCAATCTCCATCAAATTTTTTGAATGATTGCAATTTTATGGATAGCATCATCGATTTCCATTCTTTGATTAATTGTGACGACTTAAATGATGGTAAGACGAGTTTATTTCAAGAAAATTATTGCGTTGCAAATTGTAACGGTGGAGAGATGTATATTCAACGAATGCAAGAATCGAGTAAGTATTACGATGATTTTTCTCTTAATCCTCATTTGTTTGATTATGGTTATTACGAGATTTGTTCATTGTATAATATGAAATCTTTGAGTTCTTGTAAGGTTGTTTTGAAACACATCAAGAGTTTTGATTGATTGATCTTGATCATGCACAATTCCTATTGGTTTGACAAGTTTGAATTAAAGAAACCATTGATACATTTTGATTTAAATAATCAAACACAAGTTTCTAACCGGGAATACATTCTGATTTGTTCTATGGAAAACTCAAATATCAGCTGGTATGTTTGAAAGATTCCTTTCATTTCGATACTTGTCTTCTGATTAAGGTAACGAATTTTGTCAACTTTTGTTCAATTTTTATTCGTTCCTTAAACAATTCTTGTGGTTGCACTTGAAATTTCTGGAATGTATTTTGATTTATCTTTTTATAACTTTAATTTAATATTTACTTTGTATAATTTGTTTACTATGTATATTTAATTGCATATGATTCATATTAATTTGTGTTTTTATATTGTTTGATTCAATTGTTATTATCTATTTTTGATTTGTATATACTATGTCATATTCGTTGATTGCATAAGTTTGAATTTGATTTTTTATGAATTATTTAATTTAGTACTTACTTTCAATAGATAATATTTGGTTCATTCGATCATATGCTCATTCCCTTTCAATGTCAATGATTGATCGATTTGATTAGAGTGTCATGATCACGTTTAATTTAAGGCATTACATTCTAGAATTGTATAGATCTTTCAAGTAATATGCGATTTGCTCATTATTCATCAAATTTATTTAAATCTAAGTTTAATGTCAATTAATAGGCTAATTTCAATTGCATTGAGTTATATGATTTATGATTTGTCATAGTTGAGTCATATTAATATTAGTTTATTCATTAATCTTATTTAATTTAATAAGTTGGAATATAATTTAATATTTATATTTTAATCTAGTTTAGTCTTAATGAAGTTTAAGTGTTTCAGTTATTAATTAAGTTAATTTAATTTATATTTAAAGTTTAATAGTTATTATTTTTAGTTAATGTATAATTGAGAATTTTGTTTATTTTAAATCATATTTTAAAGTTTACATTATTAAAAGTTATACATTAATAAGAAGTTAAGTTGAATTTCAATTTTAAGTTCCCTTCATTGATTATCATTTGGAAGGAACTCAAAAGATTTGAAACAATTGAACTTTGAGTTAGTTCACATTGGAAGATGAAAGTTACATTAATTTATTTAAGGTTGAACTCTTCATCTTGGTGACATTTTGTTTCATTTCATGGAAGACTCAAGGAATATTTTAAAAGCATTCATAGCATGGATTTAAGCTTATTTAAAATCATTCTTGGTCAATTGACAGACTTTTAGAAGCAATCAAATTTTTAATAATTTTCAAGGCTTTTCTACTAATTTACTTAGTTATTAAGGCTTTCTAGTGACTATTTGGCTAGCTCTATGATAACCTATAAATATTTTGTTATTATCATTTGTAGACAGTTTTGATCATTTTATGAAATTATATGAACATTGTTCATTCGAGTGAGTTATCTCCTCTTCGTTTTCGTACGAGTTTTGATTCCAACTTATCAAGCTTTCTTGTGGCGTCAATCGTACTCTTCCATTCACTTATACCATTGATTCTTATCTTTATAGATAATAGGTCTTTGGTCCATCTTCACTTCCATCTTTTCACCTTAAACGTTATAGAGACTGGGGTGACACATATTTGTGTTAAATCATTTCTTGTTTAAGTTCTTTTAAACACCTCCATCAGATTATCCCTTATCTATTTTATTTATCACCTATCCTTTGTTTTCTGTTTGTTAAACCGAGCCTATCATCCTCCATATCCAAATCCTTCCCACACTTACTAACCTCCATTCCTAACTTAATCCATTTCTTAAAATAAATTCATTTCAAAGCTTTCGCAAATTCACCTATATTTACTAATTATTTTTTGAAGGCTTGAATACTCGTCGTAGACGATTGGGCAAGTCATATACTTTTCAACTCTTCCCTAGGTGGACTGTATCAACTAATTTATTAAACAAAGATGCTTAAATGCATGGTTTAAAATGTAAACTAAATAAACAAATGAGTTACTTAATGCATGACTTAATTAAATGCAGAACACATAATGCATGTCATAATTAAAAAATGTAGATCAATAATGCATGACATTAACTAAAGATGCATTTAATTAAACAAGACATAATTAAAGGCTAAAGTAACTAAAATAAATAAATCAAGTCCTTATTCCATCAATTTAAATGCAAGAATTAAAATTTAAAGATGAGCTCAAACGAGCTTATTTAAGCTGAATCAAGCTCGTTGAATGAGCACACGAACTCATTGAGCTGGATCGAGCTCAAATGAGCTAAATTTGAACTGGACGAAGCTCATGGAGTTGGAAACGAGCTAGGATCAAATTGCCAGCAACGCAATGCTCGACTCAAAAAACTTGTCTGATGAAGTTCAATGGGCGTGCTCACATCATTCCCCCCTCTTTAAGGTAACTTGTCCTCAAGTCAAGCCATTGGTTTTTCGAATAGAATTCCCTTTGCTCAGTTTTTTCTCGATCAAATGGGTGGATATTAATCGGGTCACCTGAAAAGGATAACCATGAATTAGCAAGAGATGTTTCAAACACACTTGCAATTCAAATGTGAGCAGCACCAAACACGTAAATCACATGCAATTGAACAAAACCAAATTATCATATAAAAGAAATAATGCCTTGTCAAATTTTTGAAACAAGATTAAGCAGGCTTCAAGGCATGCATACAATTTGAATGGATTCCACAAGTCAAGATTATCATGCGAATAATGAATCAAATGATAAACATAAGCATCACAAGCAGGTAGTTGAGAAAATTTACATGGCTCATGAAATTGGATAATCAGACCTTGCATTGTACTATATATTCTCTCACACACACTTGAATTATAAAAATTATCGAACACAAGAATCTTTTTTTCAACCATCAAGATAGATAGATCATAAATAGACATAATAGAACATTTAAACATATCATGACCTAAATGTTTTACAAAAAATAAATCATTAACGCAAAGCTTATCATCATCCGGAGAGAACAAAAATGCATCAATAATTTTAGAAAACTTACCTTAAACAGTAGAAAAATAAAGATCATTCTTACCTTGCTCGAACAATACAAACCTTCTCTCCTCGGGGTTGTAGTGTAGCTGTATTTCGCGATTGAATTAATCTTTCCCAAATGAATCACAAACTTCATGGACAACCAAAGAAATTGTTTAAGGAACAAATTTAAATTGAAAAAAAATTGAACAATTGATACGATCCGCCTCGGGGTGAGTTGAGTCGTATATGAGATGCCTGATCGTCTACGAGGAGAAGTTGAGTCTTCGGGAAAAAGGATATAGATTTGGCTAAGTTTGCGAATGCTTTTCAAAAAGGAGTTTAAAATTGGTTAAGTTATGATGATAGGTTTGGCTAGGGAATAAACAAAGAAAGTAGGTTTTTAGGATGGCTCGGTGTAACAAGAATGATAAGGATAGATAAGTGACATTCGACAGTAGCGATGGAAATGGAAATACGAACTTAACTTAAGAAAGATTCAACACTATGTAACAGTGTCACCTCGTTTCTTATATCGTTAAGGTGGAAAGATGAAGATAGGTAGATGAATGCCACACCAAAGGGAATTGGTGATAAGTTCAAATAAGTTGAAGACGCCACAAGCAAGCTTGATAAGTCTAACAAAACTTGTATGAAAAAGGAGAGGAGTTTAACTCACTCAAAAACTCAAAGTTCATGAAATTTGATTAAGGTTCAAAAGTCTAAAGTTGTCCATAAATAGGTAGATTACATGTATTTATAGTATCAAATGAAGCTAGTTGAATGGTCAATTATAATGAGGCTAATAATGAACTCAAATGAAAAGTCTCAACTTTTGGAATTCTAGCCATGTAACTCCCATCTTCAATGTGATTAATTCTTCAATTAAATTGCTTTCAAAGTCCTTTGAGATCTCCATGATCAACCAAAAAGTCACCAGCCAAATGAAAAGTCTCAAGTTTTGGAATTCTAGCTATGTAACTCCCATCTTTAATGTGATTAATTCTTCAATTAAATTGCTTGTCAAATTCCTTTGAGGTCTCCATGATCAACCGAAAAGTCACCAGCCAAATGATGGAGAATTGATTGCATGTAGTAAATACCATGAAGCAAACGGTTACAAAAGTTGAAGATAAAGAGGCTGCCGAAATTAAAGAACCATAATACTTTTCTTTATTTAATAAAACAACTTCTTAATGATGAATTAAACCTTTTAATATCAGCCCCCTCTTATGTAACCGAATTAACTTGAAAAGCCATTTTATTGAATACATAACAGCCCATAGAAGTAATGGATGTGAGTTGAAAAGTCACCTGCAATTAACACATGTAACCGACACATTAATGCAATTATTAAACTTAAAACAAATTAACAACTAAATTAAATAAATGAACTAACACTTAAGCTTCATTTATTCCAGCAACTAGACTTAAATAAATGAACTAACACTTAAGCATTATTTATTCTAGCAACTAGTTTAATTAAATAAAGCATTATTAAATGAACTTTAACTCATGCATCAATAAATTAACCCGAAACTAGATTAATTAAAGAAGCAACTATTAAATTAAATTCATTAAAAGAAACTCAATTAATTGAACTAAGATGAGTTTAAAATGATGACCAAGAATCGCTTTATTAAATTAATATGCTTAAATGTAAATATTTAAAATGCAAACTAAGTGAAAAGCTGAAAATTAAATAAAGAGTTTAATTTAGTTGGAATGGGTTCAGAAAGCTAGAATTGTAACACCCCAAACCCGGCCCATGTGTTACGACCGAATCTGACATGTCACGTGAAGAAAACGTATAAAGAACTTGTGATTCATACTAAAATAGGTGTTTTTGGTTATAGTTAAGAAAACAAAATTAGTTTATAAAAATTCGATAAAAATACTACTAATCTTGAGAGGTTAATTGATAAATCGAAAATCAAACTAGAGAACTTACCGTGATTTTTGAAAATAATGTTGATAATTCGAAGAAAAGCCCAAGTTAAATTATTCGTTCATATTTGTAATGAAATCCATTTGTTAATAAATTTTGGAAAACCATTATTTATAATTTCAGAAAATCCCCGTTTAAAATAATTCAAGAAAAATAATAAGTACATCAAAACATAAAGAAAATTAAAATATATCCCAAAGGCCTTATTACAACTTTAAAATCTAAAATAGTAAAAGTAATGAAATAAATCGGAAAAGAAGTTTACTAAAGTTCAAAAAACATTATTTCTAAAGTATGGCCTCCACCGAGTCATCCATGGCCCCAAGTCCTCGTTACTAAGCATTACCTAAAAGGATTAAGGAAAAGGAGTGAGTTCCAAGAACTCAGTGTATAATCCTCTTACTGTTATCCACTGGGCCAAAACCCATGTATCATCATCTTGGACTTAAGCCTATTTACAAGTAATATTTAAATGAAATGAATGTAACCTACCCATCCAACCATAACAACCCCGACCAACCAATCACACTTATGGGGATCAAGTCAACCCACCCCGCCGCTCACACCAATTTGCAATCGAGCTGCTAATGTATAGTATTTTTGTGGTAGAGCCACCGATATCACAGTTATGTACATTAATAATAGAATTGTGACTATGCCACCAGGCTACACTTCTCTTCATACAATTTTTCCCAACCCATGCAATATGTAAATATGCAACATAAAAATATATCCACATATATCACAACCATTAATCTAATGAAATATTTTAGTGAATCGGCCCATGAAAGTACTTTGGTATTTCGACCCACTAAGGCATTCTAACAAATCGGCCCATAGGGGCATTTTGGTAAATCAGCCCATAGGGGCATTTTCATAAATTGGCCCATAGGGGTATTTTGGTAATTTAATAATTTAATACCAATTTTGACAGATCTTTAGAAATAGCGTTGATTAAGCAAGTTACTCAATTTATGCCATATTACGGTTATTAGATTTGTAAGCAACAACGATCTATTTTTCAACATAATAATGAATCATGAATCTACGGGATATTAGTGTGAGATTACACACCTGACTACGATAAGGACTAAACCTTCTTGATCGTCGGCACCTATGTCACCATAACACCCGATTACCTAACAAAAGAGTTTCTTAATCCAAATCTAAATCAGACGATCTAAGAAAATGCTTACCTTAGTATCGTGAACGACCACAATTTGCCTATTCTCACTGGATGATAGTCCACAACCCGGTGAGAAATCCCGAACTGTCGGTACCGCCCTTCGTTTGAACTTGGGAGTAGAGATTACAAGTCCGCTCCCTTTTTACCCTTCTATCGATTTTCCTTTAATAACGCTACCACTTGCCTCCATTGAAAGAGTCTCGGTTAGAATAATACTACAATGAGAGAAAGTCTAAGGAGAGGTTTTGACTTACCACTACTTTCGAAGGACCAACAAATAGAGAAAAACGAGTGGTTTAGCCCCTAAAATAATCGATTAGTCAAACTTTCAATCCGATTAGCAAATAATCGATAGAGAGATATCGAATGGAAACTCCTTACCTTAACGATGATAGAACTGACTTCCATCGACTGGTATTAAGACTAGAGATGAATCAAAGGCATAAGATTCGACTTTCCCACTATAACACTACAAAAAGAAAATGATTAAGATATGAGGGAGTAGGAGAGAGTGATATTTCGGTTTAGAAACAAAGTAGAACAACTAAATAGTGATGGACACACATTCGGCTAGGAAGAAAAGAAGATGAAAGGAATAGAATGAAGCCCCTTATCCGATTCAACCAAAGAGAAATGTCCAACACACAAGAATGGAGAAGAGCTAGTGGCTAAGAGGATTCGACTAGTTTGAGATAAAGAAACAAGGAAGACTCGTCCTCCAAATATGGTTGACTAAAGAAAGAAGAAAGAAAGATAGGATAAACGGTGAGAGAATAAGAAAAGAATAGCAAAGTGGCTTGAGTGTTTCGGCAAACAAAGGAAAAAATGAACAATTTTGGCTTGAGTGTTTCGGCAAGTGAGGGAAGAAATTGGAAAAGAGAAAACTCAAAATGCTCAAAAGAAGAAAACTCTACATGCCCAAAACTTGCAAAACTATTTTGGCTCATTTTCCCCCTTACCATACCGTATACCCCTTACCAATAGATGATGGTTGACCAATTTTCTTTCCCCTTGCAACTCCTAATATTCGGCCAACATGTCCCCCTCCCTTATCTCTTTCCTTTATTTCTTTCCTTATTTTTCCCTTGCTTTCCTCCTTACCATATTCCTTAGTCTTCTTTCCATCATTATAAAGTCTTCTTTCCTTATTTATAACCATGGCCGACACTTTGGAAAGAAGCACAAAAATTAATCAAAAATTTGCAATAGGTGGGATTCGAACTCCACCCCTTAAGCCTCTTCATGAAACGCCTCACCACTTTGCTACTAGCTCCTCTTGTGCTAGTAAAATACACACTTATTTCCTTAAGCCTTGATGTCACTTACCTTCTCTCCTTAAAGTGCTTAAACGTAAAAATTCTACTAAGGCCCAACTCAACCCCGAGCCTTCTTAGGACCCCTAAACATACAAAATTAACACTATTAACACAATAAAACATAAAATATTGAATTTCAGGATGCTACAAGAATTGAGCTGAAATCAACTTCATTTTGCACTTTGGCCCCTCGAGCTTAGGCCACTCTCGATGGCGTCAGATGGAGTCGAACCATGATGCGACCAGGATCGCATCATACCCCCTATTGAAAGTGATTCATCCTCGAATCGAGCCGTTGGTTCTTGAGGATATAGTTCCTTTTACCTTGCTTTCCTTGGTCGAACGAGGCGGATGGTTATCGTGACACCTAAAAGGGATAACCATGAACTAACAAATAAGGCTTCACACAAATTTGCAATCCACACATAAACATAGCAACACAAGTATGACGCATGTGGAAGGAAAAGATCAACTTATCATACAAAAGAAACAATGCCTTATCAAATGTTTGAAACAGGATTACATAAGGGTCAAGGCATTCAACCAACTTAAATTGCTTCCACAAATTGAAATACGAGTAGTAGGTCAAAAGTTGAACATAATCGTCACCAACAAGTAATAGAACAGATTCACATGATTCATGACCTCGCACAATCAATCCTTGCAATTGACCTTTGGACATATGCTTACTAACAATTGCATCATGCAATTTATAAAAAACAAGAATCTTTTTATCAACCATTAAAACAGATAGACCATCAATAAGCAGAATAGGACATTCAAGCACTTCATGATCTAAATAATTTACAAAAGGGAAATTAGTAACATGATTTCTATCAACATCCGAGGGTTCAAAGTCTTCAAGTGACTTACCCTTGTGACTAGAAAGATAAGGATCGAGTTTACCTTGCTTCATTAAAACAAACCTTCTCTCCTCGAAAACATAGTGTAGTCGAGGCTTCACATTTGAATCAATCATTTTCAAATGAAATGTGAACTTCCAGTACAACCACAGAAGTTGTATCAAAACGATACAAGACCTAGTATCAAAACGATAAAAAATTTTCGTACACAATTGATGATGCTTGATTTTCTCATAAAATGTACCAATGTATAAAAACATGTGTTTGATTGTTTAAGTCAAAATGTAACAATGGTTTCGTTAGATTAAACATGTTAAACCAAAATGAATTTTGCATACTTGGCACCATATAATCAAAAAAACTCTTGGCACTCATTGAAACAGAAATGCACCAATTCAAAGATTTTTCAAGAGGCAAAATTTGATTCACGAAATCACCATGTTCGAACAATTTATTGGCTTTTCGTGAAAACTTGTCATTTTGCAAAATCAAATGGGTTTGTCGAACTAAACAAAAGATATCAACCACATTCAAAGAAAAAAGTTAATCGAAGGAGAATAAGGGAAGCTTTTAAAAACTAAGTCACCGAAAATTTCATTGACAAATTTCAAATCAGTTTGCCATGACTCATTTAAAAATTCCTTACCTCGCTTACCTTCGGGCTCGTGTGGTTCATTTTCAATTTACCTTGACTGATCATACAGAAATGTCACTCTTTCGGAAGGTATTGTAGTTGAAAATTATTGTTACTTGGCTTCTCGAAACCCTAAAAAGAAGAAATAGGACAAGAACAAACTTCAAATGTGTTGTTAGTTGAATCAACACTCACTTTTTCTTCCTCATTTTGTTTTTTTGTTTCTTTTTCCGATTCGAGTTCTTTTCTTTCTTTTTCAATGCTCTCTTTTTTTTCACTTTCATTTACTTTTTCAAATTCTTTCTCATTCTTATTTTCACTCTCGTTTTTCTTTTCAATCTCTTTTTTTCTTTTTTCCTTTTCAAAGGCTTTTTCGAGCTCTCTCAAAACTCGTTCATTTTCTCTCTTACTTACCTTTTTTCTCTCTTCTCTTTTTATTTCTTTTTCCTTTGCTTATTTTTCTTTTCTTTTCTTTGTTTCTTTTCTATTACATGATGTTACAAAAGGATCATGATACAAGGATTTCCAAAAGAAGGAAAATTATTTATATTTGGGTCATGAACATTTCTTCGAGAAGAATACTCCATGGATGTTTTTTTTGAAGTTCTTGAAGAAGTATATCTATCATCTTGAAAGTCATCTTGAAAGGATTCAAAATCAAGATCGGTCTCTTTTCGTCTTGGATTCCTTGATGAAAAAGACACTCGATCAAACCCTCTTTTCGAATAGGATTCATAACATGAGTCTTTTTGTCTCGAATTTGTTGGTGAAAAAGAATCATGATGGGTCTTCTTCTTCAAGTAGTAATGGGGGTATTTCTTCATGGGGTTCTAGGCTCGCTTTTTTACTAGAAGAAACTCGTCCATGGGGGTCTCTTTTTTCAACACCATTTAATCTTTCATGCAATTTGTCAAATTTGAATTCACCATGGTTCACATTTCTTGTACCAAATATTGGAACTCCAATTCAGTGAACTCTTCGCGAGACATGATTTTTGGTTTGCTGAAAAGAGATATGTTAAAATAACAAAAATCAAAAGATTAAATACCTCACCACAAATACTCACAAGTTTGCTCAAAAAGAAAAAACAAGCACTCACACATGTTTCACTCAAATATGGCTTTTTTCTCTAATGTAAGAACTCGTGCCTTTTACCGCTCAATCTCTTCTCACAATTTTGTACTTGGTTTTGAGTAGGCTTAACGCGACTTGAGGGTCGGCTACAAAAAAATGGTTAACAAGGGATAATGTTTAGGTATCGGGTAGGCTGAAAAGAAAATCGGTTAAGTGTGGCGTTGGGGTTGAACGGTTGGTACCAAATGATCGTAAAAGGGTTTGATGACTGGGGGTAAAAATAAGAAGGAGATTGATTTTGAAGATCGGGTAAAGAGGAGGAGAACAGAAACAACAAGTACTTGCCAAACTTTCAATGAAAACTTCACTTTTTTTTACTCATAATTTTTTTTGAATTTTTGTAATTCTTTTTTTCACTTCAAATACAATAGAATGAAATACAAACAATTTCAATTTTTTTGAATTTTTTAAATTTTTTTACAAACCTACTTTTGGATTGAATATAAATGTCAGCGCTCCTCATTTTTGTAGCTCTGATACCAAATGATACGATTCACCTTGGGGTGATTTGAGTCGTATGTGAGATACCCGATTGTCTACGAGGAGAAGTTGAGTCTTCGAGAAAAAGGATAGATTTGGCTAAGTTTGTGGAAGCTTTTCAAAAAGGGGTTTAAAATTGGTTAAGTTATGATGATAGAACGCTAAGGAATAAACAAAGAAAGTAGGTTTTTAGGATGGCTCGGTGTAACAAGAATGATAAGGATAGGTAAGTGATATTCGGCAGTAGCGATGGAAATGGAAATGGAAATACTAACTTAACTTAAGAAAAATTCAACACTATGTAACAGTGTCACCCCATTTCTTATATCGTTAAGGTGGAAAGATGAAGATAGGTAGATGAATGCCACATGAAAATGAATTGGTGATAAGTTCAAACAAGTCGAAGACGCCACAAGCAAGCTTGATAAGTCTAACAAAGCTTGATAATTCCCAAAACCAAACCTAAATTTCCATTCACTACACACCACCCGTACCAACCAGCACACCTATGGGGAGCTTTAGTCACCCACCCCGCCAACACACCGAAGTAGGCATTAAGCCGTATTTTAAATTTCATGGACAAGCCACCGAATTCACAGAGTTTACATGGCATTTTCCATTTTTCAGAATTGTGGCAGAGCCACCAAAATATTGTAGCAAAGCTACCAAAACTTCTCTTCGTCAAATAGCCCAACCCATGCAATCATGTATATAATATGCATAACAATCCATTCATATAATTATTCCAACATAAGGCCCATTATAAAAGTTATTACAATCAGGCCCATTTCACATTTTGGCCTACGAAATCTCATATCACATATGGCCCATTTATCAATTATCATATATGGCCCAATTATCAAATATCACATATGGCCCATTTATCGATTATCACATATGGCCCATTTATCAAATATCACATATGGCCTATTTATCGATTATCACATATGGCCCATTTATCAAATAACACATATGGCCCATTTATCGATTATCATATATAGCCCAATTATCAAATATCACAAATGGCCCATTTATCGATTATCACATATGGCCCATTTATCAAATATCACATATGGCCCATTTATATATTATCACATATGGCCCAATTATCAAATATCACATATGGCTCATTTATCAATTATCACATATGGCCCAATTATCAAATATCACATATGGCCCATTTATCAAATATCACTTATGGCCCAATTATCAAATATCACATATGGCCTAATTATCAAATATCACATATGGCCCAATTATCATATATCACATATAGCCCAAATTGTCCAATTATCACTTTTATCGAATTAGCCCGTTAAGGGCAATTTTGTAATTTTCATGATCTTAATACCAATTTCAAAACTTTTATCATTAAGGTGATAAATATGCTATTCTCCCCGATTTCACTAACTTGTGATTTCATCCACCGATTTATACGATATAGACACATGAGATTCGGTGTGAGATTATACACTTGATTACGGTGAGAACTACACTTTCCCGCTCGTCGATATCTAAACACACATCACGATGGATTAGAACACTAATATTTAATATAAAACTATTCTAATGATTATCAATTTAGATCCTTACCCTCGAAATCTCAAACAACCACTATTACGATTTCTCTCGATCAAAAGTTTAGAACCACGAGTAAATAATGGTTTAGGGGTACATACGACTTTGAATAATTGATTTTCGCTGGATGAAGGTCCACAACTCGATGGAAAGTCTTGGATTCCCAAAACAGTCCTTCTCTTAAACTTAGGGGGATTAATAGAACCACCCCTCTTTCGAACACTATTAACAACCTTTTCATCCCTATCTTGATTGTCTTCAAAGACAAAGAATCATTAGTCTTAACAATATATATAAAATCCTAAGACTAATGACTTAAAAGAGTGAAATCAGCTTACCTTAATATTCTGAAAGATCTCAAGAGAATCCTTTTACGTTATCATCAAATCTTAAATGAACTTCAAGATTACTCCGAAAAGATGATGATTCGATCCTTCCACTATTTCACTAAGAATAATGAAAGAAAACGTTTGATTAAAGATTGGTTAATCGGTTAAAAAGTCTCTTCCAAAGACATTCTAACATTCAGCCATAGTGACCAAATATCAAAAGAAAAGACAAAGAATTGATACTTACCGATGATCCAAAAAAAATAGATGTTATGGAGAATGAAAGATTCGGCTATGCTAAAACAAAGGAGAGAAAGGAAAGATTCGGCTATGGAGGTAGTCTAACATTTGGCCAAGGGAAAAGAAAATGTTGAAAGTATGTTTGAAAAGAAAGTTTAAAATGATGAAAGGAAGAAAATGAGGATGAGAGGTTTATGATTAAATTTTTGAAATAAAGAAAAATAAAGGATGAGAGTTTGAACAATGGTGCATTCAGCCAAAAGAGAGGAGAAAGAGAATGTTGTTTGTAATTGATGTTTTAAGCACTAGATGAGAACACCAAATGGGCTACTTGAGTGATTAGCAAAAATGACCAAATGGTCAAAAAGGATAACCAAAAGAAACAAAGCAAAGATGGTTTTCCTCTTAATCCTAAGCACATTCGGCCAAGAGGAAAAGATGAGAGAAAAATTAGGTTTTTTGGGAGAGCAAATGACCAAAATGAAAATTCTCTCAAGCTGCCCACTTTTCTAAAACTTACCACCAAAATTTTGGCTCCCTCTTTAGTCCACAAAACCATCCATGTTCATGGACAATTGGCCATTCAAAGCTTCCAAAACAAAGCCCTTGATTCATGCCTTATGTCCCCTTATCACCTTAAATCATGAGATTTTTTTCCTTAAACTTTTACTTACCTTTTTCCTTTGGTCTTCTTGCCAAAAATGTTATCCAACTCATCTTTATCCCTATCCATGACTGACACAATGAAAGAGGAAACAAAATAAAAACAAAACTCAATGCTCATCTAAGGATTCAAACCTTTTCCCTCTAGCAAACATACCTGCGCCAACACCACCTTGCTACTAGCTCATCTTATGCTAGTTTTTGACACTTAAATTTACTTAAACCTCAAAGTCACTTGATCCACTTCAATTAAGTGCTCATTACAAAAATTTATTCTAATTCGAATAATTTAATTATACACAAGTTAAGCACCAAAACATGCATCATATCAATACTCACATTTTAGGATGTTACACAAAGAGTCATGAATACTATTGTATAAGCGATTGGATCGAATTGAGGAACAAGACCAGCAAGAGCAACTTTCTTCAAATCAAAGGACGGAGTCAAGGTCATCTCGAAGACACACTTTAGAAGAACATTCGAGGAGAGATTGTGACCGAGATTCTTATTCATCAAAAAGTTTGAGACGGTATGAATCTAACCACAAATTTGAAACTTTTCAAAGTTATCAACGAGGAAGTGAACGTGGTTCATATGCGTCCAAGTATTCCTCTATGAAAGATCATTCTCGAAGTGGTTCAAATCATTCAACGAGGAATTCAAGGTGAAACAAAGCGACTAACGAGTGTGAAGCCTTTTACAAAGATGAATACGCAAGCATAAGTTATTCATCTTATGACTCCAAGATTCATGCACGAAGCATCTTCCACAAAGAATTAATCGTGATATCTATGAGAACATCGCTTCGATCTTAGAATCAATTCCTTGTATTTTTTATTCTTTTGAATCATCCTCTTGTTGTGATCAAAATGAAAAAGAAAAATCTAATGAAAAGAAAAGAGAAAGAACAAAAAGAAATTGAAAAGAGTTTGAAAGAAAAGAAAATAAAATGAGAGTGAACAAAAGAAGTTGAAAAGAAGAAAAGAATTTGAAAAAGAAAAAAATGTTGAAAAAGCACGAAAAGAAATTGAGATAGAAAAAGAAGTGAAAGAACAAGATGAGCAAGAAAAAGAGCGAGTTGAATTAACTAACTCACTTGAAATTTGTTCTTCATTTTTTCTTCATTTTAGGTTCTCCAAGGACGAAAGATGTTCTTCAACTTCAATACCTCCCGGAAGAATGACGCTTTCAAATGATCGAAAAAGGAAAGGCTGAAAGTGAAATTGAATCGCCTACACCGGAAGGTAAGGAAGTTAAGTGTCCCAAATCGTGTTTGTCTCCACCAAATTTTTCTAATGTTTGTGATTATGTGGATAATACCGTTGATTGCCATCCTTTGCTCATTTTTGATGTTTTAAATGATGGTAATGCGAGTTTATCTCATGAAAATCAATGCGATGCAAAATATGAAGGTGGAGAGACACAAATCTAATAATTACAAGATGCGAGTAAGTATGATGATGACTTTTCTTTTAATTATAATTTGTTTGATTGTGGTTATTACGAAATCACTTCATTGTCTAATACGAAAACTTTGAGTTTTTGTAAATCGATTTTGAAACATATAAAGAGTTTTGATTGCTCGATCTTGAATGTGCATAAGTCTTATTGGTTTAACATGTTTGATTTTTCTAAACCCTTGTCACATCTTGAGTTTAATAATCAAAATCATGTCTTTAAACTAGGACTATGTTTTGTATCATTTGGTATGCCTTGTTGGAAAATAAAGCAATGACAATTGTGCTTGAAGAATTTCAATCATTTTGATACTTGGTTTTTTATTAAGGTTGCGAAATTTGCCCATTTTGTGTTCAATTTTTATTCGCTCCTTAAACAAATTTTATGGTTGTACTTGAAATTTACATTCCATTTGAAAAGTACTGAATCAAACGCGAGGCTTCGACTGCATTATCTTCCCGAAGAGAGAAGGTTTGTATTGCTTGACCACGGTAAGACTGATCTTTGTCTTTTTTACTATAAAGGTAAGTCTTCTGAACTTGTTGACACCTTTGTGATTTTTTTGAAAAGTGACGAACTTTGCATTGATGAACTAGTTTTTATAAAACATTTAGATCATGCTAAGTTTAATCATTTTATTTTGCCAGTTTGTGATTTATCTGTTTCGTTGAATGATGGAAGGACTTTTGAGTTTGATAATTTTGATAATTTTCGTGTGAAAGAATCCATATTGCATCACATGTGTGATCCATGTAAAAATTTTGAGATGTCTTTGTTCTCTTCGGTTGTTGATAGAACACTTGATGCTGATTTTTATCATTTAGATCATGAAATGTTTGAACGTCTTATCATATTTAATGATGGTCTACTTGTTGATAAAAAGAATTTTGTGTTTGATAATTTTTGTTCATGTGCGAGTGATTACATATGTTGTTCAATGCAAGATTTGTATGTTTACTTTCAAGTGCCATATGTATTTTCTCAACTATCTACTTGTGATGAATATATCTATCATTTGATGTGTTATTCGCATGTTGATTTTGACTTGTGGAATCCATTTGAATTGTATGCATACCATGAAACTTATCCAATTTAGATTTAAATATTTGATAAGGCTTTTTTCCTTTCGTATGATAATGCGAATATGCCCGTTTGCATTCGATCTATTCGTTTTGTTTTGTTCATATTTCGATTGCAAGTTTGTTTGACACAACTCTTGCTAACTCTTTGGTATATTTTACAGGTGTCTCGATTACCATCCTCCCCGTTTGATCGAGAAAAGCTGAACAAAAGAAATTCTATTCCAGAGAACCATTAGCTCGATTCGAGGACGAATAGCTTTCAAGAGGGGGTATGATGCGATCCTGGCCGCATCATGGTTTGTCTCCATCTGATGCCATCGAGAGTGGCCTAAGCTCGAGGGGCCAAAGTGTAAAATGAAACTGATTCTAGCTATTTAAACCGATCCAACTAAATTGAGCTATTTATTTAATTTTCAATTTTGCATTTAGTTTGCATTTAAAATACTTGCATTTAAGCATCTTAGTTCAATAAATGGTTGCTGGTCATTAATTCAACTCAATTTAGTTTAATTAATTGAGTTCTTTTAATGAATTTAATAGTTGTGTCTTTAATTCATCTAGTTACTAGGTTAATTTATTGACGCATGAGTTAAGTTCATTTAATGATGCTTTATTTAATTAAGTTAGTTGCTGGAATAAATGAAGTTTAAGTGTTGTTCATTTATTTAAGTCTAGTTGCTAGAATAAATGAAGCTTAAGTGTTAGTTCATTTAATTAAGTTAGTTGTTAATTTGTTTTAAGTTTAATAGTGCATTAATTTATTGGTTACATGTGATAATTGCAGGAGACTTTTCATCTTACAACCATTATTTCTAAAGGCTGTTATGCATTCATTGAAAAGTTACTCACATTGAAGAAGGAAGTTACATGGATAGAATTCCAAAGGTTGAGACCCTTCATTTGGTTAGTGGCTTTTCGGTTGATCATGGAGAACTCAAAAGATTTGACAAACAATTTAACTTTAGAGTTACTCACATTGAAGATGGAAGTTACATGGCTAGAATTCCAAAGGTTGAGACTCTTCATTTGGTTGGTGACTTTTCAGGTTGATCATGGAAGAACTCAAGGGACATATTTTAAAAGCATTCATGATGGACATTTAAGCCTTTAAAATGCCATTAGTTGCTGGAGACTTTTCGGCTAGCCAAAGGCAACTCAAAGGACATTTTTAAAGCATTCAAATTCATTTAATCATCTCATTAGGAGTCATAAAGTTGCTGTTATTTGGCTGGAGGAATTCAAGAGTTTTTAGATTTTATTTCAGCCATTTAATTACATATTAAAGTTGAATTTATTTGTCTCTTCAGCTAACAACATGTAAGCACCATATATACCTGTTATTACTTTGTAAAATGGAATTTTTTAAGACTTTGGAATTTTGAATATATTTTATGAACTTTGTTCATTGAGTGAGATTTTTCTCCTCTCTATCTTTCGTACAAGTTTCGTTTTTAGCTTATCAAGCTCGCTTGTGGCGTCAAACATTTCTCTTCCATTCAATTATACCATTGGTTCTTACTTAGCTAAGTAACGGGTCTTTGGTCCATCATCGACTACCATCTTTCACCTTAAATGTTATAAAAACTGGGGTGACACATACTTGTGTTGAATCGTTTTGGTTTAAGTTCTTTAATCCATTCCCACCAAAACATCATCTATCTTTTATCCATTTTTCTTTCATCATAAAATTGAGCCTATCATTCTCCATATCTGAATCATTCCTGCACTTAAACATCTCCATTCCTAACTTAACCCATCTTCTAAACAAATTCACTTAAGCTTCTGCGAACTCATCTGTATTTCTATTATTTCCCAAAAGGCTTATCTCCTCCTCGTAGATGATTGGGCAACTCAAATATATTTCAACTCATCCCAAGATAGATCGTATCATTTGGTATCAGAGCTAGAAAATGAGGAGCTGTGAACATCGTAAATCCAAAGTAAGTGAATAAATTCAAAAAAAATTTGAAAAAAAAGTTGTATTTTATTTCTTTTGTATTCATCTTTTTACATTTGAAGTGGAAAAAAATACGAAAAAAAAGAAGAAAAAAAAAGAAGTGAAGTTTTCTTTTGAAAGTTTGGCAAGTACTTGTTGTTTCTAGTCTCATCTTCTTACCCCGATCTTCATAGAAAAAAATTTCTTCCACCATCATTTGGTATTTTTTCTTTTCACCCAACACCACCCACCCTTACTCCATTTGCCTTTTCCTTCTTTTAGCCTACCCGATACCCAACGTCAAACCTTTGTTAACCAATTTTGAAGCCGACCCTCAAGCTACAATAAGTCTTTCGAAATGAAGTACAAAATTGTGAGAGCGAGAGAGAGCAGTAAAAGGCACGAGTGCTACATTAGAGAAAAGCCTTATACGAGTGAAACACGAGTGTGAGCAATTTTTCTTTGTGAGTGACTTGTGAGAATTTTATGGTGAGGATTTAATTTTCTATTTTATTCTTTTTGAAAGTCTTTCTTTTTAGAAAATAAACATGAATCAAGAAGTGTTTTCAGAGTCTGAATATCAATATTTGTTGAACGGAATGCAAAGAGTCATAAATACCAAGTTTGACAAGTTGTATAAGCGATTGGATTGAATTGAGGAATGAGACCTGCAAGAGTGACTTTCTTCAAATCGAAGGATGGAGTTAAGGTCATCTCGAAGACACACTTTAGAAGAACATTCGAGGAGAGACTATGACCGAGATTGTTATTCTTTAAAAAGTTTGAGATGGTATGAATCAAACCACAAATTTGAAACTTTTCAAAGTTGTCACCGAGGAAGTGAACGTGGTTCATATGCGTCCAAGTATTCCTCTATGAAAGATCATTCTCAAAGTGGTTCAAATCATTCGACAAGGAATTCAAGGCAAAACAAAGCGACTAACGAGTGTGAAGCCTTTTACGAAGATGAATACGCAAGCACAAGTTATTCGTCTTATGATTCTAAGATGTCACGCACGAAGCATCTTCCACAAAGAATTGATCGTGATATCTATGAGAACATCGCTTCGATCTTAGAATCAATTCCTTGTATTTTTGATTCTTTTGAATTATCCTCTTGTTGTAATCAAAATGAAAAGAAAATCAAATGAAAAGAAAAGAGAAAGAACAAAAGAAATTGAAAAGAGTTTGAAAGAAAAGAAAATAAAAATGAGAGTGAACAAAAAGAAGTTGGAAAAGAAGAAAAGAATTTGAAAAAGAAAAGATGTTGAAAAAGCAAGAAAAGAAATTGAGATAGAAAAAGAAGTGAAAGAACAAGATGAGCGAGAAAAAGAGTGAGTTGAATTAACTAACTCATTTAAAATTTGTTCTTCATTTATTTCTTCATTTCAAGTTCCCGAAGGACCGAAAGATGTTCTTCAACTTCAATACCTCTCGAAAGAACGACGCTTTCAAATGATCGAAAAGGTAAGGTTGAAAGTGAAATTGAACCACCTACACCGGAAGGTAACGAAGGTAAGTGTCCCAAATCGTATTTGTCTCCACCAAATTTTTCTAATATTTGTGATTATGTGGATAATACCGTTGATTGCCATCCTTCAGTATTTTTTATGTTTTAAATGATGGTAATGCGAGTTTATCTCATGAAAATCAATGCGATGCAAAATATGAAGGTGGAGAGACGCAAATCCAACAATTACAAGACTCGAGTAAGTATGATGATGACTTTTCTTTTAATCCCCATTTGTTTGATTGTGGACATTATGAGATTTGTTCGTTGTCAAATACAAAATTGTTGAGTTTTTGTAAATCGATTTTGAAACATGTTAAGAGATTTGATCGTTTGATTTTGAGTTTGCACAATTCCTATTGGTTTAACATGTTTGATTTTTCTAAACCGTTATCACATCCTGAATTTAATAATCAAAATCACGATTTTAAACTGGGAATATGTTTTGTACCATCTGGTATGTCTTGTTGGAAAATCAAGCAACGACAATTATGCTTGAAAAATTTCAATCATTTTGGAAATTGGTTCTTGGATAATAAGGTAATGAATTTTTTCAATTTATCTTCAAATTTTATTTGTTCCTTAAACAATTTTTATGGTTGTATTTGAAATTCACTTTCCATTTGAAAATGGTTGAATTGAACACGAAGCTTCGATTACGCTACTTGGCCGTGGAGAGAAGGTTTGTGTTGCTCGATCAAGGTAAGACTGATCTTTATTTTTTTGAGAATAAAGGTAAGTCTTCTAAAACTGTTGATGCATTTTTGCTCTCTCCGGATTGTGATAAGCTTTGCGTTGCTTATTATGTTTTTGCCAAACATTTAGATCATGTTAAGATTAATCGTTCTATTTTGCCTGATTGTGATCTATATATTTCGATGAATGATGATAGGATTTTTGAGATTGATAATTTTGATAATTTTCGTGTGAAAGAATTTATATTGCGTCACATGTGTGATCCATTTGAAAATTTTGAGAAGTCTTTGTTCTCTTTGGTTGTTGATAGAACACATGATGCTGATTTTCATCATTTAGATCATGAAATGTTTGAACATTCTGTCATGTTTAATGATGGTCTACTTGTTGACAAAAAGAATATTGTGTTTGATAATTTTTGTTTATGTGCGAGTGATTACATATGTCATTCAATGCAAGATTTGGATGTTCACTTTCGAATGCCATATGCATTTTCTCAACTATTTGCTTATAATGAATATATCTATCATTTAATGTGTTACTCACATGTTGATTTTGACTTTTGGAATCTGTTTAAATTGTATGCATACCATGAAACTTATCCAATTCAGATTCAAATATTTGATAAGGCTTTATTCCTTTTGTATGATAATGTGATTATGCCTGTTTGCATGCGATTTATTTATTTGGTGATAATTATATTTGGGTTGCAAGTTATTTTGAAACAATTCTTACTAACCCATGATTATTTTCTTTAGGTGATACGATTATAATCCTTCCCATTTGACCGAGGGAAGCCGAACAAAAGGAATTCTGTTCGAGAGAACCATTGGCTCAATTCGAGGATGAATCGCTTTCAAGAGGGGGTATGATGCGATCCTGGTTGCATCATGGTTTGACTCCACCGATGACATCGAGAATGGCCTAAGCTCGAGGGGCCAAAGTGCAAAATGAAATTGATTCTAGCTATTTGAACCGTTCCAACTAAATTGAGCTCTTTATTTAATTTTTAGTTTTGCATTTAGTTTGCATTTAAAATACTTGCATTTAAGCACCTTAGTTCAATAAATGGTTGCTGGTCATTAGTTCAACTCAACTTAGTTTAATTAATTGAGTTCTTTTAGTGAATTTAATAGTTGTGTCTTTAATTCATCTAGTTACTAGGTTAATTTATTGATGCATGAGTTAAGTTCATTTAATGATACTTTATTTAATTAAGTTAGTTGCTGGAATAAATGAAGTTTAAGTGTTAGTTCATTTATTTAAGTCTAGTTGCTAGAATAAATGAAGTTTAAGTGTTAGCTCATTTATTTAAGTCTAGTTGCTAGAATAAATGAAGCTTAAGTGTTAGTTCATTTAATTAAGTTAGTTGTTAATTTGTTTTAAGTTTAATAAGTGCATTAATTTATCGGTTACATATGATAATTGCAGGAGACTTTTCATCTTCCAACCATTATGTCTAAAGGCTATTATGCATTCATTGAAAAGTTACTCACATTGAAGAAGGAAGTTACATGGATAGAATTCCAAAGGTTGATATCCTTTATTTGGTTAGTGACTTTTCAGTTGATCATGGAGAACTCAAAGGATTTTGACAAACAATTTAACTTAAGAGTTACTCACATTGAAGATGGAAGTTACATGGCTAGAATTCCAAAGGTTGAGACTCTTCATTTGGTTGGTGACTTTTCAGTTGATCATGGAAGAACTCAAGGGATATATTTTAAAAGCATTCATGATGGACATTTAAGCCTTTAAAAATGCCATTAGTTGCTGGAGACTTTTTGGCTAGCCAAAGGCAACTCAAAGGACATTTTTAAAGCATTCAAATTCATTTAATCATCTCATTAGGAGTCATAAAGTCGCTGTTATTTGACTGGAGGAATTCAAGAGTTTTTAGATTTTATTTCAGCCATTTAATTGCATATTAAAGTTGAATTCATTTGTCTCTTCAGCTAACAACATGTAAGCACTATATATACCTGTTATTACTTTGTAAAAGAGAATTTTTTAAGACTTTGGAATTTTGAATATATTTTATGAACTTTGTTCATCGAGTGAGATTTTTCTCCTCTCTATCTTTCGTACGAGTTTCGTTTTTGACTTATCAAGCTCGCTTGTGGCGTCAAACATTTCTCTTCCATTCAATTATACCATTCATTCTTACTTCGCTATGTAACGGGTCTTTGGTCCATCATCGACTACCATCTTCCACCTCAAACGTTATAGGAACTGGGGTGACACATACTTGTGTTGAATCGTTTCTTGTTTAAGTTCTTTAATCCATTCCCACCAAAACATCATCTATCTTTTATCCATTTTTCTTTCATCATAAAACCGAGCCTATCCTTCTCCATATCCAAATCATTCCCACACTTAAACACCTCTATTCCTAACTTAACCCATCTTCTAAACAAATTCACTTAAGCTTCCACGAACTCATTTATGTTTCCCTATTATTTCACGAAAGGCTTATCTCCTCCTCGTAGATGATTGGGCAACTCAAATACATTTTGACTCATCCTGAGATGGATTGTATCAGGTAGATTACATGTATTTATAGTGTCATAAAAGCTAGCTGAATGGTCACTTCTAATGAAGCTAATAATGAGCTCAAATGAAAAGTCTCAACTTTTGAAATTTTAGCCCAAATAACTCCATCTTCAATGTGAATAATTTCTTCAATTAAGTGGCTGTCAAAGTCCTTTGAAGTCTTCATGACCAACTGAAAAGTCACCTAACTCCATCCTTGAATATGATTAATTTCTTCAATTAAGTTGCTTTGAAAACCTTTTAAAGTCTCCATGACCAACCGAAAAGTCACCAGCATATTTGATGGAGAATTAAATGATGTGATTAATTGCTTTCAAAGTCTTTTAAAATCTCCATGTCCAACCGAAAAGTCACCAGCATCTCTTTATATCAGTCCTTTCTTATGTAACAAATTCACTTGAAAATCCATCCTTATTGAATTCATAACAGCCTTTAGAAGTAATGGATGTGAGTTGAAAAGTCACCTGCAATTAACACATGTAACCGATACATTAATGCAATTATTAAACTTAAAGCAAATTAATAACTATCTTAAATAAATGAACTAACACTTAAACATCATTTATTCCAGCAACTAAACTTAAATAAATGAACTAACACTTAAGCATAATTTATTCCGAAACTAGACTTAAATAAATGAACTAACACTTAAACATCATTTATTCCAACAACTAGTTTAATTAAGAAAAGCATTATTAAATGAACTTTAACTCATGCATCAATAAATTAACCTAGTAACTAGATTAATTAAAGAAGCAACTATTAAATAAAGTTTAACAAAACTCAATTAATTAAACTAAGATGAGTTGAATTAATGACCAGCAACTCATTTATTAACTTAAGATATTTAAATGCATGATTTAAAATGCAAACTAAATGAACAAATGAGTTACTTAATGCATGACTTAATTAAAATATGTAGATCAATAATGCATGACATTAACTAAAGATGCATTTAATTAAACAAGAAATAATTAAAGACTAAAGTAACTAAAATAAATAAATCAAGTCCTTATTCTAGCAATTTAAATGCAAGAATTAAAATTTAAAGATGAGCTCAAACGAGCTTATTAAAGCTGTGTAACAGCCCAAACCCGGCCCAATCGTTAGGACCGAATATGGGTCGTTACTAAGAAGAAGTTTTTGAAACCCATTTTCTAAATCCACTTAAGTTTTGTTGAAAACTGCTCATTTTAAGTTATCTTGCTGAAATTATACTTAGTCCAATTTGAACATTTAATTAAGTCAAGTTGTTACACAAATTTTCAGATGTGCCCGATGGCACGATAAAACATTTTTCGTGTTAATTTTATAAAACGCGTGATTCAAATTTCATAGTACAAATAAAAATATCCAACATAAAAAAAACCAAAGTAAAGTAATATGAGGCCTTATTACAACCGAAATAAACAACCCAATAACCAAATTTAAAATAACTAAAATTAAAGTCTATTTAGTTTTAAATCCACCGCATGGCCTCCTCAAGTCCCTCCGGCTCCATGTCCGCGATCTAAGCATCACCTGAAAAATTAATGGAGAAGGTGAGTCACCAAGACTCAGTATGTAACCCTTCCCCCGTTTTAAAAAAATATTTTTCATACACAGCATATAATAATCAATATGCAAAATAATGTGTACCCAACCTAGCCAACCATACGCCATCGCTCACCCGTTGTGGTACCAAACCACGGTGGTGCCAAACCCTTGGTGACATATAGTCACAATGTGTTACCAAAACACCGGTGTCCGTGAGACACAAATCGGGTGATGGGGCCAACCCATCGTGTGATACCAAATCACCGCGACGATCCCATATCTCAAGTGGGGCCAACCCACGGTGGTGTTAACCACGAGGGACAAGTCGCTATTGAGGTACCAAACCTCTGGAGGTACCAAACCTCGGTGACATATAGTCACGGTGTGTTACCAAAACTTTGGTGCCCGTCGACACGATTAATACCCCCTCCACTCATTAATCCCACAATGATAAACATACATATGTTTCACGCCATCACATTCTTAAATTTCATGTGTCAATACATCATGCTTACCAAAAGCATAAATAATAATAAATCACATTAATGTGTACTTAACGAATCACCACTTATACCGATTTGGTATTAATTCCAATGCTACATTAACAAAATGAGCATTCACAAAGTTAAGCATAGTTAATATATTATATAGTGTGTATGTACACACTGTTACCACGATAGTCTTAAATCTCAAGATAATCAATCTACCACCCTCCAAGTCCTTGCCCCTATATTCGCCAACTATCAAGGTTAGTAATATGGGCCATTCGCCAAACCAATTAATTTGAGAGGATTCCTTGTGAACCCGAACCTTACCTTTATCTTTTGGTTCCTAATCACAAGACTCAATTCCCGATTCGCTCGCTAACCACCATCGATCATAAATAATACCAATAGCCTTCGCTTTTAATCATTAATCGACTTACTAGAATAGCACTCTATTTACCATACATCCTTACCCCTACTTACCAATTGATTGACTAAGGAATGGAAGATCCGCTTCTTCGCTTTGAGATCCCGGAGTTCCCTAGAAAGAAATCGGTTTCACAAGGGTGTTAATACACTATTGAAATCGGCACTTACCCCCTTATGGATGTCGACAGAGACACACAAGAGGGAAGAAGAAAAAGTATTTGGCTAATACTCCTTACCTCGCTTCAATTGGATGTAGGAGAAACCCAAACCACTATACTATTCGCCAAGTAGAGAAAGAGAAGGAATTTTGACTTGATAGGTATTAGATTCGGCTATTTGGAGGTAGGACAATAGGGTTTTGATTCTATGAAGAAAAGAAATAGATGGCTATGGAGATGTGGAGGATTCTGGCTAGTAGGAAATAGAAGAAGAGGGATTAAAGAATTAGGTTTCGCAAGGGTAAGTAATGAGAGTTTCGCTTATGGTTTTGGAGAGGATGTAAAAGAAAAGAAAATATGAGATGAGAGGGTTTAGAGATTCGGCTAGCAAACTTGGAAAAGAGAAAATAGGGTGAACAATTAGGTGCTTATATAAGCATTCGGCACCCCCTAGTGTCCTTGCCGCCCACCTCTTCTCCCAAGAGTCCAACATCCATAAATTTTCCTTGAATCACTCCTAGCCCCTTGTTTAATTAAATTCAAAATAATTTGAATTAATCCCAAGTAAATCAACTAATATCTCCTTTATCACCCTTTTATTTTGTTTATCAAAATGAATTAATATCATCCTAATTATCCTTGAAATTAATATTAAATAAAATCCTTAATTATCTCATAAAATAAAGAGTTTAAAAGAGAAGAAACTCTCCTTCCTATGCCGTCCAACATAGTGCCAAAAGAGGATTTCATGACTCGAACACAAGCTCTCCTTGCTCCCTTGGTGGCGCCACATGTAGCTCTCAAGTGGGCTTGCTTTGCCACTTGGTCTAAGCTCATTTTATGTCCAAATTATCCCCATTTATTCTTATAACACCCTCTTGCCAAGGCTCCCTACCTTAAAAGTTAAAACTAAAATTTCCTACCAATCGAGCCAACACAAAGCCTTAAATTGATCATTATTATTCCATAAATAATGACATAGCAGTTCTTACATAAGAAAATAATTAAATTCCAAATAACCCCATTTTGGGATGTTACTGATTCTACCCCTTAAAATAAATTTCAGTCCAAATTACATAACTAAAACAGATGAGGGTATTGCCGCCAGTATCACATCCTCGAGTTCCCACGTAGCTTCCTCAAAGACCATGATTCCGCCATAGCACTTTCACTAAGGGCATCGACTTCCTACGTAGAACCTTTATATCTCTATCCAAGATCCGAACAGTTCTTCCTCAAAAGATAAGTCGCGTTAACTTCGATTTCATCACGGGCACCACATGTGATGGATCGACCGATACCGCCTCAAAGATTGATACGTGAAAGACGTCATGAATCGACTTAACTCACTGGCGTTCAAGTCGATAAGCTACTGGTCCTACTCGCTTTAGTATCTTGATATGGGCTATCGAATCTTGGGCTCACTTCCTTTTCGCCCAAATCTTAGTACCTTCTTCCAAGGCGACACCTTTAGAAAGACCTTGTCTCCTAAAGATACTCCATTTCCTTGCGTTTGAGATCGGCATAAGACTTCGCCTATCCGACGCTTCTTTGAGACGAGACCGAATCACTTTAACTTTGTCTTGGTCTCATTACCAATTGGGCCCAACACTTGTCGCTCACCCAACTCGCCGTCAACATGTCGGGGTTCGCATTTCAGATCCATACATTGCTTCAGATGGTGCCATCGAATACTTGCTTGGTAGCTATTGTTGTAGGCGAACTCATTAGAGGTAAGAATTCCTCCAACTACCTCGAATTCCAAGACACAACCCTCAAAGATATCTTCTAAGATCAGATGACCTTTTCGATCGCTCGTCCGTTCGAGGATGGAAAGTCATCTTGAAATCCAACCGCGCACTCTAACGCTTGATGTAACGCTTTCAAAACCTCAAGTGAACCTTGGGTCCCTATCGAGATAAGCGATCTGGTACACCATGTAATCGACTATCTCGCCACATACAACTTTGCTAATTTCGAGTGAGTAGTCCATTCTCACCGGTATGAAGTGAGCTGATTTAGTCAGACGGTCTACGATTACCCAAACTGCATCTTTCTTGCTGGGTGTAAGGGGTAGACCACTGACGAAATCCATAGTGATCCGCTCCCACTTCCATTGAGGGATCTTTACCGGTTGAAGTAACCCGATGGTAATCGGTGTTCACTTAACTCGCCGACACGCCAAACACTTCCCTATGAATTCGTTATCTCACGCTTCAACCCGCCACCGTAAGCATTTAGTAGATCTCCATACATCTTGCTTCCTCCGGATGCATAGCGTATGTAATGCTATGAGCATCCCGGAGAATTTTTCGCTTCAACTCCATATCTTTTGGCATACAAGGCCGTCCCCGAAAACATAGCACACCGTCACCAGTACACTATACCCTCTACACCACCATTCGAACTTGTATTCTCTTCAGATTTAGCCCTTCATCCATTATCTGCTTGCTCTTAATCTCCTCGATCCATGTTGGCTTAACATGAAGTTACGCCAAAGGCTTCCATCATCATCTGAGCTCAATGAGCAAACATTGCTCTCAAATCGCCACGACCTTCCGGCCAACGCTACCACCACGTTAGCCTTACCCGGATGATACTCGATGGAACAATCGTAGTCCTTCAACAGTTCAATCCATCGGCGCTGTCTCAGATTCAGATCCTTCTGTGTCAGGAGATACCTCAAACTTTTGTGGTCCGTGTAAATTACCGACTTCTCCCATAAAGATAATGTCTCCATACTTTCGAGGCGAAGACGATCGCGGCTAACTCCAGTCGTGAGTTGGATAGTTAACCTCATGCGGTCTCACTATCGGACGATAGGCTACTACCTTTCCATCTCAGATCAACACACACCCCAAACCGTGTGAGATGCATCACAATAGACGTGAATAATTTCCCGCCTCGGGTTGTACTAAAACCGAGCTTCCGTCGAAATCTTTCTCACCTATCAAAACTTTCTTTAAGTTTCTCCGACCATACAAATGGAACACCTTTCCTTAGTAACTTAGTCAATCTAATTGCGATCGAGAGAACCCTTCCACAAACCTCCGATAATACCCGCTAAACCTAGAAAACTTCAGTATCTCGCCACCGACTTAGGCGGTTTCCACTCCAATACCGCTTCAATCTTGCGGGATCCACTCTAATCCTTCCGCCGACACTACGTGACCTAAGAAAGCCACCTCCCTTAGCCAAAATTGACTTATCGAATTTGGCATACAACCGCTTTTCCTCAACACTTGCGTAACTATCCGTAAATGCTTGTCATGCTCTTCCTCCGTCCTTGAGTAAACCAATATGTCGTCGATGAACACCACGACGAATTGGTCTAAAATCGTTGAAAACTGGGTTCATGAGATCCATGAACGCCACGGCATTGGTCAACCCGAATGGCATCACTAGAAACTCGTAATGCCCATACCGAGTTCGAAAAGCCATCTTGTGAACATCGACCCCTTCACCTTAAGTTGATGGTAACCCGACCTAAGGTCTATCTTCGAAAACACCGACGCTTCTTCAATCGGTCAAACAAGTCATCGATCCGAGGCAAAGGGTACTTGTTTTGATCGTTAACTTGTTTAATCGACGGTAGTCGATGCACATTCGCATAGAACCGTCCTTCTTCTTGACAAACAACACAGCGCTCCCACGGAGATATACTAGGTCGAATAAACCCCTTATCCAAGAGCTCCGAATCGAGCCTTCACTCCACCAATTCCTTCCGGTGCCATTCGGTGGTGCTATAGACACGTGTGCTGTTAGGGTAGCAAGTCAATATCGAATTCAACTTCCGATGCGGGGTAGACCGGAAGTTCTTCCGGGAACACATCATCAAATTCCCCAACCGTTCGGACCTTTCCAACCATCGACTCCTTAGCTTCCAAAGCACAAATTCAAACCAAATACGCCTTACAACCCTTCTTGACCATCTTTTCCGCCTTCAAGGAGACACCACATTGGATAGGTAATTCCTTCTATCACCTATCATAACCACTTCACCATTCTCACCGTCTTAAGAACCATGCGCTTAGCCGCATAATCCAAATTTGCCCGATACTTAGCCACCAATCCATTCCAAGGATCAAATCGAACTCCCGAATGGTAGTTCCATCGATCGACCCGAATCGACCCTTGGAGTTCTAGGGTACGTCCCTAAAAAGTTTGTCTACCACTACTGAGTGACCTAAAGGACTCACCACTGGTCATCTCCCTAGCGGCTAGCCTCGAGTCTAGGTTCAAAGTCTCTACCACACCATCGGCACGTATGAGTGTGTAGACCCCACATCAATTAATGCATAATAAGGAAGACCAAAATCGAAACGTCTGGGTTATGACATCCAAGCGTCACCCTCCTCATGACGCTCGGCAGATAGACTAAGCCAGCCGCTTAGCTCTCTGTTGCTCGAACCTCGCTTCGAGTTCCTCGACCTCTGTTAGGACCATTGCTTCTCTGCCATTACCACGACCCTCTGCGGTCCCACATTTGGTCCCGAGTACGGTTCGACTCTGGGTGATTTCGAGCTCGCTTCAGGGACAATCTCGACCGATGTTCTAAAGACCCACACTCAAAACATCCCCTATCGCCGGTCGAACAACCTCCCAATGGGACTTCCCACAACGATTGCCTTTGAGTCGGCCTCACGATTAGTAGCTACGGCCTTCACTTTCGATTTGGCCCATTCGCCTAGCCTTTTTTCGATCATTACCATGGATCCGGTGACCCAAATCCTCTCTTCGATTATTTCTACTATAATTCGCCTCACGCCTCCTTGATCCCTCGGCTACCTTAGCCTTTTCCACAAGAGATGAAAACTCACGGACTCTTCACGGCGCAATCAAGAACCTCAAGTCATCTTGAGTCCGTCCTCAAAGCGGACACGGCACTGTGTTCGGTGGCTACGATTCCTCCGCATACCTACTCACTTTAAAAACTCCGCCTCATACTCGCCACGGACTTAGTTCCTTGCACTAGACCCGAAAAGCCTTCCTCTGCAGCGTCGGTGTAGTTGGTGCCCACATACTTCTTTCCGAAGGCGGTTTAAAGTAGTCCCATCGAAGATCATCACCGTGGCTCCATCCCAAACCGTCACCACCACTGCACGCTTCATCCTTTAGAAGCGACAACGCCTTTCACTTTTCCTCCTCGGTCGAGTCAAGTTCATCCATTACCCTTTTCGAGATTCCAACCAATACTCTGCTACACTGGTGCCACTCGACACACCGGAACACCTCAAATTGTTGGATCGAATCCGCTCGGGAACAGATTTCGAGCTCCTAAATTCCACCATTGACCACTAATTCAAGGACTCTTAATACCGCCATGAGCATCGCTCTCCTCCCGTCTCGATCCTCGCTCCTCTGCTCCAAAAGTGGAGGTGGTGGTGGCGGTGGTACATCATTTTCGTAACCTTGTCCCGACTGACGGGTTCGGACAAATCATCCTACCCCTACCAAGGCCCACGGCGCCCACGTCCTCTAGAACTCATTCTATCTACTTGCGCTTTTAATCGATTAAGAAAATTTTTATGCGTTAGCATTTGTTCCACTTTATTACTCGCAAGAAATTTTATGGATAAAGTTTAATCGAGATTCTTTCGTGCAAACAAGGTTTCAGTCTTCTATCCTAGTTCACACAAAGAAGTTCTTGCATCCATTCCTAATGCTTTCCATACCTATTCACTCTTCTGGACATTTCGCCCATTTCTAACCTGGGTATTTTCGTCATTTTCCTCTGTGGGTATTTTCGTAATAAAAGAAAATTTAAAACTTTAGTAGAGTATATTGTTTGAAGTTCCCAAAACTAGAGGGTATTATTGAAAATTGACAAGATTTGAAGTTATGGCATTATTTCAAAACCGGGGTATTTTGGTAATTTGGTCCTCCAAGGGTAATTTTGTAATTTTGTAAATCAAGGATGTTTTAACCATTGTAAAACTCTGAGGGTCCCTTTTGAGAATTTTTTTCTTAAAACGGTGATGTTGCAAAAATTTTGTACTCAGGGGCATTTTGGTAATTTTATAAGCTGAGGGCGTTTTCGAAATTTTCCAAAACCAAATATTTTGCTGATGATTTTCATGGCTAAGTTGTTGAATATTTATAGAATAGTTAAAATTTTTGGACAAAACCATTGATTTGATATTTTATGAACCGAGGGTATTTTAGTAATTTTACCCCTAAGGGCATTTTTGTAATTTTTTTCCAGAAATCAAGTTTTTCAAGGAAAACGTTGTAAAAATGATGTTTTCCGATTTGAAAGAGTTATTACAGAAATTTTAAAAACATTAGGGTTTTTATTGTTTCGTTCCTTTCAAAACATGGCTAATTCCCTTTCGGGTTTTAGTCATTAGGTTTAGCCTATGACCGAACCTTCTTGGTCAGAGTGAACCCAAGCTACGCACCAGGCAGGTTTCGTGTGGAGAGGAGGTGAGTCACTGATTGCTTAAATACCAAGCTCCCACCGAACCTTTCTAGACATGCGCACAGAGGTTACCACACCACCGAGCCCTCGAGTTAGGGTGAACCCGAGCCACGCACTGTAGGATACTGCGAAGAGGTGGTGAGTCACTCGGATCGCTTAAATACCGTGCTCTTCCTGTTCCAATCCTAGGCATGCGTGATGGGGTTACCACACCCTAGCTCAATTGACTAAGTCATAGATTGGTTTAGTTCTTAAGTCTTATGTTTAGCTTGTGTGTTTGAGTATTCTAATCCTAGGGTTCAAATTCCTATAAGTCTATCTCGTTCCATGCTTCCTACCCTTCTACAAAATATAATTCACAAAGAGGTTTAGAGGTACTTACAGGCGGATCGGTCTGGGAGACTCGGGCCATCTTTCACAAACCAAAAACAATTAATAAGGCCTACTAAAACATTTTGGGCCTTGGGCCCCACACCGAAGTTTTGAACTGGCTCGATACCAATTTGTAATAGCCCAAACCCCCCAATCGTTAGGACCGAATATGGGTCGTTACTAAGAAGAAGTTTTGAAACCCATTTTCTAAATCCACTTAAGTTTTGTTGAAAAGCGCTCATTTTAAGTTATCTTCTTTGAAATTATACTTAGTCCAATTTGAACATTTAATTAAGTCAAGTTGTTACACAAATTTTCGGATGTGCCCGATGGCACGATAAAACATTTTCGTGTTAATTTTATAAAACGCGTGATTCAAATTTCATAGTACAAATAAAAATATCCAACATAAAAAAAACCAAAGTAAAGTAATATGAGGCCTTATTACAACCGAAATAAACAACCCAATAACCAAATTTAAAATAACTAAAATTAAAGTCTATTTAGTTTTAAATCCACCGCATGGCCTCCTCAAGTCCCTCCGGCTCCATGTCCGCGATCTAAGCATCACTGAAAAATTAATGGAGAAGGTGAGTCACCAAGACTCGATATGTAACCCTTCCCGTTTTAAAAAATATTTTTCATACACGAGATATAATAATCAATATGCAAAATAATGTGTACCCAACCTAGCCAACCATACGCCATGCTCTACCCTGCTGTGGTACCAAACCACCGGTGGTGCTAAACCACCTGGTGACATATAGTCACAATGTGTTACCAAAACACGGTGTCCGAGACACAAATCGGGTGATGGGGCCAACCCATCGTGTGATACCAAATCACCGCAGACGATCCCATATCTCAAGTGGGGCCAACCCACGGTGGTGTTAACCACGGGGACAAGTCGCTATTGAGGTACCAAACCTTTGGAGGTACCAAACCTCCGGTGACATATAGTCACGGTGTGTTACCAAAACACTTGGTGCCCGTCGACACGATTAATCTGCCCCCTCCACTCATTAATCCCACAACAGATAAACATACATATGTTTCACGCCATCACATTCTTAAATTTCATGTGTCAATACATCATGCTTACCAAAAGCATAAATAATAATAAATCACATTAACAGGTACTTACCTGAATCACCACTTATACCGATTTGGTATTAATTCCAATGCTACATTAACAAAAATGAGCATTCACAAAGTTAAGCATAGTTAATATATTATATAGTGTGTATGTACACACCTGTTACCACGATAGTCTTAAATCCCGAAGATAATCAATCGGCCACCCTCCAAGTCCTTGCCCCTATATTCGGCCAACTATCAAGGTTAGTGATATGGGCCATTCGGCCAAACCAATTAATTTGAGAGGGATTCCTTGTGAACCCGAACCTTACCTTTATCTTTTCGGTTCCTAATCACAAGACTCAATTCCGATTCGCTCGCTAACCACCATCGATCAAGAATAATACCAATAGCCTTGACTTTTAATCATTAAGCGACTTACTAGAATAGCACTCTATTTACCATACATCCTTACCCCTACTTACCAATCGATTGACTAAGGAATGGAAGATCCGCCTTCGCTTTGAGATCCGGAGTTCCTAGAAAGAAATCGGTTTCACAAGGGTGTTAATACACTATTGAAATCGGCACTTACCCCCTTATGGATGTCGACGAGAGACACACAAGAGAAGGGAAGAAGAAAAAGTATTTGGCTAATACTCCTTACCGCTTCAATTGGATGTAGGAGAAATCCAGAATGCTTCAATTGGATGTAGGAGAAATCCCAAACCACTATACTATTCGCCAAGTAGAGAAAAGAGAAGGAATTTGACACTTGATAGGTATTAGATTCGCTATTTGGAGGTAGGACAATAGGGTTTTGATTCTATGAAGAAAAGAAATAGATGGCTATGGAGATGTGGAGGATTGGCTAGTAGGAAATAGAAGAAGAGGGATTAAAGAATTAGGTTTGGCAAGGGTAAGTAATGAGAGTTTGACTTATGGTTTTGGAGAGGATGTAAAAGAAAAGAAAATATGAGATGAGAGGGTTTAGAGATTCGCTAGCAAACTTGGAAAAGAGAAAATAGGGTGAACAATTAGGTGCTTATATAAGCATTGGCACCCCCTAGTGTCCTTGCCGTCCACCTCTTCTCCCAAGAGTCCAACATCCATAAATTTTCCTTGAATCACTCCTAGCCCTTGTTTAATTAAATTCAAAATAATTTGAATTAATCCCAAGTAAATCAACTAATATCTCCTTTATCACCCTTTTATTTTGTTTATCAAAATGAATTAATATCATCCTAATTATCCTTGGAAATTAATATTAAATAAAATCCTTAATTATCTCATAAAATAAAGAGTTTAAAAGAGAAGAAACTCTCCTTCCTATGCCGTCCAACATAGTGCCAAAAGAGGATTTCATGACTCGAACACAAGCTCTCCTTGCTCCCTTGGTGGCGTCACATGTAGCTCTCAAGTGGGCTTGCTTTGCCACTTGGTCTAAGCTCATTTTATGTCCAAATTATCCCCATTTATTCTTATAACACCCTCTTGCCAAGGCTCCCTACCTTAAAAGTTAAAACTAAAATTTCCTACCAATCGAGCCAACACAAAGCCTTAAATTGATCATTATTATTCCATAAATAATGACATAGCAGTTCTTACATAAGAAAATAATTAAATTCCAAATAACCCCATTTTTGGGATGTTACAAGCTGAATCAAGCTCGTTGAATGAGCACACGAACTTATTGAGCTGGATCGAGCTCAAATGAGCTGAATTTGAACTGGACGAAGCTCGTGAAGCTGGAAACGAGCTGGGATCAGCTTGCCAGCAACGCAATGCTCAACTCGAGATACTTGTCTGATGAAGTTTGTGGGGAGTGCTCGCATCATTTCCCCCTCTTTAAGGAGACTTGTCCTCAAGTTGAGCCGTTGGTTTTCTGAACAGAATTCCCTTTTCTCTATTTTTCCTCGGTCAAATGGGGCGGATATTAATTGGGTCACCTGAAAAGGATAACCATGAATTAGCAAGAGATGTTTCAAACACACTTGCAATTCAAATGTAAGTAGCACCAAACAAGTAAATCGCATGCAATTGAATAGAATCAAATTATCATATAAAAGAAATAATGCCTTTTCAAATTTTTGAAACAAGATTAAGTAGGCTTCAAGGTATGCATACGATTTGAATGGATTCCACAAGTCAAGATTATCATGCGAATAATGAATCAAATGATAAATTGATGTGAGCACGCCCCTCTTCAGACAAGTATCTTGAGTCGAGCATTGCACTATTGGCAAGCTGATTCCAGCTCGTTTCCAGCTCCACGAGTTCTATCCAGTTCAAATTCAGCTTATTTGAGCTTGAATAAGCTCAATACATTAGTCTTTAATTATGTCTTGTTTAATTAAATGCATCTTTAGTTAATGTCATGCATTATTGATCAACATATTTTATTTATGACATGCATTATGTGTTCTGCATTTAACTAAGTCATGCATTAAATAACTCATTTGTGTATTTAGTTTGCATTTTAAATCATGCATTTAAGCATCTTAGTTCAATAAATGGTTACTGGTCATTAATTAAACTCAACTTAGTTTAATTAAATTGAGTTCTTTTAATGGATTTAATTTAATAGTTTGTTTCTTTAATTAATCTAGTTACTAGGTTAATTTATTGATGCATGAGTTAAGTTCATTTAATGACGCTTTACTTAATTAAGCTAGTTCTTTGGAATAAATGATGTTTAAATGTTAGTTTATTTAATTAAGCTAGTTGCTAGAATAAATGATGTTAAGTGTTAGCTTATTTAATTAAGTTAGTTGTTAATTTGTTTTAAGTTTAATAATTGCATTAACGTGTCGATTACATGTGTTAATTGTAGGTGACTTTTCAACTCACATCATCATTTCAAAAGGCTGTTATGAATTCAATAGGATGGCTTTTCAAGTGAATTCAGTTACACAAGAGGGGGCTGATATAAAGGGGCTTAATACATCATTAAGAAGTTGTTTTTATATTAAAGAAGAGCTTTATTCTTCTTTAATTTTGGCAGCCTCTTTGTTTTCTACATTCATAACTGATTGCTTTATGAGTAATCACTTCATGCAATCAATTCTCCATCAAAGATGCTTGGTGACTTTTCGGTTGGACATGGAGACTTCAAAAGACTTGAAGATTTTAATCACATCATTCAATTCTCCATCAAAGATGCTGGTGACTTTTGGTTGCTCATGGAGACTTCAAAAGGTTTTCAAAGAAACTTAATTAAAGAAATTACTCACATTGAAGGATGGAGTTAGGTGACTTTTCAATAATTGGTCATGGAGACTTCAAAGGACTTTGACACCACTTAATTGAAGAAATTATTCACATTGAAGATGGAGTTATTTGGGCTAAAATTTCAAAAGTTGAGACTTTTCATTTGAGCTCATTATTAGCTTAATTAGAAGTGACCATTCAGCTAGCTTCTATGACACTATAAATACATGTAATCTACCTATTGAAAAAAATATCGTGAAGTTTGCGGAAGCTTTTGGTTGAATTTGTTTAGTAAATGGAATTAAGTTAGGAATACGGTGTTTAGTGATGGAGATGATTTTTGGATGATGGAAAGAGTTAGGCTCGATTTAACAAACGAGAACAAAGGATAGTTGTTAGGTGATATTTTGGTTAAGTGATAAGTGATATTTGATGGAGTTGGATATAAAATAAATTACACAAAGAATCGATTCAACACTAGGAAAGTGTCACCACAGGTTCTATATTTGTTTAAGGTGGAAAATGGAAGTCGATGATGGACCAAGACTCTTTATTTATAAACATAAGAACCTATGGTATAAGTTGATGGATGAGAAATGGTGACGCCACAAGCAACACTTGATAAGTCAGAATCGAAACTCGTACAAAAGATAGAGAGGAGAAAATCTCACTCGATGGACAAAGTTCATAAAAATATATCCAAGGATCAAAAGTTCTAAAGTTCTGATATGATCCGTCTCAGGATGAGTCGAAACGTATTTGAGTTGCCCAATCGTCTACGAGGAGGAGATAAGCCTTTCGGGAAATAATAGGGAAATACGGATGAGTTCACGAGCAATTTGATGACTCCAAATGAGCTGATTTCAATGTATTTGAATGCTTGGTTTCATGGTTTCTTAGTAGCCGAATGGTCATCAACAACTTAATGAGAAGTTGTAACTCTTGTGTGATCTTTTAAGCCTCAAATGGTTATGGAAGATGAATAGGTTGCTGTTGAATTTAATGGAGATGTAATGCTTCCATCAATGATCATAACAACTCCCTTTAATGTTAAATAAAACTTCCCCAAGTGTGTAACCGTTTTCACTTGAAAAGTCACATTAACTCTTCGTAACATCCCTTGAGTGTAGCTGAAGAGTTTCCTACATTCAAACACATTAAACAAACAAATTAATCACATTTAAACATTTATTAAACACTACTTTAACTTAAACACATTAAACACTTGACTTTATTAAATGAACTAAAAGTTAAGACTTCAATTAATGCAGCAACTATTTAATTTATGGAAGCAGAATTAAATTAACTTAAACTCATGCTTCATTAAAATATCCTGGTAACTAGATTAAAAACAACATTAAATGAACTTAACTCATGCATCAATAAATTAACCTAGTAACTAGATTAATTAAAGAAGCAATTATTAAATTAAATTCACTAAAAGAACTCAATTAATTAAACTAAGTTGAGTTGAATTAATGACCAGCAACCATTTATTAAATTAAGATGCTTAAATGCAAGTATTTAAAATGCAAACTAAATAAACTGATGAATTATTTAATGCAAGACTTAAACTATCATGGGAGTTTCAAAATGCAAGTCATTATTTATGATGCATACTAAACTAACATGAAGGTTGCATAATGCATTGCTTTATTAAATGCAAAACACAAAAAGTGCAAGTTAAAATTAAAATATGCAAACTTATTAATTTAAGTAAAACTTTTAATTAAATTAAAAGTCCTTAAAACATTGGTCCAATAACCAATCGGGCCTGTGAGATGTTTCATCTTGCACTTGGGCCCTCAAGTTTAGGCCACTCTTGATGGTGTTGGATGTAGTTGAACCATGATGCGACCAGTTCGCATCAACATTACAAGGGATACTTAATACATCAAATTAAGGAGTTTTAAGAAGCATTTTAAGTCTTCTTAAACTCAGCAGCAACCTCTTCACTTACCAACGGTTTTTTTGGCTCATTTAAAAGATGATAACAAGCATTCAAAACACCATTAGTTGCTGGTGTCTTTTTGGCTTGCCAAGGACAACTCAAGGGACATTTTAAAGCATTCAAAAAGGATATTCAAGCTGATTTAAAGTGAATTTAAGCAAGGAGTTAAGTTGTTACAAGAATATAAAGAGTCTTGAGTTTAATTTCATTTTAATTAGCAAATTAAGATGAGACTTTTCAGCTAGTTTTTCCATCACTATAAATATGTGTAACTAGCCATATTGAGGGCACTTTTGATATTTAATGGAAATTTCTTATTGTGAGTTATCTACTCTCATTATGCTTCATGGTTCAAATTGACTTATCTAGTAGCTAGTGGTGTCAATCGACTTTGTTTGAACTTATCATCCATTGGTGTGGCGTTCAAATCTTTATCTTGAGGTTCCTACCTTGCTAGATAGTGGGTCGAGGTTTTGTCCAATTCAACCATTCCTTTGAAACCTATAAGATCCGTGTCCTTAATCATCTATTAAGGGTTCTTTCTTGTTTCAACCATTATTCCATTCATCCATTTATTTTTATCCAACCCAATTTGCTGCCATTTTACTAAAATATAACCATTTTTTCTTTTCTTTTAAACAAATTGAAAGACACTCCTTTGTAAATGATCGAGCAAACTCGCATACGACTCGACTCACCCCAAGGTGGATCGTATCACTTAGTTTCTTTTGAGTTCACTTTTACTCTTTCTTCATCCTATACTTAGTCGACTCAAGCATTGTTCACCTTATGTAAAAACTCATTCATTCTACTTCATCATTTACAATTGGGCAATCTCGAATACATCTCGAATTCAATTCAAAGACGGGACTGTATCATGAAGAGGCATTGCTTGGTTTGCATGATAATTCAATTCTGTCCATCCACATGTGTCATATTTGTCTTGTTTTGATTATGCCTAGATTACGAGTTTGTTTGCATAACTTTTTGCTAACTCGAGGATATTTTTTCAGGAGATGCGATTACCATCTGCCCCGTTCGACCGAAGAAAGCCAAGTAAAAGGAACTATGTCCTCAAGAACTAATGGCTTGATTCGAGGATGAATCGCTTTCAAGAGGGGGTATGATGCGATCCTGGTCACATCATGGTTCGACTCCATTCGATGCCATTAAGAGTGGCCTAAACTTGAGGGGCCCAAGTGCAAGATGAAACATCTCATAGGCCTGATTGATTATTGGGCCAATGTTTTAAGGTCTTTTTAATTTAATTTAGTTTTATTTAAATTAATAAGTTTGCATATTTTTAATTTTTAGATTCACACTTTGTGTGTTTTGCATTTAATAAAGTTATGCTTTATGTAACTCCCATGTTAGTTTAAGTCTGCATCATTAAATTAATTCTTGCATTTGTTTATTTAGTTTGCATTTCAAACAATGCATTTAAGCATCTTAGTTTAATAAATGAGTTGCTGGACATTTATTCAACTCATCTTAGTTTAATTAGTAAGTTTTTTTATTGAACTTCATTTCATAAGAAGCTTATTTAATTAATCTAGTTACTAGGATAATTTAATGAAGCATGAGTTTAAGTTTATCTAATTTTGCTTCTTTAATTAAACTAGTTATTGCATTAATTGATGTCTTAACTTTTAGTTCATTTATTAAAGTCAAGTGTTTAATGTGTTTGAGTTTAACTAGTGTTAATGTAACACCCTAAAATTGAGTATCAATTTTAATGCATGTTTTTGGTGCTTAGATTTTGAAGGAAAATTTTCTTACTTCTTTTCAGATTTATTATAGTTCAAGAAGAATTTAGAATTATTCAGAATGGATTAAATTTTTAATTTTGAAGAAGTAATGAAGTGAATTAAGTGACATTGATACTTAAGTAAAAATAAGTGTCAAAGTGTAGCATAAGATGAGTAAATGGTAAGGTGGTGTTGGCGCATGAGTTGTGGCATGAGGGAAGTGGTTCGAATCCCTTGGTTAGCATCTAGAAAATTTTATTTTTTGGCCTTAATCTATGCATGTGTCGGCAAAGGGATAAGGATGGATGAGTTGTATTGTTTTATTTTTGGTAAGTAGACTAAAGGAAAAAGGTAATTTTTAACTTATGGTATGGAATCAAGGAACTTTGGAAAGATATGGGGACATGAGGCAAGTATCAAGGAAAAGGTTTTGGAAACAAATTCATGGTCATTTGACCAATGAATTTGGACAACAAATGGCTAGGGGAGGTTGGCCGATTTTGCTAGTAGCTTGGCTAGGGTAGGGATTTTGTTTTTGGTCATTCCTATCATCTTGTGCAAGTTTTGTTTTTTTTTTTTTGTTTCTCTCAACCTTCTCTTTGGCCGAATTTGAGCTTTTGGTATGCCTAAATTCTTTTGACCATTTGGTCATCCTTGTTTATCACATTAGCATTCTTCTGTGCCTTTTCATTGTGCCGAAATTACCAATACCAAAGGTCATTCTTTTTCTTCCTTCCTCCATTGCCGAATGTACCTTGCCCTAAAAACATCTCTTACTTTCTCTTTTCTTCTCTTTGAAATCGAATCACCATCATCATCATCTTTTCCTCTCATCCTTTATTTTCTTTTCAATCATACCTTCTCCATTATATTCTCTCTTGGTCGATTGTTAATGTGCCTTTGCCGAACCATTTTCTCTTCTTTGTTTTCTCATAGTCGAATATCTCTCTATTCATAAACATCCTTCTCAATCGTTCTTCTCAACCGTGGACATTAGGTAAGAATTATTTTTAGTTTATTTTAGTTGATGATGGTTTTGGCTGAATCTTGAGGATGATAAGAAAGATCTTTTAGATCGAATTTATCGTTCAATCTATTAATGTTTTCTTCGTTATATCAGTAGTGCAATAGAGGAAGACCGAAACTCAAGTGTTCGTGTATCTTAGAACTTTGGAATCGATTTAAGGTGTTGAGGAAACATTTTGGTCGACTCTCTTTTGAGGAGCAAGAATCTTTGTGGTAAGGGAATCTCGCCTTTAAAATCTTTAGTATTTTTCAATATATTATTATTAGGATTAACGATCTTTTGATATTAAAGACTTTCAAAATACGGAAGAAAAGGCGGTGTTTAGTCTTCGTAAGAAGGCGGATCCACTATTTCCCTAAGTATAAACGAAGGCGGTTTGATGTCGAGATTTTCCATCGGGTTACGGACCATCTATCAAGGAAATCAATTATTCAAGTAGTTCGTACTCCAGAGCCTTTGTCGTTAGTGGATTCTCGTGAACAACTAATCGATAAACGAGGAGAAACCGAAATTGAAGTGATTCAAAATCAAAAGGGTAAGGATTTGGATCGAATATCAATAGCATATTTTTATACATGATAATGTCCTAATAGACCGTATTATGTTTAGGTGTTGAAGAGCGGGAAGGTTTAGTACTCACGATATCAAGGTGTGTAACTTCACACTTTTCTCGGGTTTTAGACGTCATTCGTGGTATTGAGTAAAGTCGTAAAAAAAATGACTAGATCGGTATAAAACGTAATAATTGGTATTTGGTGAAATTACATGAAAACAGTTAATATGGTGAAAATTACGAAAAAGCCCTCGATAAGTTAGATGGTAAAATATAAATTTTTATGTCTTCGTAAAATGGGCGATAAGTTTGATAATTAGTAGATGGGCTAAAAATATTGCTTGTTAATAAATGGGTGAAATCTCGCTAGATCGATAATTGGGCGAAATCTCGTTAGATCAAAATTGGGCGAAATCTCGCTAGATCGATAAATGGGCGTAATCTCGTTAAATTGTTAAACGGGCTGAAATCTCTATTAGATCGATAAATGGGCCGAACTCTTGCTAGATCGTAAATTTGGGCCTAAGATGTTAAATTGCTAAATGGGCCAAATGTTGTTTTGTAAATTTTGGGCCTTAATAAAAATTGAAAATATTGACTCTTGTTAATGGGCCTTTTAATAAAATCATTGTATGATCATAGACTACTTTGCATACATATTGCATGTTTGGGAAAATGATGAAGAGAAGAAAGGCTGTTGCCAAAATCTAGTTCGGTGGCTCTACCACAAAATTATGGCTATTTGCCTCTAGTTTAAGTGGCTCTCGCCACAAAAATATTAAATGGCTATTTGCCTCTAGTTAAATTGGCTCTGCCACAAATAATAATTGGCTCAATGCCTCTAGTTCGGTGACTTTGTCACAATCTAGTTCAGTGGCTCGCCACAAATATAAAATGGCTTAATGCCTACGATTGGTGTGATGGCGGGGTGGGTTGACTTGATCCCCAGGTGTGATGGTTGGTGCGGGGTGTGTAACGGATGGAAATTAGGTTTGGGAGGGAAAATTTATTTTTGCATGCATATCATTATTCATGTTGTTAATTCTGCTAATGGGCTTAAGCCCAAATCCATAATTTGATAATCTGGCCCAGTGGATAAAGTAAGTGAGTTATACACTGAGTTCTAAGTAACTCACTCCCTTAAATTTTTCATCTCGTAATGGAAATTGACGTGGACTTGGGCGAGGATGACTTCGTGGACGCCTATCTTGCAAAACATGGGTTTATTAAACTTGAACTTTTTAATAAGTACTTTCTATAATTTACTATTTGGATTTAATGTAATAAGGGCCTCTATTAATATTTTATGGATTATTATGGGTGGTTGGTTTTAAACTATATTTTGGACATTTAAATATGGGTTTATGATTATATGATGTTTTCTTAAAATAAATTGGGTTTTCTATTACATGAAATTTCTTTATCATTTAATATATATTTTAAATACTTATAAAATTTATAACACAATACAAATGATGTTTTCAACTAATGTTTTCTAATATACATAAATTTTAAAATATTCTTTTGGTTTTATTAAACCTTGTAATTAAAAATAATTTTGTAGATTTGGTTACACTGTCATTATTAAGATAGTTCGATTTATGTAACAAACCAAATCTAGTCTTAACGCATAGACCGGGTTTGGGGTGTTACATTTTAATGGTATCAGAGCCAGTTTTAAAAACTCGGCTGTGGTTTGGGTTCACAAATAATTTCTGTATGAATTCATTCAATAATGTTTTAAAGATCAGTATGGCACCACAAGCATCCGGCAACAAGTCAAGTAAGTATTTATTACTTAATGATTACTATGATGATCATAGGAACACTCTAGAACTTTTAGTTTTAGATGTGAAAAATCGTAGAGATTGAGACTATAGGATATGTTGCGAAAAACAACTTTATCTCTCAAATCTCATAAAACATCGTTAATAAACACTGAAATAATTCTCTGATTCATAAAACTTGTAATCAGATAAAAACGAATAAGCCATCATGAGCACTAGAGGACGTGGTCGTGGATGCGATAGACGTGGCCGTGGTAGAGGCCAAAGTGCTACGACTGAAGCACCAAATCATATGCCAGAAATGGATGCACCTGTGTCATTTGAGAATGAGACGGGATCACGCGATCACATGGAAGAAGATAATGCTTTGACACAAGCAATGCTGCGAGTCCTAGAAAGGGTCGCCAGAACTAGAATTGGGCCAACAACTTGTGGGTCAATTTCAGAATGACTCAAGTTAAATAATGCAAAAGTTTTTAGAGGAGTTTCCGGTGTAGCTCCGAATGTGGCTGAATATTGGCTCGAAGCTGTGGAACAGATTATGGATGATATGGAACGCACTATCGAGTAAAAGCGAAAGGAGCGTGTCCTTGTTAAGAGACGAGGCGTGTCGGTGGTGGCTCACTATTCGAGAAGGCACCAAGTGTCTTGATTACTTGGGAATTCTTTAAAGTGCCTTCCAAGGAAAATCGTAGGAACGAGATATGTAGCGCTTGAAGGAAGGAATTTCGAATCTTGTACAAGGGAGTAAAACAAGAGCGAGATATGAAGTCGAAGTTTTTACGTTTGAGCCGCTATGCTCGGACAATAGTATCAACAGATCATGAACGTTGTATGCGTTCGAGGATGGGCTTAATGATGGTGAGGGTTCGATTGCCCCACGACAATTTAGAACTTTTTCCACGCTGGTGGAGAAGGCCAAGATAGCCGAGGAGGCTAAGAACTCGAACGCCGTAAGCAGAAAGATTTAGAAATAAGAGAGAGACACAATGATCTGGTTCTTCAAAGAGATTTGAAGAGACCTTGAATGATGAACCGTTCAAGGTAGAACACCAATAACAAATAATCGAAGTCGAGATTGTGCTGAATGTGGAAAAAGACATTTTAGAGTGTTGGAGGAAAAGCGGCGCTTGTTATAAATGCGGTTCAATGGATCATCGATCTGAAATTGTCCTTGATGTATGGATACAACTCAAGAAGTTCAGTAATAAAGATGCACGGTAGCCAGAGGTACTCAATGACCACTAAAAGGTTGTGGACCGGTCGTGGTGGTAATGGGGTGGTTGTGGTCAAGGTGCACCGGTCGAGGCAATGGTCCTAGAGGAACGCGGATGCAAGATGACTGGATCGGTCTATCTGATTAGACGCCGTGAGGACGGCAATGCACCGATGTGATAATGGTATGTTCTTCATCTTGATGTACTGTTATTGCTTTAATAGATATTGGTTCTACCCACTCATATATTACTAGCGCCATATCCGGAAACACGAATCTAGAATCAAATTACCGATAGTGGGATGATGATGAATTAGTCCTTTAGGATAGTAGGTAATTGTTAATAAAATGTTTAGACGCGTGCCCTTAGAAATTCAAGAGGAAGTATTCTTGGCGAATCTGATGGAATTGCCTTTCGACGAGTTTGATCTTATTCTAGGCATGGATTGGTTGGTTAAACATTGGGCGCAATTGGATTGTCTTTGAAAAATGAATGTCGAGAAGAACCCCGGATGATAAGGAAGTCATAATGATTGGTGAACGAAGGAACTACTTGGCAAATGTGGAATCTGCATTGAAGGAAGAGAAGTTGATTCAGAAAGGATATGGAGCATTCCTAGCCTTTATCTGTGCTTTGGATGCCAAAGAGTTATCTGTGAATGATGTGAGAACGGTGAAGGAATTTCTCGATGTATTTCCCGAAGAACTTCCTGGTATACCTCCAGATCGGAAAGTAGAATTTGGTATTGAGCTTTTGCTTGGAACAGCTCCAGTGTCCATTGCTCCTTATAGGATGGCACCAAAGGAGTTGGCAGAGCTTAAAGCTCAAATTCAAGAATTGCTGGATCGGGGATTTATTCGACCAAGTGTGTCTCCGTGGGGAGCACCAGTTTTGTTTGTCAAGAAGAAGGATGGATCGATGCATATGTGCATTGATTACAGATAATTGAACAAATTGACGATCAAGAATTGGTATCCTCTGCCGAGAATTGACGACCTGTTTGATCAATTAAAAGGAGCTTCAGTTTTCTCCAAAATTGATTTGAGATCGGTTTATCACCAGCTTAAGGTGAAGGAAGCGGATATTTATAAGACGACATTTCGGACTCGTTACGGACATTATGAGTTTGTAGTGATGCCGTTTGGATTAACCAATGCACCAGCGGCATTTATGGACATGATGAACCGAGTCTTTCAACCATATTTAGACCAGTTTGTGGTAGTGTTCATAGATGACATATTGGTTTATTCAAGAAATGAAGTGGAGCATGACACATTTATGATAGTATTGCAGTTACTTCGTGATAAGTAACTTTATGCCAAATTCAAGAATGCAAATTTTGGCTAAAGGAAGTGACTTTCTTAGGTCATGTGGTATCGGTGATAGAATAAGGGTAGATCTTAGGAAAATTAAGGCTATTACGGATTGGAAACCACCAACATCGGTGGTGAAATTTGGAGTTTCTTGGGTTTGGTTGGTTCTTGTAGATGTTTTGTAGAGGGTTTTTGTTGATTGTCGCACCCTAACTAAACTATTGCGGAAGGAGTTTCATATAATTGGATGAAAAACAACAAGAGAGTTTCAAGAAATTGAAGAAGATCCCGACGAAAACTCCGGTTTTGATTCAAATAGGAGGTCGAAAAGAATTCACTTGCTTATTGTGATGCGTCTCACAGTGTCAGGTTGTGTGTTGATGCAAAATGGAAAGGTGGTGGCCTATGCTTCTCGTCAATTGAGACTGCATGAAGCAAACTACCCTACTCATGATTTGGAGTTAGTCTGCAGTGGTCTTTGCTTTAAAGATTTGGAGGCACTATCTCTACGGAGAAATCTATCATCTACACGGATCACAAGAGTCTTAAATACCTCTTTACCCAAAAGGAGTTGAATTTGAGACAAAGAAGATGGGTAGAATTATTAAAGGATTATGATTTCTCAATCGAATATCATCCTGGAAAGGCTAACGGTAGCCGACGCGTTAAGTCGTAAGGCGATATCTAATTTGAGAGCATTGTTTACTCATTTGAGTTTGTATGAGGATGGGAGTTTGTTAGCGAGAACTTGGTGAAGCCGCGTGGGTCGGAACAAATCAAGGAAAAATAGACATCAGATGAAAAGTTGGGACCTTTACTTCAGCAAGTTGAAAATGGAGAAATCGAGGATTTTGGAATAAACACGGAAGGTGTGTTGTGCTTTCGAGGAAGAGTTTGTATGCCTAAGGACTCAGATCTGAGGCAAATGATTCTTTGGAGGCACATAGTAGCCCTTATCCTATGCACCCGGAGGAAATAAGATGTATCAAGATCTCCGTGAGCAATGATTGGTGGCTGGGGTTGAGCGTGAGATTTGAGTTGGTGGAAAATGTTTGACTTGTCGACAAGTGAAGCGTAACATCAATTACCGTTCGGATTGTTACAATCGGTAAAAATTCCTCTTTGGAAATGGGAGCGGATAACTATGGATTTTGTTAGTGGGTTACCTTTAACACCTACTAAGAAAAATTCTGTTTGGGTACTTGTTGATCGTTTGACGAAGACTACTCATTTTCTCCCGCACTGCATTTGATTATTCATTGCGAAGTTGGCGTTTGACGTATCTAAAATTGTGAGGTTGCATGGGGTACCCGTATCTATTATATCGATGGGATCCTGATTTACATCATGATTTTGAAAGCTCGCATGAAGCCTTGGGGACAAAGTTGAATTTCAGTATGACTTTTCATCCTCGATCGATGGTCACGAGAGAGTAATTCAGATATTGGAAGATATGTTAAGGGGATGTGTAATCGACTTCAAGGGTAGTTGGGAGGATTTTCTACCATGGCGTAATTTATGTATAACAACAATGCCTATCGATCTAGCATTCAGATGGCACCTTACGAGGTATTGTATGGTCGTAGGTGTCGTTCTCCTATTTATTGACCGAGTTAGGCGACGACGATGTTAGGTCTGAGATGATATCTCAAGCAGAGGAAAAGGTCAAAGTTATTCGAGCACGGTTGAAAGAAGCCTCGGATAGAGCGTAAGTCGATGCGAGACTGAAGCGTAAGGATATCGAGTATGTTGTGAGGAGCAAGTTTTCTTGAAGGTCTCACCTTGGAAAAAGATTTTCAGGTTTGGAAAGAAGGGCAAGTTAAGTCCTAGGTTCATTGGACCATACCGTGTGCTAAAGCGTGTTGGTCCAATGGCTTATCAGCTTGAGTTACCTCCGGAGTTGGGTCAAATTCATAACGTTTTTCATGTTTCCATGCTGAGGCGTTATAGATCGGATCCTTCACACATAGTACCGGTAGAAGAATTGGAGTTGAATTCAGACTTGTCTTTTGAAGAAGAACCAGTGGAAATCTTAGACCGAGATGTTAGGGTGCTAAGAAAGAAAACCGTGCCGTTGGTCAAAGTTTTATGGCGTAATCACGGAGTGGAGGAAGCTACGTGGGAGCCTGAGGAAACTATTCGGCAACAATATCCTCACCTCTTTTAATCAGGTAAATTTCGAGGATGAAATTTTCTTTAAGGAGGGTAGAATTGTAACACCCTAAAATTCGAGTATCAATTTTAATGCATGTTTTTGGTGCTTAGATTTTGAAGGAAAATATTTCTTACTTCTTTTTGTATTTATTATAGTTCTGAAGAAGAATTTAGAATTATTCGAATGGATTAAATTTTTAATTTTGAAGAATTAATGAAGTGAATTAAGTGACATTGATACTTAAGTAAAAATAAGTGTCAAAGTGTAGCATAAGATGAGTAAATGGTAAGGTGGTGTTGGCGCATGAGTTGTGGCATGAGGGGAGTGGTTGAATCCTTGGTTAGCATCTAGAAAATTTTATTTTTGGCCTTAATCTATGCATGTGTCGGTAAAGGGATAAGGATGGATGAGTTGTATTGTTTTATTTTGGTAAGTAGACTAAAGGAAAAGGTAATTTTTAACTTATGGTATGGAATCAAGGAACTTTGGAAAGATATGGGGACATAAGGCAAGTATCAAGGAAAGGTTTGGAAACAAATTCATGGTCATTTGACCAATGAATTTGGACGGAATGTGGCTAGGGGGAGGTTGGCCGATTTTGCTAGTAGCTTGGCTAGGGTAGGGATTTTGTTTTTGGTCATTCCTATCATCTTGTACAAGTTTTGTTTTTTTTTTTTTTGTTTCTCTCAACCTTCTCTTTGGCCGAATTTGAGCTTTTGGTATGCCTAAATTCTTTTGACCATTTGGTCATCCTTGTTTATCACATTAGCATTCTTCTGTGTGCCTTTTCATTGTGCCGAAATTACCAATACCAAAGGTCATTCTTTTTCTTCCTTCCTCCATTGCCGAATGTACCTTGCCCCTAAAAACATCTCTTACTTTCTCTTTTCTTCTCTTTGAAACCGAATCACCATCATCATAATCATCATCTTTTCCTCTCATCTTTTATTTTCTTTTCAATCGTACCTTCTCCATTATATTCTCTCTTGGCTGATTGTTAATGTGCCTTTGCCGAACCATTTTCTCTTCTCTTTGTTTTCTCATAGCCGAATCTCTCTCTATTCATAAACATCCTTCTCAATCATTCTTCTCAACCGTGGACATTAGGTAAGAATTATTTTTAGTTTATTTTAGTTGATGATGGTTTTGGCCGAATCTTGAGGATGATAAGAAGGATCTTTTAGATCAAATTTATCGTTCAATCTATTAATATTTTCTTTCGTTATACTGTAGTGCAATAGAGGAAGACCGGAACTCAAGTGTTCGTGTGTATCTTAGAACTTTGGAATCGATTTAAGGTGTTGAGGAAACATTTTGGTGACTCTCTTTTGAGGAGTAAGAATCTTTGTAGTAAGGGAATCTCGCCTTAAAATCTTTAGTATTTTTCAATATATTATTATTAGGATTAATGATCTTTTGATATTAAAGACTTTCAAAATAAGCGAAGAAAAAGGGTGTTTAGTCTTCGTAAGAAGGGCGGATCCACTATTTCCTAAGTATAAACGAAGAGGCGATTTCAGAGTCCGAGATTTTCTCTGGGTTGTGGACCATCTAGAAGGAAATCAATTATTCAAGTAGTTCGTACTCTTGAGCCTTTGTACGTTAGTGGATTCTCAGCGAACAACGAATCGATAAATGAGGAGAAATCGAAAATTGAAGTGATTCAAAATCAAGAGGGTAAGGATTTGGATCGAATATCAATAGCATATTTTTATACATGATAGTGTCCTAATAGATCGTATTATGTTTAGGTGTTGAAGAGCGGGAAGGTTTAGTACTCACGATATCAAGGTGTGTAACTTCACACTTTTCACGAGTTTTGGACGTCATTCGTGGTATTGAGTAAAATCGTAAAAAAGATGACTAGATCGGTATAAAACGTAATAATTGGTATTTGGTGAAATTACATGAAAATGATTAATATGATGAAAATTACGAAAAAGCCCTTGATAAGTTAGATGGTAAAATATAAATTTTCATGTCTTCGTAAAATGGGCCGATAAGTTTGATAATTAGTAGATGGGCCAAAAAATATTGCTTGTTAATAAATGGGTCGAAATCTCTGCTAGATCGATAATTGGGCCAAAATCTCTGTTAGATCAAAAATTGGGCCGAAATCTCTACTAGATCGATAAATGGGCCGTACTCTATGTTAAATTGTTAAACGGGCTAAAATCTCTATTAGATCGATAAATGGGCCGAACTCTTGCTAGATCGTAAATTTGGGCCTAAGATGTTAAATTGCTAAATGGGCCAAATGTTGTTTTGTAAATTTTGGGCCTTAATAAAAATTAAAAATATTGACTCTTGTTAATGGGCCTTTTAATAAAATCATTGTATGATCATAGACTACTTTGCATACATATTGCATGTCTTTGGGAAAATGATGAAGAGAAGAAAGGCACATTACCAAAATCTAGTTCGGTGGCTCGCCACAAAATTATGGCTATTTGCCTCTAGTTCTGATTGGCTTCGCCACAAAATATTAAATGGCTATTTGCCTCTAGTTCGGTGGCTCGCCACAAATAATAATTGGCTCAATGCCTCTAGTTCGGTGACTTTGTCACAATCTAGTTCGATGGCTCTGCCACAAAAATATAAACTTAATGCCTACGATTGGTGTGATGGCGGGGTGGGTTGACTTGATCCCCACAGGTGTGATGGTTGGTACGGGGGTGTGTAACGGATGGAAATTAGGTTTGGGAGGGAAAATTCATTTTTGCATGCATATCATTATTCATGTTGTTAATTCTGCTAATGGGCTTAAGCCCAAATCCATAATTTGATAATCTGGCCCAGTGGATAAAGTAAGTGAGTTATACACTGAGTTCTAAGTAACTCACTTCCTTAAATTTTTCATCTCAGGTAATGGAAATTGACGTGGACTTGGGCCGAGGATGACTTCGTGGACGCCATACTGCAAAACATGGGTTTATTAAACTTCGAACTTTTTAATAAGTACTTTCTATAATTTACTATTTGGATTTAATATAATAAGGGCCTCTATTAATATTTTATGGATTATTATGGGTGGTTGGTTTTAAACTATATTTTGGACATTTAAATATGGGTTTATGATTATATGATGTTTTCTTAAAATAAATTGGGTTTTCTATTACATGAAATTTCTTTATCATTTAATATATATTTTAAATACTTATAAAATTTATAACACAATACAAATGATGTTTTCAACTAATGTTTTCTAATATACATAAATTTTAAAATATTCTTTTAGTTTTATTAAACCTTGTAATTAAAAATAAATTTGTAGATTTGGTTACCTTGTCATTATTAAGATAGTTTGATTTATGTAACAATCCAAATCTAGTCTTAACGCATAGACCGGGTTTGGGGTGTTACATTTTAATGGTATCAGAGCAAATTTCAAAAATTCGACTGTGGTTTGGGTTCACAAATAATTTCTGTATGAATTCATTCAATAATGTTTTAAAGATCGTATGGCACCACAAGCATCCAAGCAACAAGTCAAGTAAGTATTTATTACTTAATGATTACTATGATGATCATAGGAACACTCTAGAACTTCTAGTTTTAGATGTGAAAAATCGTAGAGATTGAGACTATAGGATATGTTGCGAAAAACAACTTTATCTCTCAAATCTCATAAAACATCGTTAATAAACATCAAACAATTCTACGATTCATAAAACTTGTAATCAGATAAAAATGAATAAGCCATCATGAGCACTAGAGGACGTGGTCGTGGACGCAGTGAGCGTACGTGGTAGAGGCAGAGTGCTCGATTGAAGCACCAAATCATATGCCGAAAATGGATGCACCTGTGTCATTTGAGAGTGAGACGGGATCACGCGATCACATGGAAGAAGATAATGCTTTGACACAAGCAATGCTGCGAGTCCTAGAAAGGGTCGCCAGAACTAGAATTGGGCCAACAACTCGTGGGTCATTTCAGAATGACTCAAGTCAAATAATGTAGAAGTTTTTAGAGGAGTTTTTGGTGTAGCTCCGAATGTGGCTGAATATTGGCTCGAAGCTGTGGAACGGATTATGGATGATATGGAATGCCTTTGTCGAGCAAAAACCGAAAGGAGCCTGTGTCCTTGTTAAGAGACGAGGCATATCGCTGGTGGCTCACTATTCGAGAAGGCATCGAAGTTTGCGATTACTTGGGAATTCTTTAAAGTCGCCTTCCAAGGAAAATCGTAGGAACGAGTTATGTAGACGCTTAGAAGGAAGGAATTTCGAATCTTGTATAAGGGAGTAAAACATGAGAAAGATATGAAGTCGAAGTTTTACGTTTGAGCCGCTATGCTCGGACAATAGTATCAACAGATCATGAACGTTGTATGCGTTTGAGGATGGGCTTAATGATGAGTGAGGGTTCGATTGCCCCACACAAGTTAGAACTTTTTTCACGCCAGGAGAAGGCCAAGATAGCCGAGGAGGCTAAGAACTCGAACGTCTAACCGAGAAAGATTTAGAAACAAGAGAGACACAGAGAGTCTAGTTCTTCAAAGAGATTTCAAAAGAGAGCTCAAATGATGAACCATTCAAGGTAGAACACCGGTAATAAATAATCGAAGTCGAGATTGTCTTGAATGTGGAAAAGACATTTTGGAGAGTGTTGGAGGAAAACGAGCGCTTGTTATAAATGCGGTTCAATGGATCATCAAGTCTGAAATTATCCTCGACGTATGAATCGACTCAAGAAGTTCGTAATAATGATGCACAGTGGCCAGAGGTACTCAATGTGACCATCGGGAGGTCGTGGACCGTCGTGGTGGTAATAATGGGGTCGTGGTCAAGGTGCACCGGTCGAGGCAATGGTCCTAGAGGGAACGCGGATGCAAGACGACTGGGTGATCATGCAGTTAGACGCCGTGAGGACGGCAATGCACCAGATGTGATAACTGGTATGTTCTTCATCTTCGATGTACCTGTTATTGCTTTAATAGATATTGGTTCTACCCACTCATATGTTGCTAGCGCCATATCTGGAAACCTGAATCTAGAATCTAAAATTACCGATAGTGGGATGACAGTAATTAGTCCTTTAGGACAATTGGTAATTGTTAATAAAATGTTTAGAGACGTGCCCTTGGAAATTCAAGAGGAAGTATTCTTGGAAAATATGATGGAATTGCCTTTCGGCGAGTTCGATCTTATTCTGGGCATGGATTGGTTGGTTAAACATTGGGCGCAATTGGATTGTGCTGAAAAACGAATGTTAGTAAGAACCTCGGATGATAAGGAAGTCATAATGATTGGTGAATGAAGGAACTACTTGGCAAATGTGGAATCTGCATTGAAGGTAGAGAAGTTGATTCGGAAAGGATATGGAGCATTCCTAGCCTTTATCTGTGCTTTGGATGCCAAAGAGGTATCTGTGAATGATGTGAGAACGGTGAAGGAATTTCTCGATGTATTTCCCGAAGAACTTCCTGGTATACCTCCAGATCGGGAAGTAGAATTTGGCATTGAGCTTTTGCCTGGAACAGCTCCAGTGTCCATTGCTCCTTATAGGATGGCACCAAAGGAGTTGGCAGAGCTTAAAGCTCAAATTCAAGAATTGCTGGATCGGGGATTTATTCGACCAAGTGTGTCTCCGTGGGGAGCACCAGTTTTGTTTGTCAAGAAGAAGGATGGATCGATGCGTATGTGCATTGATTACGAACAATTGAACAAATTGATGATCAAGAATTGGTATCCTCGTCGAGAATTGACGACTGTTTGATCAATTAAAGGAGCTTGATTTTCTCCAAAATTGATTTGAGATCGGGTTATCACCGACTTAAGGTGAAGGAAGCGGATATTTATAAGACGGCATTTCGGACTCGTTCACGGACATTATGAGTTTGTAGTGATGCCGTTTGGATTAACCAATGCACTCAGCGGCATTTATGGACATGATGAACCGAGTCTTTCAACCATATTTAGACCGGTTTGTGGTAGTGTTCATAGATGACATATTGGTTTATTCAAGAAATGAAGTGGAGCATGACACATTTGCGTATAGTATTGCGATTACTTACGTGATAAGCAACTTTATGCCAAATTCAAGAATACAATTTTGGCTAAAGGAAGTGACTTTCTTAGGTCATGTGGTATCGGTGATAGAATAAGGGTAGATCCTAGGAAAATTGAGGCTATTCGGATTGGAAACCACCAACATCGGTAGCTGAAATTTAGAGTTTCTTGGGTTTGGTGATTACTATAGGCGTTTTGTAGAGGGTTTTCGTTGATTCTTGCACCTAACTAAATCTATTGCGGAAGGAGTTCAGTATAATTGGGTGAAAAACAACAAGAGAGTTTTGAGAATTGAAGAAGATCTGTGGAAACTCCGGTTTGATTTCAGGAGGCTGAAAAGAATTCACTTGTTTATTGTGATCGTCTCACATGGAGTGCAGGTTGTGTGTTGATGTAAAATGGAAAGGTGGTGGCCTATGCTTCTAAATCAATTGAGACCGCATGAAGTAAACTACCTTACTCATGATTTGGAGTTAGCTGCAGTGGTCTTTGCTTTAAAGATTTGGAGGCACTATCTCTACGGTGAGAAATCTATCATCTACACGGATCACAAGAGTCTTAAATACCTCCTTACCTGATGCGATTCCGCCTCGGGAGAGTCGAAATGCATGTGAGTTGCCCGATCGTCTACGAGGAGTAAATCAAGCCTTCGGGTAATAATGAGAAAATAAGGAAGAGTTGCGGAAGCTTTTAAGTGAATTGGTTTGAAGAAATGGATAGAAGGTAAATGGATAGGTTCGGCTTAGGATGGAAAGAAAGAAAGTTGGAATTTTGGTTTTAAGGATGAATAGAGATAATTGGTGGAAATGAAAATAGGACTTAAACACGAAATGATTTAACACTAACGAGTGTCACCCGATTTCTATACTTGTTTAAGGTGGATGATGGAAATTGATATGGACCACGACCCGTTATCTAAGGAGATAAGAACAGATGGTATAATGTAATGGAAAAGAATCGATTGACGCCACAAGCAAGCTTGATAAGTCGAATCGAAACTCGTCTGAAAGATAGAGAGGAGATAACTCACTCAAAGAACCAAAGTTCATATATTTTATAAAATGGCAAAAGTCCCTTACAAATGAAAACTAACAACATAATTATAGGCTAACATAGCTAACCGAATGGTCATCAGGAAAGCTTAAAAGCTAAGTAAAAATTAATCTAGAAAATGTAAGAAAAATCTAGAATAAAATCTCTTAAACTCCATGGCTAAATTCGGCTGATGAGAAGACCATTGGGCAGCTTCTAGATGGATGAATTAACTTGGAAGATAAAGGCTTGAAGAGATGTCTTTGTTCATCCTTTTTGGGACGCCAAAAGTCACCTTAATGGGAAAGAAAATAAGCTGATTGTATTTGGTCAGCAAGGGCACTCAATGGACGTCTTCTAGAAGGATGAGTGTCCAAAATGAACTCAAAATTCGTCCAAGTTAATGGGCAGCCTTTGGGGATATCAAGAGGCATCATTCTAGAAGGATGAATGCATTTTAAAGCCTTCAAGGATGCATGCAACAGCCAGGTACGTCCTTGCCTTAATTAGCCTCTTAAAATGCCACCTTTTGATGAAAAATTAGCAACCGAACAGCCCATGAATTTGTGCAGCAAATGTGAAAGGTTTTAATGTGTGATGGGGAGACATTCAGCCACCTTGGAGACTTGAATGGGATGGTGCCTTTTAGGACGAATATGTGCCTTTTAGGGAGCCAAAATGAACAGCCAACATGCATGTTCCAACCGTCCATGCATCCACCAAGGTTCATTGATGCATTCACCAAGTTCATTGCACCTAAGTGCATGTATCTCCTTTAATGCTTCATGTACATTAATTTGTACCTACAAAAGGGTATGAATGCATATTAAATCAAGTCAAATGAATTGAATAGCAATTGATCACATCCAAGACACATCAATAGACACTTTGGACACATTAAACACACACTTAGCACACATACTAAATTCGGCAGCCCCTATTTAAGCATAAAAATCTGCACATTAAATTTATGTTTTAATCAACTTAAAACATATAATAAAATGTGATAAAATTACTTTGAGCTAAAACAAATTAAATCCAACCCATTTAAGATGTTTTAGATGCATTAAATAACTGTAGAAAAATTAAATAAATTAAAATTCAATTTATCAAAAAAGAAAGAAATTTCGATGAGTGAAGTGAGCTCAAGGAGCTCGAATTGGTAGCATGAGCTAATCCGACTCAATTTGGAAGTGCATGAAGATGCACACGAGCTCACAACACTTGGTCTCAACGATCCGAGTTTTCCATGTTGAAAAATGTTGGATGCCCGAGGTGCTGCATCATCCCTCCCTCTTCAAGGCGATTCATCCTCGAATCGAACTCTTGATTTCCTTGAACAAAATTCTCCTTGTTCAATTTTCCTCGATCAAACAGGACGGATGATAATGGCGTTACACGAAAAAGATAACCATAAGTTAGCAAACATTCTTGCAAGCCAAATATAAGCAAAACAAAACAAATAAATGGCATGCAAGCGGGCATAAACATATTATCATATAAAATGAACAAAACCTTGTTAAGCGTTTGCAACAAGAGTGAATAAGCTTCATGACATGCATTCGAGTCACATGGATCCCACAAATGAAAGATTTCATGCGAATAACATGTCAAATGATAGATATATTCGTCACAAGCAAGCAATCGAGAAAATGCATATGGCACACTAAATTGATCAACCATTTCTTGCATTGAACGATATACCATATTACTCACACATAAATTACAAAATTTATCAAACACACGATGATACCAGATGATACAAATCTTTTGTCAATCATCAAAATAGGTGAACCATCACTAAGCGAAAAACACGATCAAACACTTCATGGTCTAAATGATTTATCAAAAGCGAAATTGGTATCATGTGTTCTATTAACTTTCAAGAGAAGCGAAAACATCTCAAAGTAACGCAAGATGGATTCTTTCACAAGAAAATTATCAAAATTATCAAATGTAAGGATCCTCTCATTATTCATCGAGAAAACAAATAGATCATAAATGGGAAGAAAAGAACGATTAAGCATGTAATGATCTAAATGTTTCACAACAACAAAATCGGCAGCATAAAGCTTTTCATCATTCAAGAGAGCAAAATGTATCAACGGTTTGAAGACTCACCTTTATGCGCGGATAGACAAAATCAACCTTACCTTGCTTGACTTCACAAGTGAAACTTGATGATCGAATTTACCTTCCTCGATCAAGACGAACCTTCTCTTCGTAGGCATGTATTGTAGTCGAAGCCTTGCGTTTGAATCAACATCTCGCAAATGGATGGTAAATCGCAAATACAACCACAAGATTTGTTTAAGGAACGAATAAAAATTAAACAACACGTTAACAAAATTCGTTACCTTAATTAAAAGACAAGTATCAAGTGATGAAATTCTTTCAAACATACCGCATGATACTTGAATTTTCATAAGACAAATCGGGACATATTCTCGGTTTAAAAACATGTGTTTGATTACTTAAAAGCAGGATGTGGCATTGGTTTCAAAAATCAAATTTGTTAAACCAAAAGGAATTATGTAAGTTCAAGATCGAACAATCAAAGCTCTTGGCGTGCTTCAAAAGCAGATTCTGAAACTCAACGATTCCATGTTGGACAATGAACAATTCTCATAAAACCACAATCAAACAAATGAGAATTAAGAGAAAAGTCATCATCATACCTTGACGCGTCGTGCACTCGTTGATTATACATCTCACCACTGTCACAATTTGTAACGCAATGATTTTCTTAAAATAGACTCGTCTTACCATCAGTTAAGTTGTCATAGTTAATCAGAAAATGGCAATCAACGAAGCTATCCACATAATCACAATTTTTAGAAGGATTTGGCGGAGATGGGATCATTTTGAAACACTTATCTTCCTTACCTTCCGGCGTAGGCGGTTCCATCTTACCTTTTTCAACCAATTGGAAACGTCGCTCGTCGGGAAGATAGTGAAGTTGATAGTCATTGTTTGGTTCCTCAAAAACCTGAAACGAAGAAATAGAAGAAGAACAGATATCCGAAGAGTTAGTCAAAAAATCACTCTCTTTTTCTTGCTTTTCTTGTTCATTCTTTTCTCTCGTTTCTTTTTCTTTCTCACTTTCTTTCTCAATGTTTTTCTCAATTTCAATTTTCTTTTCTATTTTTTTGTTCTCACATTCTTTTTCAATGTTTCTTTCTTCATTTTCTTTTTCTCGGTTTCTTTTCTCTCACAATCTCTTTTTCAAATTCTTTCTCTTTTCTTTTGGGCTTTCTCTTACATTGTGAGTACACAAGAAGATGATTCAAAAGATTCAAAATACAAGGATTAGACTCCAAGATTGAAGCAATGTTCTCATATATATCAAATGAACTTCTTGATGAAGACGAATCTTGATAGAAGTCTCTTGATCTTGAAGTCGATGATGAATGGGAGTCATGTCGATATTCTTTTCTTGAATAATCATCGAAGATGGGTCTCTGAGATGGTTGTCGATCTGTTTCTCGACTCGTTGTAGTGTGCTTTCGTCGAAATTTTTCCTCCGCTCGGTCCAAACGCCTTTGTATTGGACTTAACTTTTTCTCGAGCATTCGGTCCATTTCGTTCACTAAAAATTGGAAGTCATCGGTGGAAAGTTCTTCTTGAAACATGTTTATTGCTGAAAATAAAATACGTTATACAAAAGAAAATAGATAGAAAAGAGAAAATACCTTACCACAAAATCCTCACGAGTCACTCGCAAAGAAAATCACTCACACTCGTGTTTAACTCGTATGATGGCTTTTTTCTTTGATGATTTCACTCGTGCCTTTTTCCGCTCTATCTCGTCTCACAAATTTGTACTTCGTTTCAGAAGACTCATCGCGGCTTGAGGGTCAGCTTCAAAATGGCTAACAAGGGAAGATGTCGGGTATAGGGTAGGCTGAACAAAAGAAAAAAAATTTGGCTTCGGGTCCGTTGAACAAGGAAAAATTTTTGGGGGGGTAGAAGAAGAAGAACAAAGTAATACTAAAAAAAAAAAATTTCCACTAGCCTTTTTTTTTAACTTGTATTTTTTTTTCAATTTTCGTTTTTTTTCTTTTTTTTTCAAATTTTTTTTTTCACTTCACATACAATATATTGAAATACAAGAACAAAAATTACAACTTAAATTTTTTTTTTGAATTTTTTTTCACTTACAAACCTATTTCGGCTTCTCGTACGTAGTCAAAATTCCTTGTTTTTATAGCTTTGATACCAGATGATGCGATTCTGCCTCGGGAGAGTCAAAATACATGTGAGTTGCCCGATCGTCTACGAGGAGTAAATCAAGCCTTCGGGTAATAATGAGAAAATAAGGAAGAGTTGCGAAGCTTTTAAGTGAATTGGTTTGAAGAAATGGATAGAAGGTAAATGGATAGGTTCGGCTTAGGATGGAAAGAAAGAAAGTTGGAATTTTGGTTTTAAGGATGAATAGAGATAATTGGTGGAAATGAAAAATAGGACTTAAACACAGAAATGATTTAACACTAACGAGTGTCACCCCGATTTCTATACTTGTTTAAGGTGGATGATGGAAATTGATATGGACCACGACCCGTTATCTAAGGAGATAAGAACCGATGGTATAATGTAATGGAAAAGAATCGATTGACGCCACAAGCAAGCTTGATAAGTCAGAATCGAAACTCGTATGAAAGATAGAGAGGAGATAACTCACTCAAAGAACCAAAGTCATATATTTTATAAAATGGCAAAAGTCCCTTACAAATGAAAACTAACAACATATTTATAGGCTAACATAGCTAACCAAATGGTCATCAGGAAAGCTTAAAAGCTAAGTAAAAATTAATCTAGAAAATGTAAGAAAAATCTAGAATAAAATCTCTTAAACTCCATGGCTAAATTCGGCTGATGAGAAGACCATTGGGCAGCTTCTAGATGGATGAATTAACTTGGAAGATAAAGGCTTGAAGAGATGTCTTTGTTCATCCTTTTTGGGATGCCAAAAGTCACCTTAATGGGAAAGAAAATAAGCTGATTGTATTTGGTCAGCAAGGGCACTCCAATGGACGTCTTCTAGAAGGATAAGTGTCCAAAAATGAACTCAAAATTCGTCCAAGTTAATGGGCAGCCTTTGGGGATATCAAGAGGCATCATTCTAGAAGGATGAATGCATTTTAAAGCCTTCAAGGATGCATGCAACAGCCAGGTACGTCCCTTGCCTTAATTAGCTTCTTAAAATGCCACCTTTTGATGAAAAATTAGCAACCGAACAGCCCATGAATTTGTGCAGCAAATGTGAAAGGTTTTTAATGTGTGATGGGGAGACATTCAGCCACCTTGGAGACTTGAATGGGATGGTGACTTTTAGGACGAATATGTGCCTTTTAGGGAGACAAAATGAACAGCCAACATGCATGTTCCAACCGTCCATGCATCCACCAAGGTTCATTGATGCATTCAGCCAAGTTCATTGCACCTAAGTGCATGTATCTCCTTTAATGCTTCATGTACATTCGGCTGTACCTACAAAAGGGTATGAATGCATATTAAATCAAGTCAAATGAATTGAATAGCAATTAATCACATCCAAGACACATCAATAGACACTTTGGACACATTAAACACACACTTAGCACACATACTAAATTAAGCAGCCCCTATTTAAGCGTAAAAATCTGCACATTAAATTTATGTTTTAATCAACTTAAAAACATATAATAAAATGTGATAAAATTACTTTGAGCTAAAACAAATTAAATCCAACCCATTTAAGATGTTTTAGATGCATTAAATAACTGTAGAAAAATTAAATAAATTAAAATTCAATTTATCAAAAGAAAAATCATTTCGATGAGTGAAGTGAGCTCAAGGAGCTCGAATTGAGTGGCATGAGCTAATCCGACTCAATTTGGAAGTGCATGAAGATGCACACAGGCTCCACAACACTTGGTCTCAACGATCCGAAGTTTTCCATGTTGAAAAATGTTGGATGCCCGGGCATGCTCGCATCATTACCCAAAAGGAGTTGAATTTGAGACAAAGAAGATGGGTAGAATTATTAAAGGATTATGATTTCTCAATCGAATATCATCCTAGAAAGGCTAACGTGGTAGCTAACGCGTTAAGTCGTAAGGCAGTATCTAATTTGAGAGCATTGTTTACTCATTTGAGTTTGTATGAGGATGGGAGTTTGTTAGCAGAACTTCAGGTGAAGCAGGGCTGGAACAAATCAAGGAAAAACAGACATCAGATGAAAAGTTGGGACCTTTACTTCAGCAAGTTGAAAATGGAGAAATCGAGGATTTTGGAATAAACATGGAAGGTGTGTTGTGCTTTCGAGGAAGAGTTTGTATGCCTAAGGACTCAGATCTGAGGCAAATGATTCTTCGGGAGGTGCATAGTAGCCCTTATGCTATGCATCCCGGAGGAAATAAGATGTATCGAGATCTCTATGAATAGTATTGGTGGCCAGGGTTGAAGTGTGAGATTTCAGAGTTGGTGGAAAAATGTTTGACTTGTCAGCAAGTGAAGGCAGAACATCAATTACCGTCTGGATTGTTACAATCGGTAAAAATTCCTCTTTGGAAATGGGAGCGGATAACTATGGATTTTGTTAGTGGGTTACCTTTAACACCTACTAAGAAAAATTACATTTGGGTACTTGTTGATCGTTTGACGAAGACTACTCATTTTCTCCGGTTAAATGCGGATTATTCATTGCGAAGTTGGCGGTAGACGTATCTGAAATTGTGAGGTTGCATGGGGTACCGTATCTATTATATCGAGTGGATCCCGATTTACATCACGATTTTGGAAAGCTCTGCATAAAGCCTTGGGGACAAAGTTGAATTTCAAGATGAGTTTACATCCTCGGTCGATGGTCATCGAGAGAGTAATTCGATATTGAAAGATATGTTAAGGGATGTGTAATCGACTTGAGGGTAGTTGGGAGGATTTTCTACCATCGCGAATTTGCGTATAATAATAGCTATCGATCTAGCATTGGATGGCACCTTACGAGGCATTGTATGGTCGTAGGTGTCGTTCTCCTATTTGTTGGACCGAGTTGGGCAAACGATGATGTTAGGTCCCGAGATGATATCTAAAAGCAGAGGAAAAGGTAAAAGTTATTCGAGCACGGTTGAAAGAAGCCTCGAGATGAGCGAAGTCGATGCAGGACTGAAGCGTAAGGATATCGAGTATGTTGTGGGGAGCAAGTTTTCTTGAAGGTCTCACCTTGGAAAAAGATTTTCGAGGTTTGGAAAGAAGGGCAAGTTAAGTCCTAGGTTCATTGGACCATCCGTGTCTTTGAAGCGTGTTGGTCCGGTGGCTTATCGACTTGAGTTACCTCCGAGGTTGGGTCAAATTCATAACGTTTTCATGTTTCCATCTTTGAGGCGTTATAGATCGGATCCTTTACACATAGTCCGGTAGAAGAATTGGAGTTGAATTCAGACTTGTCTTTTGAAGAAGAACCGTGGAAATCTTAGACCGAGATGTTAGGGTGCTAAGAAAGAAAACCGTGCCATTGGTCAAAGTTTTATGGGCGTCATCACGAATTTGGAGGAAGCTACGTGGGAGCCTCGAGGAAACTATTCAGCAACAATATCCTCACCTCTTTTAATCAGGTAAATTTTGAGGACGAAATTTTCTTTAAGGAGGGTAGAATTGTAACACCCTAAAATTTGAGTATCAATTTTAATGCATGTTTTTGGTGCTTAGATTTTGAAGGAAAATTTTTCTTCTTTTCATATTTATTATAGTTCTGAAGAAGAATTTAGAATTATTCAGGAATGGATTAAATTTTTAATTTTGAAGAATTAATGAAGTGAATTAAGTGACATTAATACTTAAGTAAAAATAAGTGTCAAAGTGTAGCATAAGATGAGTAAATGGTAAGGTGGTGTTGGCGCATGAGTTGTGGCATGAGGGAGTGGTTCGAATCCTTGGTTAGCATCTAGAAAATTTTATTTTTGGCCTTAATCTATGCATGTGTCGGCAAAGGGATAAGGATGGATGAGTTGTATTGTTTTATTTTTGGTAAGTAGACTAAAGGAAAAGGTAATTTTTAACTTATGGTATGGAATCAAGGAACTTTGGAAAGATATGGGGACATGAGGCAAGTATCAAGGAAAAGGTTTTGAAACAAATTCATGGTCATTTGACCAATGAATTTGACTGACAATAATGGCTAGGGGAGGTTGGCGATTTTGCTAGTAGCTTGGCTAGGGTAGGGATTTTGTTTTGGTCATTCCTATCATCTTGTGCAAGTTTTGTTTTTTTTTTTGTTTCTCTCAACCTTCTCTTTGGCTGAATTTGAGCTTTTGGTATGCCTAAATTCTTTTGACCATTTGGTCATCCTTGTTTATCACATTAGCATTCTTACGTGTGCCTTTTCATTGTGCCGAAATTACCAATACCAAAGGTCATTCTTTTCTTCCTTCCTCCATTGCGAATGTACCTTGCCCCTAAAAACATCTCTTACTTTCTCTTTTCTTCTCTTTGAAACCGAATCACCATCATCATAATCATCATCTTTTCCTCTCATCTTTTATTTTCTTTTCAATCGTACCTTCTCCATTATATTCTCTCTTGGCGATTGTTAATGTGCCTTTGCGAACCATTTCTCTTCTCTTTGTTTTCTCATAGCGAATCTCTCTATTCATAAACATCCTTCTCAAACGTTCTTCTCAACCGTGGACATTAGGTAAGAATTATTTTTAGTTTATTTTAGTTGATGATGGTTTTGGCCGAATCTTGAGGATGATAAGAAGGATCTTTTAGATCGAATTTATCGTTCAATCTATTAATGTTTTCTTTCGTTATACTGTAGTGCAATAGAGGAAGACCGGAACTCAAGTGTTCGTGTGTATCTTAGAACTTTGGAATCGATTTAAGGTGTTGAGGGAAACGTTTTTGGTCGACTCTCTTTTGAGGAGCAAGAATCTTTGTGGTAAGGGAATCTCGCCTTTAAAATCTTTAGTATTTTTCAATATATTATTATTAGGATTAACGATCTTTTGATATTAAAGACTTTCAAAATAGCGAAGAAAAGGGCGGTGTTTAGTCTTCGTAAGAAGGGCTGATCCACTATTTCCCCTAAGTATAAACGAAGGGCGGTTTCGGTAGTCCGAGATTTTCCACCGGGTTGCGGACCATCTACCGAAGGAAATCAATTATTCGAAGTAGTTCGTACTCCTGAGCCTTTGTACGTTAGTGGATTCTCAGCGAACAACGAATCGATAAACGAGGAGAAATCAAAAATTGAAGTGATTCAAAATCAAGAGGGTAAGGATTTGGATCGAATATCAATAGCATATTTTTATACATGATAGTGTCCTAATAGATCGTATTATGTTTAGGTGTTGAAGAGCGGGAAGGTTTAGTACTCACGATATCAAGGTGTGTAACTTCACACTTTTCTCGGGTTTTAGACGTCATTTGTGGTATTGAGTAAAATCGTAAAAAAATGACTAGATCGATATAAAATGTAATAATTGGTATTTGGTGAAATTACATGAAAACGGTTGATATGGTGAAAATTACGAAAAAGCCCTCGATAAGTTAGATGGTAAAATATAAATTTTCATGTCTTCGTAAAATGGGCCGATAAGTTTGATAATTAGTAGATGGGCCAAAAAATATTGCTTGTTAATAAATGGGCTGAAATCTCTGCTAGATCGATAATTGGGCTGAAATCTCTATTAGATCAAAAATTGGGCCGAAATCTCTACTAGATCGATAAATGGGCCGTAATCTCTGTTAAATTGTTAAACGGGCTGAAATCTCTATTAGATCGATAAATGGGCCGAACTCTTGCTAGATCGTAAATTTGGGCCTAAGATGTTAAATTGCTAAATGGGCCAAATGTTGTTTTGTAAATTTTGGGCCTTAATAAAAATTAGAAATATTGACTCTTGTTAATGGGCCTTTTAATAAAATCATTGTATGATCATAGACTACTTTGCATACATATTGCATGTGTTGGGAAAATGATGAAGAGAAGAAAGGCCTGTTGCCAAAATCTAGTTCGGTGGCTCTGCCACAAAATTATGGCTATTTGCCTCTAGTTTGGTGGCTCTACCACAAAAATATTAAATGGCTATTTGCCTCTAGTTCGGTGGCTCTGCCACAAATAATAATTGGCTCAATGTCTCTAGTTTGGTGACTTTGTCACAATCTAGTTCGGTGGCTCTGCCACAAATATAAAATGGCTTAATGCCTACGATTGGTGTGATGGCGGGGTGGGTTGACTTGATCCCCACAGGTGTGATGGTTGGTACGGGGGTGTGTAGCGGATGGAAATTAGGTTTGGGAGGGAAAATTCATTTTTGCATGCATATCATTATTCATGTTGTTAATTCTGCTAATGGGCTTAAGCCCAAATCCATAATTTGATAATCTGGCCCAGTGGATAAAGTAAGTGAGTTATACACTGAGTTCTAAGTAACTCACTCCCTCAAATTTTTCATCTCAGGTAATGGAAATTGACGTGGACTTGGGCCGAGGATGACTTCGTGGACGCCATACTGCAAAACATGGGTTTATTAAACTTTGAACTTTTTAATAAGTACTTTCTATAATTTACTATTTAGATTTAATGTAATAAGGGCCTCTATTAATATTTTATGGATTATTATGGGTGGTTGGTTTTAAACTATATTTTGGACATTTAAATATGGGTTTATGATTATATGATGTTTTCTTAAAATAAATTGGGTTTTCTATTACATGAAATTTCTTTATCATTTAATATATATTTTAAATACTTATAAAATTTATAACACAATACAAATGATGTTTTCAACTAATGTTTTCTAATATACATAAATTTTAAAATATTCTTTTGGTTTTATTAAACCTTGTAATTAAAAATAATTTTGTAGATTTGGTTACACTGTCATTATTAAGATAGTTTGATTTATGTAACAATCCAAATCTAGTCTTAACGCATAGACCGGGTTTGGGGTGTTACATTTTAATGGTATTAGAGCCAATTTCAAAAATTCGACTGTGGTTTGGGTTCACAAATAATTTCTGTATGAATTCATTCAATAATGTTTTAAAGATCAGTATGGCACCACAAGCATCCAAGCAACAAGTCAAGTAAGTATTTATTACTTAATGATTACTATAATGATCATAGGAACACTCTAGAACTTCTAATTTTAGATGTGAAAAATCGTAGAGATTGAGACTATAGGATATGTTGCGAAAAACAACTTTATCTCTCAAATCTCATAGAACATCGTTAATAAACACTGAAACAATTCTCTGATTCATAAAACTTGTAATCAGATAAAAGCGAATAAGCCATCATGAGCACTAGAGGACGTGGTCGTGGGACCGCGTAGACGTGGCCGTGGTAGAGGCCAGAGTGCTACGATCAAGCACCAAATCATATGCGTAAATGGATGCACCTGTGTCATTTGAGAGTGAGACGGGATCACACGATCACATGGAAGAAGATAATGCTTTGACACAAGCAATGCTGTGAGTCCTAGAAAGGGTCGCCAGAACTAGAATTGGGCCAACAACTTGTGGGTCATTTCAGAATGACTCAAGTCAAATAATGCAGAAGTTTTTAGAGGAGTTTTTGGTGTAGCTCCAAATGTGGCTGAATATTGGCTCAAAGCTGTGGAACGGATTATGGATGATATGGAATGCACTGTCGAGCAAAAACTAAAAGGAGCTATGTCCTTGTTAAGAGACGAGGCATATCAGTGGTGGCTCACTATTCGAGAAGGCACCAAGTCGCTTGATTACTTGGGAATTCTTTAAAGCCGCCTTCCAAGGAAAATCGAGGAACGAGTTATGTAGATGCCCGAAGGAAGGAATTTCTGAATCTTGTACAAGGGAGTAAAACAGGAGCAGCATATGAAGCTGAGTTTTTACGTTTGAGCCGCTATGCTCGGACAATAGTATCAACAGATCATGAACGTTGTATGCATTTCGAGGTGGGCTTAATGATGAGTGAGGTTACGATTGCCCCACAAGAAGTTAGAACTTTTCCACGCTTATGGAGAAGGCCAAGATAGCCGAGGAGGCTAAGAACTCGAACGTCGAACCGAGAAAGATTTAGAAACAAGAGAGAGACACAGCAATCTGGTTCTTCAAAGAGATTTCAGAAGAGACCTCGGAATGATGAACCAGTTCAAGGTGGAACACCAATAATAAATAATCAAGTCAAGATTGTCTGAATGTGGAAAAAGACATTTTGGAGAGTGTTGAAGGAAAGCAGCGCTTGTTATAAATGCGGTTCAATGGATCATCGATACAAAATTGTCCTAGACGTATGAATACGGCTCAAGAAGTTCGTAATAATGATGCACAGACGGCCAGAGGTACTTAGCATGCATCGAGAGGTCGTGGACCAGGTCGTGGTGGTAATGGGGCTGGTCGTGGTCAAGGTGCACCGTCGAGGCAATGGTCCTAGAGGAATGCGGATGCAAGACTGACTGGGTGGTCTATCTGATTAGGACGCGAGGACGCGAATGCACCGATGTGATAATCGGTATGTTCTTCATCTTGATGTACCTATTATTGCTTTAATAGATATTGGTTCTACCCACTCATATGTTGCTAGCGCCATATCTCGAAACACGAATCTAGAATCAAATTACCGATAGTGGGATGACGATGAATTAGTCCTTTAGGACGTTTCAGTAATTGTTAATAAAATGTTTAGAGACGTGCCTTGGAAATTCAAGAGGAAGTATTCTTGGCAAATATGATGGAATTGCCTTTCGGTGAGTTCGATCTTATTCAGGCATGGATTGGTTGGTTAAACATTGGCATAATTGGATTGTCTTTGAAAAGCGAATGTCGATAAGAACCTCGGATGATAAGGAAGTCATAATGATTGGTGAACGAAGGAACTACTTGGCAAATGTGGAATCTGCATTAAAGGTAGAAGTTGATTGAGAAAGGATATGGAGCATTCCTAGCCTTTATCGTGCTTTGGATGCCAAAGAGTTATCTCGTGAATGATGTGAGAACGGTGAAGGAATTTCTCGATGTATTTCCGAAGAACTTCGGTATACCTCGGATCGGGAAGTAGAATTTGGCATTGAGCTTTTGCCTGGAACAGCTCCAGTGTCCATTGCTCCTTATAGGATGGCACCAAAGGAGTTGGCAGAGCTTAAAGCTCAAATTCAAGAATTACTGGATCGGGGATTTATTCGACCAAGTGTGTCTCCGTGGGGAGCACCAGTTTTGTTTGTCAAGAAGAAGGATGGATCGATGCGTATGTGCATTGATTACAGACAATTGAACAAATTTATGATCAAGAATTGGTATCCTCTGCCGAGAATTGACGACCTGTTTGATCAATTAAAAGGAGCTTCAGTTTTCTCCAAAATTGATTTGAGATCGGGTTATCACCAGCTTAAGGTGAAGGAAGCGAATATTTATAAGACGGCATTTCAGACTCGTTACGGACATTATGAGTTTGTAGTGATGCCGTTTGGATTAACCAATTTACCAGCGGCATTTATGGACATGATGAACCGAGTCTTTCAACCATATTTAGACCGGTTTGTGGTAGTGTTCATAGATGACATATTGGTTTATTCAAGAAATGAAGTGGAGCATGACACACATTTGCGTATAGTATTGCGATTACTTCGTGATAAGCAACTTTATGCCAAATTCAAGAATGCTAATTTTGGCTAAAGGAAGTGACTTTCTTAGGTCATGTGGTATCACGGTGATAGAATAAGGGTAGATCCTAGGAAAATTGAGGCTATTCGGATTGGAAACCACCAACATCGGTAGCTGAAATTTGGAGTTTCTTGGGTTTGGTGGTTACTATAGGCGTTTTGTAGAGGGGTTTTCGTTGATTGTCGCACCTAACTAAACATTGCGGAAGGAGTTCCAGTATAATTGGTGAAAAACAACAAGAGAGTTTCGAGAAATTGAAGAAGATCCTGGAACTCCTTTTTTGATTTAGCCGAGGTGGAAAGAATTCACTATTTATTGTGATCGTCTCACATGGGTGCAGGTTGTGTGTTGATGCAAAATGGAAAGGTGGTGGCCTATGCTTCTCGTCAATTGAGACCGTCTGAAGTAAACTACCCTACTCATGATTTGGAGTTAGCTGCGGTGGTCTTTGCTTTAAAGATTTGGAGGCACTATCTCTACGGTGAGAAATCTATCATCTACACGGATCACAAGAGTCTTAAATACCTCCTTATCCAAAAGGAGTTGAATTTGAGACAAAGAAGATGGGTAGAATTATTAAAGGATTATGATTTCTCAATCGAATATCATCCTGGAAAGGCTAACGTGGTAGCTGACGCGTTAAGTCGTAAGGCAGTATCTAATTTGAGAGCATTGTTTACTCATTTGAGTTTGTATGAGGATGGGAGTTTGTTTGCAGAACTTCAGGTGAAGCCGCTGTGGCTGGAACAAATCAAGGAAAAACAGACATCAGATGAAAAGTTGGGACCTTTACTTCAGCAAGTTGAAAATGGAGAAATCGAAGATTTTGGAATAAACACGGAAGGTGTGTTGTGCTTTCGAGGAAGAGCTTGTATGCCTAAGGACTCAGAACTGAGGCAAATGATTCTTCGGGAGGCACATAGTAGCCCTTATGCTATGCACCCCGGAGGAAATAAGATGTATCGAGATCTCCGTGAACAGTATTGGTGGCCAGGGTTGAAGCGTGAGATTTCAGAGTTGGTGGAAAAATGTTTGACTTGTCAGCAAGTGAAGGCAGAACATCAATTACCGTCTGGATTGTTACAATCGGTAAAAATTCCTCTTTGGAAATGGGAGCGGATAACTATGGATTTTGTTAGTGGGTTACCTTTAACACCTACTAAGAAAAATTCTGTTTGGGTACTTGTTGATCGTTTGACGAAGACTACTCATTTTCTCCCAGTTCGTACGGATTATTCGTTGCAGAAGTTGGCGAAGCTGTACGTATCTGAAATTGTGAGGTTGCATGGGGTACCCGTATCTATTATATCAGACAGGGATCCCAGATTTACATCACGATTTTGGAAAGCTCTGCATGAAGCCTTGGGGACAAAGTTGAATTTGATCTGACTTTTCATCCTCGGTCGATGGTCGGTCAAAGAGAGTAATTCAGATATCGAAAGATATGTTAAGGGATGTGTAATCGACTTGTGGGTAGTTGGGAGGATTTTCTACCTTTGGCGTAATTTATGATAACAATAGCTATCGATCTAGCATTGGATGGCACCTTACGAGGCATTGTATGGTCGTAGGTGTCGTTCTCCTATTTGTTGGACTGAGTTGGGTGAGCAATGATGTTGGGTCTGAGATGATATCCAAACAGAGGAAAAGGTAAAAGTTATTCGAGCACGATTGAAAGAAGCCTCAGATAGATAGAAGTTGTATGTAGACCTGAAGCGTAAGGATATCGAGTATGTTGTGGGGGAGCAAGTTTTCTTGAAGGTCTCACCTTGGAAAAAGATTTTCAGGTTTGGAAAGAAGGGCAAGTTAAGTCCTAGGTTCATTGGACCATACCGTGTGCTGAAGCGTGTTGGTCCAGTGGCTTATCAGCTTGAGTTACCTCTGGAGTTGGGTCAAATTCATAACGTTTTTCATGTTTCCATGCTGAGGCGTTATAGATCGGATCCTTCACACATAGTACCGGTAGAAGAATTGGAGTTGAATTAGGACTTGTGAAGAAGAACCGTTGGAAATCTTAGGCCAGAGATGTTAGGGTGCTAAGAAAGAAAATCGTGCCGTTGGTCAAAGTTTTATGGCGTAATCACGGAGTGGAGGAAGCTACGTGGGAGCTGAGGAAACTATTAAGCAACAATATCCTCACCTCTTTTAATCGGTAAATTTCGAGGACGAAATTTTCTTTAAGGAGGGTAGAATTGTAACACCCTAAAATTCGAGTATCAATTTTAATGCATGTTTTTGGTGCTTAGATTTTGAAGGAAAATTTTTCTTACTTCTTTTCGTATTTATTATAGTTCGAAGAAGAATTTAGAATTATTAGGAATGGATTAAATTTTAATTTTGAAGAATTAATGAAGTGAATTAAGTGACATTGATACTTAAGTAAAAATAAGTGTCAAAGTGTAGCATAAGATGAGTAAATGGTAAGGTGGTGTTGGCGCATGAGTTGTGGCATGAGGGGAGTGGTTCGAATCCCTTGGTTAGCATCTAGAAAATTTTATTTTTTGGCCTTAATCTATGCATGTGTTGGCAAAGGGATAAGGATGGATGAGTTGTATTGTTTTATTTTTGGTAAGTAGACTAAAGGAAAAAGGTAATTTTTAACTTATGGTATGGGATCAAGGAACTTTGGAAAGATATGGGGACATGAGGCAAGTATCAAGGAAAAGGTTTTGGAAACAAATTCATGGTCATTTGACCAATGAATTTGGATGGCAATGTGGCTAGGGGGAGGTTGGCCGATTTTGCTAGTAGCTTGGCTAGGGTAGGGATTTTGTTTTTGGTCATTCCTATCATCTTGTGCAAGTTTTGTTTTTTTTTTGCTTCTCTCAACATTCTCTTTGGCCGAATTTGAGCTTTTGGTATGCCTAAATTCTTTTGACCATTTGGTCATCCTTGTTTATCACATTAGCATTCTTCTGTGCCTTTTCATTGTGCCAAAATTACCAATACCAAAGGTCATTCTTTTCTTCCTTCCTCCATTGCCGAATGTACCTTGCCCCTAAAAACATCTCTTACTTTCTCTTTTCTTCTCTTTGAAACCGAATCACCATCATCATCATCTTTTCCTCTCATCTTTTATTTTCTTTTCAATCGTACCTTCTCCATTATATTCTCTCTTGGTCGATTGTTAATGTGCCTTTGCCGAACCATTTTCTCTTCTCTTTGTTTTCTCATAGCCGAATCTCTCTCTATTCATAAACATCCTTCTCAATCGTTCTTCTCAACCGTGGACATTAGGTAAGAATTATTTTTAGTTTATTTTAGTTGATGATGGTTTTGGCCGAATCTTGAGGATGATAAGAAGGATCTTTTAGATCAATTTATCGTTCAATCTATTAATGTTTTCTTTCGTTATCTTGTAGTGCAATAGAGGAAGATCGAACTCAAGTGTTCGTGTATCTTAGAACTTTGGAATCGATTTAAGGTGTTGAGGAAGCGTTTTTGGTCGACTCTCTTTGAGGAGTAAGAATCTTTGTAGTAAGGAATCTCGCCTTAAAATCTTTAGTATTTTCAATATATTATTATTAGGATTAATGATCTTTTGATATTAAAGACTTTCAAAATAGCGAAGAAAAGGGCGGTGTTTAGTCTTCGTAAGAAGGGCGGATCCACTATTTCCCCTAAGTATAAACGAAGGGCGGTTTGATGAGTCCGAGATTTTCCACCGGATTGCGGACCATCTACCAAGGAAATCAATTATTCAAGTAGTTCGTACTCGAGCCTTTATGCGTTAATGGATTCTCGGTGAACAATGAATCGATAAACGAGGAGAAATCGAAAATTGAAGTGATTCAAAATCAAGAGGGTAAGGATTTGGATCGAATATCAATAGCATATTTTTATACATGATAGTGTCCTAATAGATCGTATTATGTTTAGGTGTTGAAGAGCGGGAAGGTTTAGTACTCACGATATCAAGGTGTGTAACTTCACACTTTTCTCGGGTTTTAGACGTCATTCGTGGTATTGAGTAAAATCGTAAAAAAAATGACTAGATCGGTATAAAACGTAATAATTGGTATTTGGTGAAATTACATGAAAACGGTTAATATGGTGAAAATTACGAAAAAACCCTCGATAAGTTAGATGGTAAAATATAAATTTTCATGTCTTCGTAAAATGGGCTGATAAGTTTGATAATTAGTAGATGGGCCAAAAAATATTGCTTGTTAATAAATGGGCCGAAATCTCTGCTAGATCGATAATTGGGCCGAAATCTCTATTAGATCAAAAATTGAAATGAAATCTCTACTAGATCGGTAAATGGGCGTAATCTACATTAAATTGTTAAGCAATTTGAAATCTCTATTAGATCGATAAATGGGCGAACTCTTGCTAGATCGTAAATTTGGGCCTAAGATGTTAAATTGCTAAATGGGCCAAATGTTGTTTTGTAAATTTTGGGCCTTAATAAAAATTAGAAATATTGACTCTTGTTAATGGGCCTTTTAATAAAATCATTGTATGATCATAGACTACTTTGCATACATATTGCATGTGTTGGGAAAATGATGAAGAGAAGAAAGGCCTGTTGCCAAAATCTAGTTCAGTGGCTCTGGCACAAAATTATGGCTATTTGCCTCTAGTTCGGTGGCTCTGCCACAAAAATATTAAATGACTATTTGCCTCTAGTTCGGTGGCTTTGCCACAAATAATAATTGGCTCAATGCCTCTAGTTCGGTGACTTTGTCACAATCTAGTTCGGTGGCTCTGCCACAAATATAAAATGGCTTAATGCCTACGATTGGTGTGATGGCGGGGTGGGTTGACTTGATCCCCACAGTGTGATGGTTGGTACGGGGGTGTGTAGCGGATGGAAATTAGGTTTGGGAGGGAAAATTCATTTTTGCATGCATATCATTATTCATGTTGTTAATTCTGCTAATGGGCTTAAGCCCAAATCCATAATTTGATAATCTGGCCCAGTGATAAAGTAAGTGAGTTATACTTTGAGTTCTAAGTAACTCACTCCTCAAATTTTTCATCTCGGTAATGGAAATTGGCGTGGACTTGGGCCGAGGATGACTTCGTGGAGGCCATCTTGCAAAACATGGGTTTATTAAACTTGAACTTTTTAATAAGTACTTTCTATAATTTACTATTTGGATTTAATGTAATAAGGGCCTCTATTAATATTTTATGGATTATTATGCGTGGTTGGTTTTAAACTATATTTTGGACATTTAAATATGGGTTTATGATTATATGATGTTTTCTTAAAATAAATTGGGTTTTCTATTACATGAAATTTCTTTATCATTTAATATATATTTTAAATACTTATAAAATTTATAACACAATACAAATGATGTTTTCAACTAATGTTTTCTAATATACATCAATTTTAAAATATTCTTTTGGTTTTATTAAACCTTGTAATTAAAAATAATTTTGTAGATTTGGTTACCTTGTCATTATTAAGATAGTTCGATTTATGTAACAATCCAAATCTAGTCTTAACGCATAAACCGGGTTTGGGGTGTTACAGTTAAATTGTGTTTATTAAGTTCATTTTCTTGTGTTAATTGTAGGTGTGTTTTCAGCTCACAACCGTTACATTTCAAGGCATTACACATTCAATAATGTGGCTTTTCAAGTGTTTTCGATTACATAAGAGGACTATTACAAAGTGATACGATCCACCTCGTGGTTGAGTCGAGTCGTATGTGAAATGCCCGATCATCTACGAAGGAGTTTAGATTCGATTTGCTTTAAAAGGAAAAATGGATGGATTAAGTAAATGGCATCAATTTTAAAACAAAGATGAAAGATGGTTAAGTGGAAGGCTAAAACAAGAAAGAACCCTAATAAGTATTAGGGACCCAAATCTTATACATTTCGAGGTAAGTACGAATTGGATAGAATTGAGACCCATTATTGATGCGATCCGGCCGCGTCGTGTTACGACACAACTCAATGCCACCGAGATTGGGCCAAACTCGAGGGGCCCAAGTGCAAAATGAAGCTTTTAATTTTAGTTTGTTAATTTGATTCTGGAATAAGGACTTTGATTTATTTATTTATTTTAGTTACTTTAGTTATTATAATATGAGTCTTTAATTATGTCTTGTTTATTAAATGCATATTTAATTAATGTCTTGCATTATTGATCTACATCTTTTAATTATGTCATGCATTATGAGTTCGCATTTAAATTAAGTCATGCATCATTTGTTCATTTAGTTTGCATCTTAATTAAATCATGCATTTAAGCATCATAGTTGTTTGAGTTAGTTTATAAGTGTGTTATTTAATTTGGCTGTTATTTTTTTTAGTGCATGAGTTATAGTGTGTTTATTTTATTTTATTTTTCTTAAATAAATTGAATGTGTGTTTCTTGTAGGAAAGATCAAAAGGCTGGTGCATATTTAGAATGTGTTTTGGTGGATATTGAAGCACTTAAAGCTTATTATGGAGGCTTTTCAAATCGATCAAAAGTGACTCTTCAAGTCTGATTGGTTTCATGCACTCAAAGCTAGTTATGGTGCCAATTAAGGAGATGAATACACAAGCATTAAGGCATTTGGTTAAGAGGAAAATGAAGGGACATCAAGCAGCACATTTAAAGGACCATTAAGCCATCATCAAGTGAAAAGACATGACTTTTCATCTATACATGAATCAAGTGAAACTTTTTGGCTACCCAAGGCTGATTTAATGAAGGAATCAAAGTCATTTGGCTATTCAAAACGTTGAACTCTTCCAGCCCAAGTAATCAGCTCATTTATTCAGCTGAATTGGTCTTGCCCCCTCCCAAATTTTCCCTTACCAGCATCCAATAGAAAGCCTAACTCCCATATATCCTGTATGAATCGAATCAAAAGAGTGACATCCTCTATAGGAGTTTCCCTTATGTTATGAGACATTAAATCATGTTAAAAGTTCTGTTATTTAGGCCTAGAATTTCAAGAGTTTTACTTATTGATTAAGCTTTATTTCAGCCATTAAACATCACATTAAAGCTGAACTCATGTGACTTTTTAGGTAGTCTCATGTAAGCACTATAAATATTTTGTAATTAGCTTGTTTAGGGAACTTTGGCCATTTTATCGAAACATATGGCCAAAATTCCCTATCACCACTTCCTCACATTTGGCCAACACTCCTTCACCCCATTATCCCTTGATTTTCTCCACTAACCTCTCCTTGAATCCCTTCTAGCCTCCCATTCAAACTTGTTGACCAAGTCTCCAACTCCCCTTGAAGAGTTTGATCCAAACTCTACTTCTTCCTCTCCCAAGGCATAAAATAAATGCCCTTATTTGCTTGCCAAGGGAATCGAACTCCTCTCCCCCTTGCTTCCTAGTGACGCCACAACCAACTTGCCACTAGCTCATTTGTGTTAGTAGAACACACACAAATTCATAAGCCCTACCTCCAATGACCCTCTCCACTAAAGGGCCAAAACTAAAATTTCTCCTATAACATCCTAAATTTTTGGGCCTATCGTTTAATGGGTGAATATGTGGAATGAGTTAATTTAAGTGTTAGGGGTCCAAATTGAGCTCGAGCTTAGGCGGAGGCCTTGATTAAAATTACTGTTTGGGCATTATAGGGTTTAAAAGGTAGTATCTATGTTTAAAATACCAAAGTGGGCTTGTGGCGCAATCTTAGGAGGTGACGCCATACAAGGGAGTAGGGGCCCAAATTTAAGTTTCATGGAGCCCAATTCTTTTAATTTAAGTTAGCTAAATTTTGGGCATTAGGATTAGGTGAAGTGAATGGCAACAAGGCTAAAATTTAGGGGTTTTAATGTTTAAAATATGTGGATAATAAGCGATAAAGGCTATTATTTAGGAATTTATTTTATGTGGATAATAAGTAGATAAAGGCTAAGATTTAGGATTTTAATGATTAAAATATGTGGATAATATGCTGATAAAGGAGGAGGAGTTAGAGATAATTAAGTCTCTTTTAGATGAGCTAGTAGATTAAGATAAAGGAGAAAGTTAGGAATTTATCTATAAAGAGAGTGATGGCCAAGAATCCATCCTTGAGAGGAGTAAAGAAACCACTACTACATGGCAAAGGGTTGTGAATTTCCTATAAATAGAGGGCTACCTCCTTATTTCTGACATTAAATCCTCTCCCTTTTGTGCCGAAATTCCCTAGCTTCTTTTCTCCAAATTTCTTTCTCTAATTTCATAAAAGTCGAAATCGCTAGATCTCATCTCATGTGGTTGTCGAATCCTCTTTAATGGAGTCTGCTTGTGCCAGAATCTAAAGGAAACAATAGGTAAGTGTTCATTTTGAGATTTCAATATTCTTTCGGCTTTTCAAAGTCCTTAGTCAATGGTCATTAGAAACTAATCTCTTATTTTACACTTCTTTTCGGCATTCTAGGATTTGAAGAAGGAGGCCAATCGCATAGATCTCTAAGTTATAGAATCGTGTTACTTTCGAGATTTCAAGGTAAGAGGATTTGTTTATTTATATATAAAATCGGGTAGAATACTAACCATGGCGGATATAGGAGGGCATATTTTCACGCTTTTCGGCTTTTAAGCAAAGTTATAGATTGACGATGATAGATCCAAATATTAAGGACATCGACTAAGAATATTGGATTTTGCGATATCAGGTGTGTAACACTTCCCCACCGCCTAGATCTGATTAATAATAAATGTATATATATATGTATATGTGTTCACAAGATTTATATGTTACATTAAAAGTCAAAATCTCGGATTTAAACGACGGACCCTCAGGTTAGTAAATAATTTGACAATATGCTACAAGTAAACTGTTGTACATGTTTTAAATTATTGTGCATGTTGCATGGGGTGGTGATGAAAGGAGGAATTTATATGTACATGTATATGAGTAACGATTTTTACTATGAACTACTGTGGCTAATGCCATGAAGCTATTATCTGAGCTTCGACCATTATATGTTATAAGGGCTTGACCAATATATGTTGATGAGCGCTTGACTTCCATCTTGGAGAGTAGCGGTGTGGGTTGATTGTAGAAATCCCTAATGGTGCGTTGGTTGATGCAGGGGGGTGTAGGGATGGAAACCTAGGTAAATGGGTTGGGCTTTGCATATTATATGTTTCTATGTAAATGAATTTATTATTATGTTTAATGAGGCCCAAATCTAGTGGTGCATGAGGGTTACACTTGAGTCTATAACTCACCCCTTTAAACTAACCTTTCGGTGACGATTAGTGCATCGGACCAGGCAGTGGAGCGCAAGGCCATGCAAAGAAGGTGGATCTGGCGATAAAGTTTCCCATATTAGTTTTTTAAAGTACTTCATATGATGGATTTAAAATACATTGTAAAAGGCCATAGGCCATTTGTTTACATTTTAGATTTAAAATGGGCCTTTAGTATTTATTCTCATTTTAATTTCTTTCAAGGACATGTAATTAAGTTTTGGGCTTTTGATTATTAAGGCACACTTTATGTAATTTTCTATTTGGGCTTTTGTCAACACGATTTGTTTTACTAAAATTTTCCTAGTGACAAACGGATCCGGTAGTAGTGTTTGGTAGGGTTTGGGGTGTTACATCTCCAAGGCTCAGACTTAAACTCAGGCCTCCTTAGAACCCCCAAATACACTAAAATAATCAGCTGAGCAAGCACAACATGGAATTATGAAAAAATTATAACCCCTAATTTTTGGGATGTTCACATTGAGCTGGATTGAGCTTAAATGAGTTGAATTTGAACTGGACAAAGCTCATGGAGCTGGAAACGAGCTGGGATCAGCTTACCAGTAACACAATGCTCGACTCGAGATACTTGTTTGATGAAGCTCACGAGGCGTGCTCTCATCATTCCCCTCTTTAAGGTGACTTGTCTTCAAGTTGTGCCGTTTGTCTAAGGGACAATATTTCTTCTCGCTTGGTTTTCCTCAATCGAATAGAACAAAGAATATTGAGCAATTCTAAAATATATTCACCAATGGACAAGTAAACACATCACCATCATAATAAAATAGCGAGAGGTTAAGATAACAAAACTTAAAGATAACTTGAATGCTAAGCAAAAGATGAATCTTATCTTCTTGAATTGACTTAACAATTTTGGCAACGACAAGCGCAAAGTATTTAAATTCGGATGGTACATGTAAAATTTAGTCCAGAGATCATATGGCCAAAATTTTAGTCATTCATAACATGGAAACTTCACGTTGTCGGACAATTTTGATATGCCATCAATATGATCAATTGAACAAAATAGAAACAATGAATATTTAATCATGCATTCTTGCAAACGACTTTCATCCACAATATTTCAATAGGCTCAAAACAAAGAACATATTCATTTGAATGAAAAACATTGGCACTTTCCACAAAGTCATTACCAACATCACCGAGTTCTTCACTTTTCAAACAAAACAAAGACATTTTTGACTTACCTTGTAAGTTATATGATGAAAGTTCAAATTTACCTCGTTCTCACAGAACAAACCTTTGCTCCTTAACGAGGTAATGCAATCGATATTTTGGATTCGAATAAATCTGCAAAGGTAAAAAGTCAAAAAGATAATTCTTACTTTTCAAAATATAAGTTCTACAAGAAAGGAAGCTACTAATGTCACCACGAAAAATGTACTTTAAAGGAAAAAATGAAATGTTATTCACGGTGGGCACGCTTGATTCAATTAGGGTTTAAAAATTTAGAATCAAGGATTTAATTTTGATTTTGTAAACCAACCACATACTTTATTTTCAAAAATAGATAGACTCAAAGCGGATGAAAAGGTATAACAAAGTTACTTACAATGAGATCATGATGCGTATCTTTTCTTGGAAACGACTCGAAGTGGCATACTCCAGGCTTAAACACTCGATTTTGATCACTTATCCCAAAATATAGCAAGAATTTTGTTTTCTCAAATAAATCACAAAAGTAGATCAAAGAAAGTTTAGACAGACGAACATGCAAACATTCATACTTCACAAAACTCAATCGAATAGGCATATTTATACAAAAAGATTTGGCACATGGATTCAAAGAATTTAAGCATTCAAACACATCAAAACGTGAAAAATCTTTGTCAAGCACATCCAGATTTTGCATGGGCAGGGACAATCCAATAGAAGGGTCAAACATGTTATAAGACCAAACTTTCATGGCATCACTTGAAGCAACATCGTTAACATTAATATGTGAACAATAATTGAACAAATCAAAAGATGGAAGTTTTTCAGAAATTAAGCCTTCAAACCCTTTTTGAACAAGTTTTAAATCCAGTGGTTTTGATTCGATAAACATGTAGTCCTCACCTTTCTTACCTTCAATCGCAAGTAGGTGGTTATCCTTTACGCACTTATCTTTCTCGAACAACTGGAAATGTCTCTCGTTTGGAAGGTAATGTAGCTGAATTTGGTCACACAAAACTTTAGGAACTAGAAAAGAAATATCACAAGAAGATTGAACAAAAGGGTTAGTGGAACAATCCTCTCTTGCTCACTAACATCTTTCTCACTCGAATCTTTTCTTCGAATCTCTCATTTCTTTTGTTTCAATTTCTTTCTCTTCAATCTCTTTTTCTTTAAGTTCTCTCAATCTTTCCACGCTTTCTTTTCCTTGATTTCTTTTCAACTTCTTTTCACTATCAATTTCTTTTCTTTTCATAGGCTTTTCAATGACTTTTTTGAGCTCTTTCAAAAATTGCTCATTTTCTCTCTTATTTCTCTCTTTTATTTTTATCTCTTTTGCCTTTTCTTATTTTTTCTTTTACATGATGTTACAAAAGAATCAAGATGGTAATTATTTGGCTCGAAAGAAGAATGTTTATTTACAAATGAATCACGATAATTGCATCGAGAAGAATATTCCGTGTAGGATTTCTTTGAAGTTCCTAAAGGAGTATACCATTCATCTCACACGTCATCTTGGAGGGAGTAAAAATCAAAGTTGGCTTCTCTTCGCCTTGAGTTCCTTGATGAATAAGAATCTCGATCAGAATCTCATCTCGAATAATAGTTAAAAGTGTATCTTTGCGAAGTTCTCAATTCTACTTTCTAATTTGATGACACTCATTTTCGTGGATCTCTTTATTCTACACAATTTAATCTCTCGTGTAATTTGTCAAATTTTGATTTCACCATTCTTTGCATTTCTTGCGCCAAATATTGGAACTCCGATTCGGTGAACTCTTAGTGAGACATGATGATACTGCCCATCTTAATATGAGTCGAAATGTATCTGAGTTGCCTAATCATCTCGAGGAGAATTACACCTTTAGGAAATAATAGGAAATATCGATAAGTTTTGGAAGCTTTTGATTGAATTTGTTTAGTAAATGGATTTAAGTTAGGAATGGAGGTTAATAAGTAATAGAGATGGTTTGGATAATGTAAAGGATAGGTTCAGTTTAGGATGAAAAAAGAGGATAGGAGTCGGTTTAAGGTTGAACAAATAATGATAAGTTGATGGTAATGGAAATGGATGGATGGATAGGTGATAGTTTAGATAAATGAAAATTATAAATCGATGGAGATGGATGAAAGAACTTAAACAAAGAATCGATTCAACACTAAGAAAGTGTCACCCCGGGTTCTATAATTGTTTAAGGTGGGAAAATGGAATCGAAGATATGGACCAAAGACCCGTTACTTAGTAAAGTAAGAACCAATGGTATAATGGTATGGAAGAACAAGTGATAGACGCCACAAGCACAGCTTGATAAGTCTAAGAAACTTGTCTGAAAGTGAAGAGGAGATAAAACTCACTCGTTGAACAAATGTTCATATATGTTTAATCAAAGTCCTAACCATACAAATGAAAATTAACAACTATTTATACTAAATAGTTAGGGTAACTAAATAGCCATCTTCAAGACTTAATAACTAAGAAATTCAACAAGACTTAACTAGAAAAATCTGGAAGAAAATCCTTTAATTTGCCTAGCTAAATTTGGCTGAATGTGGCCTTAATTGCTTGCAAAATTTGGCTGAACTTGGTGGGGTGTGTCTCCATTCAACTTTGTCTTTAAATGGATGTAAATGCTACCTTGGAGAAGATAAACGGCCTCCTTTAAAAGAAATATACCTCTTGGCTGAATATAGGCAGCCTTCTAGCTTAAAAAGTTACCGAAATTAATGTGATAGCTAATGGCCCTTGCACTCCACGATTTGGTCCCTTCGGAAAACTCAAACGATAGCTCCATTGATGTTCTCGAAATGCACCAGCAGCCTTGTCCCTTTATGTTCATGAAAAGGCACCAGCAAAACATGCTGCACATTAATGCATTAAATTTGTCCATTCATGCTGGACAATGCCTTTATTGCTGTTTCAACCAAGCTCCAACATCTCCATAAATGATGTTCCATGCATGAAGAATTCTAGCACATTAATGGTTTTTTTGCTGCACACGAAAAAGGGCCTTGGGAAGCTGAACCATCAGCTCATTTATGACGTCCAAGCCTTGTGCCAACACCTTCTTAAGTTCGGCCAGCATGTTCTTTAATGGCTACTGCTGTTCACGAAACAAAACAAACACTTTAGTGGCTGCAATAAATTCAGCTGGACAAAATAAATGACAGCCAATTAAGACAAAGTTAAAGGCATATTAATTTCGGCTAGACCATTTAATAATTAGCCATTAAATTCATCTAAAAGAACCAGGCACATTAAAAGCATGTCCTAAAGCTAGACACAATTAATTCATGTCTAATTAGAGACATATTAATAACACACATTAATATAAAACATATTTAATACTTTAATAATTAAAATGTCTAGATTTATTTAATTAATTAACTTGAGCTAATTCTAACTAAACTACTTCAATTTATTTAAAATAAATGCAATCAGCTCAATTGAGCTGGAGTGAGCTCAAGTGAGCTCAAATTGAGCTCGAATGAGCTAATCCAGCTCAATTTGGAAGTGCATGAAGATGCACATGAGCTCCACGGCACTTGGGACTTCAGGCTCGAGCTCTGTAAGTTTGAAAATTGTGGGTGCCCCCGATGTGCCCGTATCACATGATTTTTGTTGCTGAAAACAATATGTTAATTCTCAAAAATTAAGTACATCACCACAAACCTCACGATTTCACTTGAAAAGAAGAAGGAAAAGTGACACTCTCGCTCGTGTTTACACTCATTAGGCTTTTACCTCCACTCGAATGATCTCACTCGCTCGTGCCTTTTACCTATCAAACTTTCTCTCGTAATTTTGTATTCAGATTTGCCAAGGCCTTATCGTAGGCTAGAAAATTGGTTGCAAAATGGTTTAACAAAGGATAAATATGAGGGGTTAAGGGTTGGTGACGAAAATTGAAATTGGTTTAAGGTGTGGCATTGGGGTAGAAAGTGATAAAATCGAGACTTAATGATCGGGAACACAAGTAGGTGAACAAAGACCTCTTTGAGCACTTTATTTTTTTTTAACACTCTCTTTTTTTTAATCAAAATTCATTTTTTTAATTTTCATAAATATTTTTGTTTTTTTTCACTTCAAATATAATAGAATGAAATTGATGTAACCCACCTTGGGCAACCAAAGAACCAAGTGCCGACTTGTGATGCACGAGGAACCCATGACTCGAGCTAGGGTCAAGAAGTTACAAGAAGTCAGAAACCCTTTACGAAATGCATTCAGGCTAAAACCTCTTCCACAAGCAAAGAACCAGCTCGGGTCCTGCTCATGAGCTCTCCATGCACCTTGGTGCATGCTATCTTTAGTCCAGAGTAGCTCATTTGAGCTCAATCTAGCTCATTGAGCTGATTACTTAATTTAATGCTTTAAATAAATTGAACTCTTCAATTCATTTATTTTACTATAGCAAGTTATTGTGTTAAAATGATTTATTTAGTGTCGAATTTAAGCTATCTAAGCCTAAATTAATTTGTCTCATTTTATTCTGACTTTTAAGTGTTTTAATTCAAGAATTAAATGTGCGGGTTTTTATTTAATTGAGTTGCTGCCGATTATAAATGTGTCCCAAGTGATGTGATTAAATTGTCCAAAATGTCTATTAAGGTGTCTTAGTCTGTCTTTAAATGATATTCAGCTAACTTAAATTGATTCAATATGAATTACTTGTGCATGTAGGTTCAGTAGAATGTGCATGGAAGCATTAAAGGAGGTTCATGCACTTGGGCGCAATGTATTTGGCTCATACATGGATCGGTTGGTATAATGATTTTGGCTGCTGACTTTTGGTGATTCAAAGCCTCCATTCAACCAGCAAGGGACATCAAACTAAAGGAAGTGATGCTTGGCCACTGTTCAAAACTCTTTGTTCACACCTTAAATGGCTGTTCATGTGCCCAATTTATTGTTGATAACTTTTCAGCCAACGGTGATCATTTAAGAAGCCACTAAAGGGGTTGGCCGAACCTAGCTGCTGCATGCATCTACAATTCCTACAACATTCATTTCTTTTTCTAGAAAGCTGCCCATTTGACTCTTCATTCAGCTGAATCTATCAAGGCATTTTAAGGGACTTATTTCGAATTTTCTAGCTAAATCTAGTTGAAATTACTTAGTCACTAAGTCTTTAAATTAAGCCATTCGGCTACCTAAGGTTATTAGAATAAATAGATGTCATTTGCACATTGTAAAAAAAACCTTTACCAATTTTAATATATGAACTTTTGTTCAAAGAGTGAGATTACTCCTCTACTTATTCGGACGATTTTTTGGGTGACTTATCAAGCTAACTTGTGGCGTCTCTGATTCTTGTTTTGAACTTATCACTCCTTAACCCATTAACTCTCCACCATCGTTAATCCATTGTAATTTGTACGATGAGGGTGTTTGGTGGTGGCCAAGCCAAGTTTTTCCACCATCATTGTCTGGCCATGTTAGTATAGCTCCCCATCGATGATGATTCCAACAAATCTTCCCTTGCACTTGGAAGCGGCAGTATGGAAGATGTTTTTGCGTTGTTGCTCGTTTCGACGCCTTGCAAGCTTAGACTTCTTTTCACGACTAGGATCTCACCATTTTGGCTTGTTCTAATTCTTCCTTGATGTGGGCACATCTAGGCCAATCAAGGAGGCTAATCCGGAGGTCTTGCCGTTAGGACCTATCACACGATCTAAGGCACGTAAATTTAGGGAAGTTCTTTCTTTCACTTGTGCTAAAGTTTCGAATCTTTTGAAAGTGAATGTGCCTTAAAAGATAAGTTTTATAGTGTGTTGCATCTTGATATGTGACATACTTATGCCATACTACTTATATTGGTGTGTTTAGTATGTATATATTATGCTAAGTATGTTTTTGGATTGGATTGATAGTATTTGTATTGTCTTCAAGTTATTTGTGTGTTAACGAATAAGTTTGCACTTGTTTACAACTTATTAGACTATGTTATATTAAGTTTACATAACTTTGATAAGTATTATTGATACAGTCCGCCTCGGGGAGAGTCGGACTGTATCATCTGGTATCAGAGCTATAAAAACGAGGAATTTTGACTACGTACGAGAAGCCAAAATAGGTTTTGTAAGTGAAAAAAAATTCAAAAAAATTGTAAGTTGTAATTTTCGTTCTTGTATTTCAATATATTGTATGTGAAGTGAAAAAAAATTGAAAAAAACGAAAATTGAAAAAAATATACAAGTTAAAAAAAGTGTGGTGAAAAAAAAGGGTTTGTGGAAATTTTTTTTAAGTATTACCTTGTTTTTCTTCTTTACCCCAAAAAAAAATTTTCCTTGTTCAACGGACCAAGCCAAATTTTTTTTGTTATTCTACCCTATACCCGACATCTTCCTTGTTAGCCATTTTGAAGCCAAGCCCTCAAGCCACGATGAGTCTTTTGAAATGAAGTACGAATTTGTGAGACGAGATAGAGCGGTAAAAGGCACGAGTGAAATCATCAAAGAAAAAGCCATCATATGAGTTAAACACGAGTGTGAGAGATTTTCTTTGCGAGTGACTCGTGAGGATTTTGTGGTAAGGTATTTTCTCTTTTCTATCTATTTTCTTTTGTATAAAGTATTTTATTTTCAGCAATAAACATGTTTCAAGAAGAACTCTCTGCCGATGACTTTCAATTTTTGATGAACGAAATGGACCGAATGCTCGAGAAAAAGTTAAGTCCAATACAAAGGCGTTTGGACCGAGCGGAGGAAAAATTTCGATGAAAGCACACTACAACGAGTCGAGAAATGGAGCGGCGACCATCTCAGAGACCCATCTTCGATGATTATTCAAGAAAAGAATTCCGACATGACTCTCATTCATCATCGACTTCAAGATCAAGAGACTTCTATCAAGATTCATCTTCATCAAGAAGTTCATTTGATTATGTAAGAAAGGATTATCATCGAGATTCAGATTCGTCAAGATTCACGAGACATCGAGAAGAAAGCTACAGTACTAGCCACGAAATATTGTTCTCAAGTGATTCAAATCGAGATTCCTATTCGACTAAGGAATCAAAGCGAAGCAAAGATCGTGACATCTATGAGAACATCGCTCGATCTTAGAATCAAATCCTTCTATTTTTAGTTCTTTTGAATCATCTTCTTGTTGTACTCAAAATGAAAAGAAAGATCAAATGAAAAGAGGAAAAAGAAAATAAAAGAAAAGAAAAGAAAAGAGATCGTGAGAGAAAAAGAAATCGAGAAAAAATTGAAAAAGAGATTGAAAAGAAGAAAGTAAAATTGAAAAGAAATGAGAGAAAAGAATGAGCGAGAAAAGCAAGAAAGAGAGTGATTTTTGACTAACTCTTCGGATCTCTATTCTTCTTCTATTTCTTCATTTCGGTTTTGAGGAACCAAGCGAAGACTATCAACTTCACTATCTTCCGACGACGACGTTTCCAATTGATTGAAAAAGGTAAGATGGAAGCACTTCTCGCAGGAAGGTAAGGAAGATAAGTGTTTGAAATGATCCGTTTCGCCAAATCCTTCTAAAAATTATGATTATGTGGATAGCTTCGTTGATTGCCATTTTACGATTAACTATGACAACTTAACCGATGGTAAGACGAGTCTATTTCAAGAAAATCATTGTGTTACAAATTGTGACGGTGGTGAGGGCATATAATCAACGAGTGCAAGATGTGTCAAGGTATGGCGATGACTTTTCTCTTAATTCTCATTTGTTTGATTGTGGTTTTACGAGAATTGTTCATTGTCCAACATGGAATCGTTGAGTTTACGTAAATCTATTTTGAAGCACGTCAAGAGCTTTGATTGTTCGATCTTGAACTTACATATTTCCTTTTGGTTTAACAAATTTGATTTTTGAAATCAATGCCACATCCTATTTTAAGTAATCAAACACATGTTTTTAAACCGGGAATATGTCCTGATTTGTCTTATGGAAAATTCAAGTATCATGTGGTATGTTTGAAAGAATTCTATCATCTCGATACTTGTCTTTTAATTAAGGTAACGAATTTTGTTAACTTGTTGTTTAATTTTTATTCGTTCCTTAAACAATTCTTATGGTTGTTCACCTACCATTTGAAAATGATTGAATCGAACGCGAAGCTTCGACTACATTACGTGCCTAAGGAGAGAAGGTTTGTAATGTTCGAGAAAGGTAAGAATGATCTTTGTCTATCCATGCATAAAGGTGAGTCTTCTGAAACAGTTGATACATTTTTGCTCTCTTCGAATGATGAAAAGCTTTGCGTTGTCGATTTCGTTGTTGTGAAACATTTAGATCATTACATGCTTAATCGATCTATTTTGCCTATTTATGATCTATCTGTTTTGTTCATTGACGAAAAGATTCTTGTGTTCGATAATTGTTATAATTCATGTGCAAGTGATTTCATATATCCGTCAATGCCAGATTTGGTTGTTTCATGTCAAGTATCAAATGCACTTTTTCATCTATTTGCTTGTAATGATCATATATATCATTTAATGTGTTACTTGCATGATAATGTTGTTTTGAGGACTCTGTTTAAATCATATGCATGTTTTGAAGTCTATTTGTTTAAGTCTCAAACATTTGATAAGGCTTTGTTACTTTTATATGACGTTGTGTTTATGCTCGTTTGCGTACGATTTATTTATTTTGTCTTGCTTATATTTGGGCTGCAAGTTTATTTGAAATTGATTTTGCTAATTTATGCATACCTCTTACAGATGTTGCGATTATCATCCATCCCGTTTGATCGAGGAAAATCGAGCCAAAAGAAATTCTGTTCGGGAAACCAACAGGTCGATTCGAGGACGAATCGTCTTGAAGAGGGGAGGGATGATACAGGTTTCAATACCTTGGACGGCATGAAGAGGGTATTAAAGGCTGCTGAACTTTGGTGTTCTCTAGGGGATATTCGGCCAACATTAATAAGGAGTCTTTCACTCTTCCCCGTGGCTAAATTAATGAGTTGTTGGAAGCATGGATAGCACCTTTAATGAGCAGCAACCTAGAACAGAAATTAAAGGAGATGTTGGAAATATACATGGGACCCCATTATGAGCTGCTGATGCTTGGAACATCATTTATTTGATGTTGGTGCATGTATGGACCAATTTAATGGCTGGTTATTTAAGAGCCACCATTAAAGAGCATCTGGCAATTTAAGGTGTTGGCACAAGGCTTGACGGCATAAATGAGCATGGTTCAACTTCCCAAAACCTCTTTTTCGTGAGCAACAAAAGCACCATTAATGTGCTGGAATTTTTCCATGCATGAACACCATTTATGGAGATGTTGGGAATGACAATAAAGGCTTTGTCCAAACATGAATGGACGAAATTAATGCTTTAATGTGCAGCACACTTTGTGCCGAATTTAATGCTTTGTTGGAGCATGCATTGGCATCATTAATAGGCTCTTGGAGAATCTCGTGAACCACAAAGGAAGCCTAACGTTTGGAGTGCCCAAAGGCCATTTGGCCAATTATAAATACATGCATGAGTTCATCTAGGAAGAAGTGAACACACCATTCAATTAGCTAATGTTTATGCTTCCCATGTGACTTTTGAAGTCTCTCAAATGCCATTAAATGAATGTCAAAAAGGGAGCAAGCATTAAAAGCTTTCTTTGGTTACTTGCTCCTCCATGTGTGAGCAAGTAATAAAGGAGTCTGAATGCTTTAGTTTTCAAGGTGCTTCGTGAAAATAAAAGACAAGGCATTAAAGAGAGAGATGAATTTAATTTGTTGCTGGTTTGTGTCTCCATGCGTGGGAAGTGATTAAAAGCGATATGGGAGTTTGGGAAGGCCTTCACATTCCCAAAGCAAGCCTTAAACAAATGCATGGCTATTAGCAGCTTCAAGACTCATCAATCAAGTACCAAGGCCGATTTTAAGAGCAAGTCGTCCCTTTTTCTTCTTATTAATTTCGGTGTACAAAGCTTTCTAGAAGGGAATTTTGGAGCTTTATGGATGAATGTGGACAGCAAACTCAAGGGCCAAAATTCTAGATTAGTCTAAGATCATTAAAGGTCAATTTCACTTAGCTCTAAGCTATGTCTATGTCCGATTCGGCTACCTTTCATGTTTGCCTATAAATAGTTTTTAAATTTCATTTTGTATGGAGGTTAATCTTGAATTAAAATATATGAACTTTGGTTCTTGGTGAGATTTTCTCCTCTCTATCTTTCAATACGAGTTTCGATTCGACTTATCAAGCTTGCTTGTGGCGTCAATCGTTCTCTTCCATAACCTTATACCAACGGTTCTTATCTATCTAGATAACGGGTCGTGGTCCATATTGATTTCCATATTTCCACCTTGAACTTTATAGAAACCGAGGTAACACTTACTAGTGTTAAATCATTCCTTTGTTCAAGTTCGTTAATCCATTTCCACCAAAATATCACCTATCTTTTATCCATCTTCCTTCATCATAAAACTGAACCTATCATCTAAACTTCCCATCATTTCTCAAACCTCCATTCCTAACTTAATTCATTTCTTAAAACAAATTCATTTAAAAGCTTCATGGCCTTCCATATTTTCTCATTATTACAGAAGGCTTAGAAATCATCCTCGTGAGCGATTGGGCAACTAGCATACATTTCGACTCTCACGAGGTGGATCATATCAATTATATTGTTTTGTAACATATACACGAAAGGACTCTAGCTCACGGCGAATATGCACTCACCTTCACCTCGGGACAACTCGGAGGCTTGTTTCCCAACTCATTTCATTTTAGCTAGCTAAAATTTAGCTCGATTCGGCTCGGTCGGCTCACCTCCGGCTCCACTAGCTCAACCTGGCGACAAGTCCGTAGTAGCTGAATGGTGTCCCACGTGTCGGGAGTATCTGTGCACATGTGGCAAGCTTAGGTGGCATCCAAGCATGTGGATGTGCATGTGCCGACCTTGAACACATGTGGTGCACATGTGTGACCAAAAACCAGCCCATTCTTGTGCATTTGTGTGGCAATTGAAGAGATAAGAAAAAGGGAAGTTGTGTGTTTGAATTTCAAATGAAATTAGCACATATTTAAAGTGATAAACATGCCAACTCACTCTTTTTTTTACTTGGCTACAAATTAAGCCCACCCAAAAGGAGTTATTTCAATTCAAATTTAAATTTTCAACTCCTTTAATGTTAGCCACACAATGTAATTTGGTCACCTCTTCATTTCTTCTATATATTTGTAACTTCAAACATTGTTAACATACATAGTCTTTTGGAAATAAAAATTACTTTGTGAGTTTTTCTCTCAAATTCGGTTCTTTTTGTTGAACTTCTTTCTTGACATTTCAATTCTAAATTGTTGGTCAATCTTGTGATTCTTCGGGTTCCTAGATCACTATCTAGTGGGTCCAAGTCCGCTGATGTAGAACAGATTTGACTCGAGTTTGCATAACAAATTGTGCGAGTTCTTTCGAGTTCTTCGTTGTTCAAATTTCCAGCCAGTTCCTGCATTATTTCTGCCATTTTTTTTGAATGTTCAAGGCTACCATGGATGAATTTTGAAGCATTCATCTTCTACCTTCTTCAAATACGTCTAGAAATTTTGGCAACTTCTTTTCTTCTTCCAATCTATTCAATTTTTTTTAAAAAATAAAGTCTAAACGAACCTCTTTGTTTTGTTTAATTGCAGGGAAGTGCTTGCTACAATCCTAGATCTGTACACATTCAAGGATTGTTGTTTCACCAAGCAACGCATTATCATATGGTAATAAGAGCCCAGGTTGGATTTTTTTAGCACATTCTGCACTCAAAATCAAGAAAACAAAATAAAAGGTTAAAAAAACCAAATTTGAAAATTAAAAAAAAAGCACAAAAAAAATCAAATTCGAAAACAACAATAAAACAGTAACAAAAAAAGAAGAAAGAAAGTGTGCTAATTTGTTGCAATGATAAAAGATGCTCATATTATGCCTGAAATGCTTGAAAATCAACCGAAACAACTTATTCTTGTCTGTTTGGTGATAAGGTCATTGTAAGCATTTCTGTTGCAGTAAGTTGTTAATTTTTTTCTCTCTTATTTTTATCCTTGTTTTTCTTCATTTCGTTTGTTAATTTTCCAACCTTGTGTTTCATTTTTTTTCTTCAGCCTTATTTTCATTCTAACCCTTTATTCTTTATCCTTTGTAACACCCCAAACCCGGCCTAGAAGTTAGGCCCGAATCTGGCGTGTCACATTGAAGGAAGTTGAAAACCTAAGTAATTGTTTAGAAAAGTTTTATCAAATTTTTGAACTTTGAGTTCGTTGTTTGTTTGAGAAAACACGATTTGCTAAATGACCATTTAAAAGTAGTTATTATTTTGAAAAACTATTTTGTTATGAAAGTTGAACTTGTATCGTTGAGTAAACATGATATTTTAGAAAACGATTGCTAATATTTTAAGAAAATCTCGTATTTAAAAGTTTAATGCTTATAAATGAAAACTTGAAAAAATAAACCAATGGCCTTGTTACAAAATATTAACCCAAAATAAATAATCTAAAAGAAAAGGTAAAATCAAAATTACTAAAGTTCACAAGTAGTATCTTGATGTATAGCCACCCCTTGTCTCTTAAAATGAGGACTACATAACTTGAACTGCTGCCCTCCAACTCCCTTGTGACGTCACCTACCTCAACCTTTAAGTGGCACCTCCTTGCCACTTTACTAAGGCACTCTTTTTGTCATCCATCCACAAACAATATCCCTTAAGGCCTAATTTAGCTAGCTTTCCTTAAAAGTGCTCAAAAGGCAAATTTCTACCAAGACTCGGCTAACCCTTAAGTCATTCCTGGACCTGAAATACCTTAAACTAGCATGACAAGCATAGCATACACACACAAACACATAAAATGCAAAGGCCCTAATTTTAGGATGTTACGATTCTACCCCTTAAAATAATTTCGACCTCGAAATTACAGTCAAAAGAGATGAGGGTATTGTCGCATGCATCACATCCTCTGGTTCCCACTTAGCTTATACGCTCCATGGTTCTACCACAACACCTTCACCAAAGGAACCGATTTCCACGCAATACTTTGACATCACGATCCAAGATCTACACCGACTCTTCGTCAAAGGACGATCTGAATTTACTTCAATTTCTTCCTTTGGTACCACGTGAGATGGATCCAACGATAACGGCTTAGAATTGAAACGTGAAACACATCATGAATCTAACTTAACTCTAAAGGTAACTTGAGCTAATAGGCTCTTGGTCCCACATAAGGCTCGATAAAACTGGGCTTAGCTTGCCCTTCTACCCAAAACCGAGCACCTTCTTCCACGGTGACACCTTCAATAATACCGATCACCTACCTCAAATTCTATGTCCTTCGCCTTAGGTTCGCATAGGACACACAAACGGAATCCCTTTCCTTAACAACTTGGTTAAGTCTTTGAATCAAAGAGAACCCTTCCACAGAACCTTACGTAATAGGCCAATCCGAAAACTCGAATCTCGCCCACAGACTTAGGAGGTTTCCAACCAACCTGACCTCAATTTTTCGAGGGTCCACCCGATCCCTCGGCAGACACCACATGACCCAATCTACAAGACTACACTCACTTTGCACACTCTAATTCTAAAATAGTAATACACTTTCTAACTTAAGCTTGGAACCTCTTCATACAACCAAATATCTAATCTGAAGCAAAATGATATTTAACACTCATACATAAAATTTTCCATTGAAACATCACATCCAAAATATACACGAATAAATATAGTCATTATAGCATATAATAATAAGTAAGGGACTTATGGATTTGGTCTTTGGAGACTCGGATGCCATACTTCCAATAAAGATAATTTTTTAAAAGCTAAATTTTAAATAACTTTGAAAAAACATTTTTGAGGCTATTCCACAGTGAGTATTGCAACCTTGGCTCGATACCACAATTGTAACACCCCAAACCAGTCAAAATGCTACTACGATTGAATCTAGCATGTCACGGAAAGAAAAATTTTGAAAAGCGGGTTAACGCCATGAGTTGGGTAGAATCTTTGATTTTGTAGGAATGAATTTATATTGAGTGATCAATTGAAAACAATTTTGAGTCTTAGTTTGAAAATTTGGTTACTTTACTACTAAAACCCAAATTTTAGTTAGCCAATTGTAAAGTCTCAAAGTTCTTAAGTTTTGGAAATCATCCATTTGAAAAATTATTAGGCATGCCTTAATAATCCAAAATAAAATAAAAAAGTTAATAAAATAAGTATAAACCCAAATTAACATTTAAATGGCCTTATTACATTACCAAAATTCAAATTAAGGTAGAGTAATCCCAAAATAACTATTTAAGATAAAGTCGAAATATTACGCATGGCCACCTTGAGTCCACCCGGCTCCATGTCCATGATCTAAGGATTACCCGCAAAATTTCACAAAAAGGGTGAGTCACCAAGACTCGGTGTGTAAATCCTCGTCAAAAGATTTTCAACTCTCACACAAAACCATATGTTACGTATGTATGCCATGCAACCCAACCAACCTAATATGCACAACCACCGTATCTTCTGTATCTACCCAACATTTGTGGCACCTAGCCACTGGTGGTACCTAACTACTGGTGGTTCCAAACCGCTGGTAACAAAAGCCACAAATAACAATATGTGGGGCCAACCCACTTGTGGTACCTAACCACTGGTGGCAATCCCTAATATCCATACGTGGTGATACCAAACCACTGGGACGAGTCACAGAAATAAGATATATGTGGAACTAACCACTGGTGGTTCCGAACCATTGAGACTTAGTCACAAAATATTAATATGTGGGGCCAACCCACGTGATACGATCCCGGTCTCGAGGAGAAATGAGATGTATGCTTGGACTTTGATCGTAAACCAGAGAATCGAAGAAAGAAAGAAATTTTGATGTAGTTAGGATAAGTAGTAAGAGTTGGGTTGACAAAATGAGTTGGATTCGGTATTAGCTTAGGATGGTTTCAGATTAGGATATGTTTCGAAGTTAGGGAAGAATGAACGGCTCAGGTTTTCAGTTTAAGAAAGAAAATAAAGCTTGGGCTTCGGTTTAAGGATGAAAGAATGTTTGGGTTTTTGGTTTAGGACTTTAGGAAACAAGTAAGAACCAATACCGAGAAAGGTATCGACCCGGTTACTTATACGTTTCTAAAGGTTTCAATTTTAGTAGTTTAACGGACCTTGACCCACTATCGATGTACAATAGGAACCTTGGTATCGGGATAGAACGAAGGATGGTTGACGCCACTAGACTCCTAGATAAGCCAACAAATCCTAAGAATGAAATAGGAGAAATTGCTCTCACAAATTCAGTATAATAACGATATAAAATTTGGCAAAAAGTCCATTACAAAGAAATTGTCCAAGTATTTATAGGCTAACATATGCCAACCAAATGGACACTTAGTAATCCTTAATAACTAAGTTAATTTAAGCTTGATTAATCTTGAATAATCTAGAACAAATTCTCTTGTATTCCATGTCCATATTCGGCTGAATGGAAGGTTGATGGACAGCTTCTAGATGGTCTAGGTGCAGCCGAATCTTCAAGGGAAGAATGGTCCTTTAATATTCGGCCAAAGGGGGCTTGTATGCCATGAATAACTTCATTGAATTTTAGCTTTAATTAGCTAACTTTCCAGCTGATGAATGCACCTGATCCCAATAGCCACAAATGTGAAAACAAGGAGCTAAAAGCATTTCTAGGTGGCGCCTTGGCTGCTGTGTGAAAGGCATTTTGTGGGAGCTTGGGTAAGCTAAATAGTCACTTTGGGGAGCTAAATCAGCAGCTAAGAAGGCCATTAAGCTAACCAAGTTAACTCCTTAAATGAAAGAATGTGCAGTGCCATGAATCTCCTTGTGTCGCCCCCACATGCACCTACAAAACAAATTAAATTCATTTCACCACTTAACTTAGCTAATTAATTCCAGCAATTAAAATGACACATTAAGACATTAAATTGAGCTAAAACAAATTAAAAACTAAGCTATTAATAAACTTTTAAAATTAATTTGTAGCTTAGGACACATTACTAGTAGTTTATTTAGACAAATTAAATGGCGACAACTCAATTAATTTGTCCTAAGTAAGACATGTCATAATAGCTATACTAATTATTTCCTAATTAAAACATCTTAATTACTACTTATTTAATAACAGCAAATTCATTAAACAAATTTATATTGTCTCAAATTTATTTAAAGTAAAATTTCAGCCAAGTATTTAGCTCAACGCCGAATGGCCAATTGAGTTCATTGAGCTTAAACGAGCTCGACACGAGCTAGGGGTGAGCTCGTGAGCTGGACAGCAGCAAGGTGAACTCTCGTTTGACAAACACGAGCTAGGGCCGAGCTCATCGATGACTAGTTGAGCTTGTAGGACATTACGAAACTGCTCCATTGAATGACCTTCCATACATCCAAGTGAGTTAGCCTTGTTATCAATCCACACTTGCTGTACCATAGCTCCAATTGCATCTTTGAATAGCCTAGATCTAGTTCTAGTGATGGGGCCACGAGGCAACACCAATGGATTATGGCTCGAGCTCGAGTTGACATGGGGCGTGCTCACATCATCCTCCCCCTCTTGAAGATGACTTGTCCTCAAGTCAAACCTGCATCAAAAGGACTCAAATCAGCCACATTAAAAGCCGCGCTAACATTGTACTCACCGGGTAAATCAAGCCGATAGGAGTTTTCATTAATTTTCTTAAGAACTTGGAACGGTCCATCTCCTCGCAGTAGCAATTTAGACCTACGTTGGGCTAGAAAGCGTTCCTTTCTCATATGCAACCAAACCCAATCTCCGGGCTCAAAAATGACTCATTTACGACCTTTATTGGCCTTTCGAGCATACTCTTCAGTTTTAGACTTAATGTTGTCTCGAACTTGCTTATGCAAATTCTTCACATATTCGGCCTTCTTTTTAGCATCTGCATGCACAAGTTGATCATTAGGTAAAGGCATTAAGTCTAAAGGAGTTAGAGGATTAAACCCGTAGACGACTCCAAATGGTGAGAATTTAGTCGCCGAATGCACGGATCGATTATATACGAACTCTACATGGGGTAAACTTTCCTCCCATGTTTTCAAGTTTTTTCGAATGATGCCCCTCAACAAAGTTGATAACACCCGATTGACTACTTCAGTTTGCCCATCGGTTTGGGGATGACTAGTTGTCGAGAAAAGTAGCTTCGTTCTAAGCTTTCCCCAAAGTGATTGCCAAAAGTGACTTAGGAATTTAGTGTCGCGATCTGAAACAATGGTTCTTGGTAACCCATGTAGGCGTACCACCTCCCTAAAGAAAAGATTAGAAATGTGGATAGCGTAAATGGGTTTTTGTGCATGATATAAAATGTGACATTTTTGAAAATCTATCCACTACAACAAAAATTAAATCTTTTCCCGTTTTGGTTCGGGGTAAGCCAAGTACAAAATCCATGGAAATATCTTGCCATGGTGCGTCAGAATCGGAAGTGGCAAATATAAGCCATGAGGTTGGACCTCGATTTAGCCTTCTTGCATGATATCGGCGCTCACACACTCGCCGACATCCCTCCTCATTCGCCAATAGAAATGTTCTCGAGCGTAGCCATGGTCTTTCCCACTCCAAAATGTCCCATAAGTCCTCCGCTATGTGCCTCGTTAACTAACACTTCTCGAATAGAGCTTTTGGGCACACAGTTTACCTTCTTTGAAGAGAAAACCATCAGACTTGTAGTACTTATGAACAGCCATTTTCTCACGTGCATGAAAAATTTCACCAAAATCTTCATCAGTGGAATACAATTCCTTTAAGAAAACAAACCCAAGCAGTTTAGATTCTAAATGGGTTATAAGTGCATACCTTCTTGAGAGTGCATCAGCCATGATTTATCCTTACCTTTCTTGTACTTGATGATGTATGGGAACGATTTGAGGTATTCCACCCATTTTGAGTGTCGTTTGTTCAATTTATCTTTGTCCCTTGATATGTTTTAGCGCTTCATGGTGCGAATGGATTACAAATTCTTTTGGCCAAAGATAATCTTGCCAAGTCTCAAAGGCACGAATCAAAGCATACATTTCTTTGTCATATCTGGGATAGTTTAGGGATGCCCGTTCAACTTCTCGCTAAAGTATGCGATGTCTTGATCTTGCGTCAATCTGGCTCAATGTCTACACGATGCATCACATTCAATCTCAAAAGTCTTAGAAATCAGCAATGCTAATAAAGGAGCTCTAGTAAGTCTATCTTTAATAACATTAAAAGAGTTTTCTGTTCATCTCCCAGGAGAAAGGTCGAGCTCTTCTTGATGATTTGGTAAGAGGTGCGGCTAACGTCTTGAAGTTTGGCACAAAATGTGATAAAACTCGCAAGCCCATGGAAACTCCTTACTTGGCTTATATTCAAAGGTCTCGGCCATTCTTGGATAGCCTTGATCTTCTCTTGGTCGACTTGAGACCTTGAGCACTAACTACAAAACCAAGAAAATAACTTTATCGAGCGGAAGGAACATTTCTTAAGGTTAGCATAAAGAGTTTCCACGTAAGACTTCCAAAACAGATCGAAGATGGACTACATGTTCTTCCAATGTTTTGCTATACACCAAGATATCATCAAAATATACAACACAAAACTTACCGATAAAAGCTCTTAAAACATAGTTCATTAGTCTCATGAAAGTGCTAGGGGCATTGGTTAAGCCAAGCGGCATGACCACCACTCATACAAACCATGCTTAGTTTTGAAGCGGTCTTCCATTCATCCCTTCCTCATTCGAATCTGGTGATAGCCACTCTTTAAATCGATTTTGAGAACGGTTTGGCACCACTCAATTCATCTAACATATCATCAAGTCGTGGAATTGGATGCCTATACTTAATGGTGATTTTATTCATAGCTAAACAATCGGCCTTTATACGCCAAGTGCCATCCTTCTTTGGAACCAACAAGACCGCACAAACATAGGGACTAAGGCTTTCGTATGTGGCCCTTTTCCATGAGTTCTTCAATTTGCGTTGAAGTTCTTTTGTTTCTTGGGTTGGTTCGATAAGCAGTCGGTTCAAAATAACGACTCGGTATGAAATCAATTTGATGTTCTATCCTCAAGTGGTGGTAATCCATTCGGATGTCTTAGGAAATAGATCATCAAAATCTCGCAAAGATACAAAATTGAAGAAGGGAGATTTGGGAGATCGTTAGTGTTAAAAGATTTTCTTTGTACATGAGTACGAAAATCGATTATCGCAACAAAGAAAGCCTTTCAGATACACTTCCTTTCGCAAAGATACTCACTCTCTCATTTTCTTTTTCTTTTTCTTGTTTTCCACTCATCTCTCCTTTTTCATTTTTCTTTTTCACTCGCTCTCTTTTTGTTTCAAGTTTCTTTTCTTTTGTTTTCTCATTTTTCTCTTTTTCTCTCATCTTTTCAAAAGAATCTTTTAATTTTACTTGATCTTCATGAACTTGTTTCGGGGTCAAAGGTGCTAGAGTGATAGTCTTTCCCATGTGTTTGAACGTGTATCTATTGGTGTAACCGTCGTGAACCACCTTGCGATCAAAGCGCCAGGACGCCCAAGTGTGAGATGACCGGCGTGCATGGGTACAACATCACAAAGGATCTCATCCGCATATTTTTGATATTGAAAGAAATTAGGATTTGTTTAGTTACCTTTAGTTCACCACCATCATTAAACCATTGCAGCTTATATGGGCTCGGATGCTTTGTGGTTGGTAAGCCCAACTTCTCCACCATGAACGTACTAGCAACGTTTGTGCAACTTCCACCGTCGATGATAACACTACAAATTTTGCCTTGTATTTGACATCGAGTATGGAAAATATTCTCTCGTTGTTGCTCATCATCGATTCCTTTAAGGTTGAGACTTCTCTTCACAATGAGGAGTTCACCATCTATGGCATGTTCAATTTCTTCTTCCTCGTCTGTGGTAGTTTCAATCTCACGATCTTCATCGTCTTCTTCAGACTCTATTTCTCCATTGGCACGCATCACCATCATTATTTCGCTTTGGACACCGACTTGCAATATGTCCCTCCCGAGACACTTAAAACATTTGATGTCTCGTGATCGGTTGGATGGGCTTTCTATTGCCTTACCTTTGTTAGATTCGATGAAAGACTTACTTGGTTTGGCGGATGGCGTGGTCTCCTTGGCTCGAGTCGATGGATTGGCCTTACTAGTCCCTTGGCCCCATTTGGTAGGGTTAGAGTGGGGATAGTTTGAGCAGTACCTTGCGCTCAACCGCCTCTCCACCTTAATCGCCATGTGCACCATGTGCGTAAGTTTGACATAATCTTCGAGTTCCACCATATTAGCTATGTCTCGGTTGAGACTAGCCAAAAATTGGGCCATGGTTGCCTCAATGTTCCTCTTGCACATCTGCTCTAATCATGGCAACTTCCATCTCCTTGAAGTAATCTTCAACACTCCTCGATCCTTGAGTAAGATTTTGGAGTTTTGATATAGTTCTCATGGTAAAATTGTGGGACAAATCGTCTACGCGCATGATAGATTTCATTTTGGCCCACATCTTGATGGGTTGTTCTCCATTTCTCCTTCGTTGGTGGTTATTTGGTCCCACCATATCATGGCATAATCGGTGAATTCGATGGCGGCCAATTTAACCTTTTAGATTACGAATAGTTGTGACAATCAAAGACCAATTCAATCTTCTTTTCCCATTCAAGGTACACTTAGGATCGGATCTCCCTTGAAATGGTGGAATAGACAACTTTATATTCTTCAAGTCATCATCCACTCAATCTCAATCTCTATTACCTCGATTTCGGGGTCCTCGCCTTCCAATACTTGCAATAGATTCGATCTCACTATTGAAAGCATCATTGAAATAATCTTCACCGTCTTGTGGCTGTTCACGCCTTCTATTTGGTCACCCACGTACTTCTCGTTGTCTTCGATCTTCCACTTGGTATAGTCGGTCTTCCAGAGGATTGAGCCTACGATCGAGTAACTGTTCCATCTCCGCAACAAGGCTTGCATTGGCGGATCGGGAACATGTCGAGCAGGTTGCCTTCACAGTGGCTCGTTTACGCTTGCTCGGGTTCTAGAGACATAGCGCGGACTATAGTACCTCACAACAAATCCTCACGGTTCACTCAAAAGAAAGAAGTTATTGACACTCCACTGTGTTTAACACTCACGATTAGGCTTTTACCTCCCTCGAATAGTCTCACACACTCGTGCCTTTTACCTCTCGAACTTCTCTCGGTTTAGTTAGTCGATTTGCCAAGGCCTATTAGGGCTTAGGGTCGATTCAAAATGGGTTCAAAGGGTGTAAGATGTGGGTGTAGGTAGGCTAAAGAAAGAAGAAGGGATCGGTGGTTCAAGTATGTCGGAGAGGAATTTAGAAAATGTAGATGAAGAGAATGATAGCAATTCAATCGAAACACTAGGGAATTTTATATATTTTTTTAATTTCAAACTTCCTTTTTTTTTGAAATTTTTTTTAAATTTCGAATTTCCTTTTTTTAACTTACTTCAAGCCTTCGCTTAAACGACTTCGTTAGTTGTTCTCAACTTCGTAGATCTCAATTTAACTAGCTCTGATACCAGATGATATGATCCCGGTCTCGAGGAGAAACGAGATGTATGCTTGGAGTTCAATCGTAAACCAGAGAATCGAAGAAAGAAAGAAATTTCGATGTAGTTAGGATAAGTAGTAAGAGTTGGGTTGACAAAATGAGTTGGATTCGGTATTAGCTTAGGATGGTTTCGGATTAGGATATGTTTCGAAGTTAGGGAAGAATGAACGGCTCGGGTTTTTAGTTTAAGAAAGAAAATAAAGCTTGGGCTTCGGTTTAAGGATGAAAGAATGTTTGGGTTTTCAGTTTAGGACTTTAGGAAACAAGTAAGAACCAATACCAAGAAATGTATCGACCAGTTACCTATCGTTTCTAAAGGTTTTGATTTTAGTAGTTTAACTAACCTCGACCCACTATCGATGTACGATAGGATGATATCGAGCTATAAAAGCGAATTTTGACTACGTGAGAAGCCAAAATAGGTTTTGTAAGTGAAAAAAATTCAAAAAATTGTAAGTTGTAATTTTCGTTCTTGTATTTCAATATATTGTATGTAAGTGAAAAAAAATTGAAAAAACGAAAATTGAAAAATACAAGTTAAAAAAAGTGTGGTGAAAAAAAAGGGTTTGTGGAAATTTTTTTTAAGTATTACCTTGTTTTCTTCTACCCCAAAAAAAAATTTTCCTTGTTCAGCGGACGAAGCCAAATTTTTTTTGTTAAATACCTATGCGACATCTTCCCTTGTTAGCCATTTTGAAGCGACCCTCAAGCCACGATGAGTCTTTTGAAATGAAATGCAATTTGTGAGGCAGAGATAAAGCGGTAAAAGGCACAGTGAAATCATCAAAGAAAAAGCCATCATATGAGTTAAACACGAGTGTGAGAGATTTTCTTTGCAGTGACTTCGTGAGGTTTTGTGGTAAGGTATTTTCTCTTTCTATCTATTTTCTTTTGTATAAAGTATTTTATTTTCAAATAAACATGTTTCAAGAAGAACTCTCTGCCGATGACTTTCAATTTTGATGAGCGAAATGGACCGAATGCTGAGAAAAGTTAAGTCCAATACAAAGGCGTTTGGACCGGCGGAGAAAAATTCGATGAAACTACTAACGAGTCGAGAAATGGAGCGGCGACCATCTCGGAGACCCATCTTGATGATTATTCAAGAAAAGAATTGACATGACTCTCATTCATCATCGACTTCAAGATCAAGAGACTTCTATCAAGATTCATCTTCATCAAAAGTTCATTTGATTATGTAAAAAGGATTATCATCGAGATTAAGTGATCAAGATTCACGAGACATCGAGAAGAAAGCTACAGTACTGCATACGAAATATTGTTCTCAGTGATTCAAATCGAGATTCCTATTCGACTAAGGAATCAAAAGGCGAAGCAAAGATCGTGACATCTATGAGAACATAACGATCTTAGAATCAAATCCTTCTATTTTTAGTTCTTTTGAATCATCTTCTTTTACTCAAAATGAAAAGAAAGATCAAATGAAAAGAGGAAAAAGAAAATAAAAGAAAAGAAAAAGAAAAAGAGTGAGAGAAAAAGAAATCGAGAAAAAATTGAAAAAGAGATTGAAAAAGAAGAAAGTAAAATTGAAAAGAAATGAGAGAAAAGAATGAGCGAGAAAAGCAAGAAAAAGAGAGTGATTTTTGACTAACTCTTGGATCTCTATTCTTCTTCTTTCTTCATTTCAGGTTTTGAGGAACCAAGCGAAGACTATCAACTTCACTATCTTCCGTGACGGCGTTTCCAATTGATTGAAAAAGGTAAGATGGAACCGCCCTCGCGGAGGTAAGGAAGATAAGTGTTTGAAATGATCCGTTTACGCCAAATCCTTCTAAAAATTATGATTATGTGGATAGCTTCGTTGATTGCCATTTTAGATTAACTATGACAACAAGCGATGGTAAGACGAGTCTATTTCAAGAAAATCATTGTGTTACAAATTGTGGCGGTGGTGAGGCATATAATCAACGAGTGCAAGATGTGTCAGGTATGGCGATGACTTTTCTCTTAATTCTCATTTGTTTGATTGTGGTTTTACGAGAATTGTTCATTGTCCAACATGGAATCGTTGAGTTTACGTAAATCTATTTTGAAGCACGTCAAGAGCTTTGATTGTTGATCTTGAACTTACATATTTCCTTTTGGTTTAACAAATTTGATTTTTGAAATCAATGCCATCATTTTAAGTAATCAAACACATGTTTTTAAGCAGAATATGTCACGATTTGTCTTATGGAAAATTCAAGTATCATGTGGTATGTTTGAAAATCATCTCGATACTTGTCTTTTAATTAAAATGTAATTTTGTTAACTTGTTGTTTAATTTTTATTCGTTCCTTAAACAATTCTTATAGTTGTTCACCTACCATTTGAAAATGATTGAATCGACGAAGCTTGACTACATTACGATGCCTAAGGAGAGAAGGTTTGTAATGTTAGAGAAAGGTAAGAATGATCTTTGTCTATCCATGCATAAAGGTGAGTCTGAAGCAGTTGATACATTTTGCTCTCTTGAATGATGAAAAGCTTTGCGTTGTCGATTTGTTGTTTGAAACATTTAGATCATTACATGCTTAATCGATCTATTTTGCCTATTTATGATCTATCTGTTTGTTCATTGGCGAAAAGATTCTTGTGTTCGATAATTGTTATAATTCATGTGCAAGTGATTTCATATATCAAAATCAATGCAGTTTGGTTGTTTCATGTCAAGTATCAAATGCACTTTTCATCTATTTGCTTGTAATGATCATATATATCATTTAATGTGTTACTTGCATGATAATGTTTTGAGGACTCTGTTTAAATCATATGCATGTTTGAAGTCTATTTGTTTAAGTCTCAAACATTTGATAAGGCTTTGTTACTTTTATATGACGTTGTGTTTATGCTCGTTTGCGTCTGATTTATTTATTTTGTCTTGCTTATATTTGGGTGCAAGTTTATTTGATTTTGCTAATTTATGCATACCTCTTACGAGATGTTGCGATTATCATCCATCCGTTTGATCGAGAAAATCGAGCCAAAAGAAATTCTGTTAGAAACCAACGAATTCGAGGCGAATCGTCTTGAAGAGGAGGATGATCTGGTTTCAATACCTTGGGCGGCATGAAGAGGGTATTAAAGGCTGAACTTTGGTGTTCTCTAGGGATATTCGGCCAACATTAATAAGAGTCTTTCACTCTTCCAGTGGCTAAATTAATGAGTTGTTGGAAGCATGGATAGCACCTTTAATGAGCAGCAACCTAGAGCAAATTAAAGGAGATGTTGGAAATATACATGGGACCCCATTATGAGCTGCTGATGCTTGGAACATCATTTATTTGATGTTGGTGCATGTATGGACCAATTTAATGGCTGGTTATTTAGAGCCACCATTAAAAAGCATCTGGCGAATTTAAGGTGTTGGCACAAAGGCTTGGGCGGCATAAATGAGCATGGTTCAACTTCCCAAAACCTCTTTTTCGTGAGCAACAAAAGCACCATTAATGTCTGGAATTTTTCCATGCATGAACACCATTTATGGAGATGTTGGACTGACAATAAAGGCTTTGTCAAACATGAATGGACGAAATTAATGCTTTAATGTGCACACACTTTGTGCAAATTTAATGCTTTGTTGGAGCATGCATTGGCATCATTAATAGGCTGGAGAATCTCGTGAACCACAGGAAGCCTAACGTTTGGAGTGCCCAAAGGCCATTTGGCCAATTATAAATACATGCATGAGTTCATCTAGGAAGAAAATGAACACACCATTCAATTAGCTAATGTTTATGCTTCCCATGTGACTTTTGAAGTCTCTCAAATGCCATTAAATGAATGTCAAAGGGGAGCAGCATTAAAAGCTTTCTTGGTTACTTGCTCCTCCATGTGTGAGCAGTAATAAAGGAGCAGATGCTTTAGTTTTCAAGGTGCTTCGTGAAAATAAAAGACAAGGCATTAAAGAGAGATGAATTTAATTTGTTCTTGGTTTGTGTCTCCATGCGTGGGAAGTGATTAAAGGCGATATGGGAGTTTGGGAAGGCCCTTCACATTCCCAAAGCAAGCCTTAAACAAATGCATGGCTATTGAGTTTCAAGACTCATCAATCAAGTACCAAGGCAGATTTTAAGAAGTCGTCCCCTTTTCTTCTTATTAATTTCGGTGTACAAAGCTTTCTAGAAGAATTTTGGAGCTTTATGGATGAATGTGGACAGCAAACTCAAGGGCCAAAATTCTAGATTAGTCTAAGATCATTGAATTTCACTTAGCTCTAAGCTATGTCTATGTCCGATTCGGCTACCTTTCATGTTTGCCTATAAATAGTTTTAAATTTCATTTTGTATGGAGGTTAATCTTGAATTAAAATATATGAACTTTGGTTCTTGGTGAGATTTTCTCCTCTCTATCTTTAAACGAGTTTAGATCGACTTATCAAGCTTGCTTGTGGCGTCCATCGTTCTCTTCCATAATATAGCAGGTTTATCTATCTAGATATGGTGCGTGGTCCATATTGATTTCATATTTCACCTTGAACTTTATAGAAACCGGTAACACTTACTAGTGTTAAATCATTCCTTTGTTCAAGTTAGTTAATCCATTTCCACCAAAATATCACCTATCTTTATCCATCTTCCTTCATCATAAAAGCTGAACCTATCATCTAAGCTTTGTTCCCATCATTTCTCAAACCTCCATTCCTAACAATTCATTTCTTAAAACAAATTCATTTAAAAGCTTCCTTGGCGCTTCCATATTTTCTCATTATTACGAGAGGCTTAAAATCATCCTCGTAGGCGATTGGGCCTTCTTATACATTTGACTCTGAGAATTGAATTTGTATCAATTATATTGTTTTGTAACATATATACGAAAGGACTCTAGCTCACGGCGAATATGCGCTCACCTTCACCTCGGGACAACTCGGAGGCTTGTTTCCCGACTCATTTCATTTTAGCTAGCTAAAATTGCTTCGATTCGGCTGATCGGCTCCTCCGGCTCCACTAGCTCAACCTGTGACAAGTCCGAAGTAGGTGAATGGTGTCCCTCGTGTCGGGGTATCTGTGCACATGTGGGCTTAGGTGGCATCCAAGCATGTGGATGTGCATGTGCCGACCTTGAACACATGTGGTGTGTGACCAAAACAGCCATTCTTGTGCATTTGTGTGGCAATTGAAGAGATAAGAAAAAGGAAGTTGTGTGTTTGAATTTCAAATGAAATTAGCACATATTTAAAGTGATAAACATGCCAACTCACTCTTTTTTCTTGGCTACAAATTAAGCCCACCCAAAAGGTTATTTCAATTCAAATTTAAATTTTCAACTCCTTTAATGTTAGCCACACAATGTAATTTGGTCACCTCTTCATTTCTTCTATATATTTGTAACTTCAAACATTGTTAACATACATAGTCTTTTGGAAATAAAATTACTTTGTGAGTTTTCTCTCAAATTAGGTTCTTTTGTTGAACTTCTTTCTTGACATTTCAATTCTAAATTGTTGGTCAATCTTGTGATTCTTCGGGTTCTAGATCACTATCTAGTGGGTCCAAGTCCGTGATGTAGAACAGATTTGACTCGAGTTTGCATAACAAATTGTGCGAGTTCTTCGAGTTCTTCGTTGTTCAAATTTCCGCAGGTTCTGCATTATTTACGCCATTTTTTTGAATGTTCAAGGCTACCATGGATGAATTTTGAAGCATTCATCTTCTACCTTCTTCAAATCGTCTAGAAATTTTGGCAACTTCTTTTCTTCCAATCTATTCAATTTTTTAAAAAATAAAGTCTAAACGAACCTCTTTGTTTTGTTTAAAGTGCTTGCTACAATCCTAGATCTGTACACATTCAAGGATTGTTGTTTCACCAACAACGCATTATCATATGGTAATAAGAGCCGAGGTTGGATTTTTTGCACATTCACTCAAAATCAAGAAAACAAAATAAAAGGTTAAAAACCAAATTTGAAAATTAAAAAAAGCACAAAAAATCAAATTGAAAACAACAATAAAAGATAACAAAAAAGAAGAAAGAAAGTGTGCTAATTTGTTGCAATGATAAAAGATGCTCATATTATGCAGAAATGCTTGAAAATCAACAGAAACAACTTATTCTTATACATTTTGGTGATAAGGTCATTGTAAGCATTTACATTCGATAAGTTGTTAATTTTTTCTCTCTTATTTTATCCTTGTTTTTCTTCATTTCGTTTGTTAATTTTCCAACCTTGTGTTTCATTTTTTTTCTTGACTTTATTTTCATTCTAACCCTTTATTCTTTATCCTTTGTAACTTTTAAACCCGGCCTAGAAGTTAGGCGAATCTGGCGTGTCACATTGAAGGAAGTTGAAAACCTAAGTAATTGTTTAGAAAAGTTTTATCAAATTTTTGAACTTTGAGTTCGTTGTTTGTTTGAGAAAAACACGATTTGCTAAATGACCATTTAAAAGTAGTTATTATTTTGAAAAACTATTTTGTTATGAAAGTTGAACTTGTATCGTTGAGTAAACATGATATTTTAGAAAGCGATTGCTAATATTTAAGAAAATCTCGTATTTAAAAGTTTATGATTATAAATGAAAACTTGAAAAATAAACCAATGGCCTTGTTACAAAATATTACCCAAAATAAATAATCTAAAAGAAAAGGTAAAATCAAAATTACTAAAGTTCACAAGTAGTATCTTGATGTATAGCCACCCCTTGTCTCTTAAAATGAGGACTACATAACAGAACTTGCTCCCTCCAACTCCGTGCGTCACCTACCTCAACCTTTAAGTGGCACCTCCTTGCCACTTTAAAACACTCTTTTTGTCATCCGCACAAACAATATCCCTAAAGGCCTAATTTAGCTAGCTTTCCTTAAAAGTGCTCAAAAGGCAAATTTCTACCAAGACTCGGCTAACCCTAAGTCATTGGACCACGAAATACCTTAAACTAGCATGACAAGCATAGCATACACACACACACATAAAATGCAAAGGCCCTAATTTTAGGATGTTACGGTTCTACCCCTTAAAATAATTTGACCTCGAAATTACAGTCAAAAGAGATGAGGTATTATTGCATCACATCCTCTGAGTTCCCACTTAGCTATACGCTCCATGGTTCTACCACAACACCTTCACCAAAGGCGATTTCCTCGCAATACTTTGACATCACGATCCAAGATCTACACGACTCTTCGTCGAAGACGGATCTGAATTTACTTCAATTTCTTCTTTGGTACCACGTGAGATGGATCGACGATAACGACTTAGAATTGAAGCGTGAAACACATCATGAATCTAACTTAACTCTAAAGGTAACTTGAGCTAATAGCTCTTGGTCCCACATAAGGCTCGATAAATCAGGGGCTTAACGCCTTCTACCCAAACTGAGCACCTTCTTCCACGGTGACACCTTCAATAATACACGATCACCTACCTCAAATTCTATGTCCTTCGCCTTAGGTTGCATAGGACACTGCGGAATCCTTTCCTTAACAACTTGGTTAGCAGTCTTTGTAATCAAAGAGAACCCTTCCACGAACCTTACGTAATAGCCGGCCAATCGAAAACTCGAATCTACGCCCACAGACTTAGGAGGTTTCCAACCAACCTGACCTCAATTTTTCGAGGTCCACCACGATCCCTCGGCGAGACACCACATGACCCAATCTACAAGACTACACTCCTGCTGCACACTCTAATTCTAAAATAGTAATACACTTTCTAACTTAAGCTTGGAACCTCTTCATACAACCAAATATCTAATCTGAGAAGCAGCAGATATTTAACACTCATACATAAAATTTTCCATTGAAACATCACATCCAAAATATACAGAATAAATATAGTCATTATAGCATATAATAATAAGTAAGGGACTTATGGATTTGGTCTTTGGAGACTCGGATGCCATACTTCCAATAAAGATAATTTTTAAAAGCTAAATTTTAAATAACTTTGAAAAAACATTTTTGAGGCTATTCCACAGTGAGTATTGCAACCTTGGCTCACGATACCACAATTGTAACACCCCAAACCAGTCAAAATGCTACTGTTGAATCTAGCATGTCACGGAAAGAAAAATTTTGAAAAGCGGGTTAACGCCATGAGTTGGGTAGAATCTTTGATTTTGTAGGATAGAATTTATATTGAGTGATCAATTGAAAACAATTTTGAGTCTTAGTTTGAAAATTTGGTTACTTTACTACTAAACCCAAATTTTAGTTAGCCAATTGTAAAGTCTCAAAGTTCTTAAGTTTTGAAATCATCCATTTGAAAAATTAGGCATGCCTTAATAATCCAAAATAAAATAAAAAAGTTAATAAAATAAGTATAAACCCAAATTAACATTTAAATGGCCTTATTACATTACCAAAATTCAAATTAAGGTAGAGTAATCCCAAAATAACTATTTAAGATAAAGTCGAAAATACATGGCCACCTTGAGTCCACCCGGCTCCATGTCCATGATCTAAGGATTACACCGCAAAATTTCACAAAAAGGTGAGTCACCAAGACTCGTGTGTAAATCCCGTCCAAAGATTTTCAACTCTCACAAAACCATATGTTACGTTATGTATGCCATAGCAACCAACCTAATATGCACAACAAGTATCTTACAGTATCTACCCAACATTTGTGGCACCTAGCTGGTGGTACCTAACTCTTGGTGGTTCCAAACCGCAGTAACAAAAGCCACAAATAACAATATGTGGGGCCAACCCACTTGTGGTACCTAACCCTTGGTGGCAATCCCTAATATCCATACGTGGTGATACCAAACCCTGGACGAGTCACGAGAAATAAGATATATGTGGAACTAACCACTTTGGTTGAACCATTGAGACTTAGTCACAAAATATTAATATGTGGGGCCAACCCGTGATCGATCGGTCTCGAGGAGAAATGAGATGTATGCTTGGACTTTGATCGTAAACGAGGAATCGAAGAAAGAAAAGAAATTTTGATGTAGTTAGGATAAGTAGTAAGAGTTGGGTTGACAAAATGAGTTGGATTCGGTATTAGCTTAGGATGGTTTGATTAGGATATGTTTGAAGTTAGGGAAGAATGAGCAGCTCGGGTTTTCGTTTAAGAAAGAAAATAAAGCTTGGGCTTGGTTTAAGGATGAAAGAATGTTTGGGTTTTGGTTTAGGACTTTAGGAAACAAGTAAGAACCAATACTGAGAAAGGTATCGACCCGTTACTTCGTTTCTAAAGGTTTCAATTTTAGTAGTTTAAGGACCTTGACCCACTATCGATGTACAATAGGAACCTTGGTATCGGGATAGAGCGAAGGATGGTTGGCGCCACTAGACTCCTAGATAAGCCAACAAATCCTAAGAATGAAATAGGAGAAATTGCTCTCACAAATTCGATATAATAACGATATAAAATTTGGCAAAAGTCCATTACAAAGAAATTGTCCAAGTATTTATAGGCTAACATATGCCAACCAAATGGACACTTAGTAATCCTTAATAACTAAGTTAATTTAAGCTTGATTAATCTTGAATAATCTAGAACAAATTCTCTTGTATTCCATGTCCATATTAATTTGAATGGAAGGTTGATGGGCTAGATGAATACAGGTGCCAAGATCTTCAAGGAAGAATGGTCCTTTAATATTCGGCCAAAGGGGCTTGTATGCCATGAATAACTTCATTGAATTTTAGCTTTAATTAGCTAACTTTCCAGCTGATGGTTCCCAATAGCCACAAATGTGAAAACAAGAATTAAGCATTTAGGTGGCGCCTTGGTTTGCTGTGTGAAAGGCATTTTGTGGGAGCTTGGGTAAGCTAAATAGTCACTTTGGAGCTAAATCAGCAGCTAAGAAGGCCATTAAGCTAACCAAGTTAACTCCTTAAATGAAAGAATGTGCAGTTGCCATGAATCTCCTTGTGTCGTCCCCACATGCACCTACAAAACAAATTAAATTCATTTCACCCTTAACAGCTAATTAATTCCAGCAATTAAAATGACACATTAAGACATTAAATTGAGCTAAAACAAATTAAAAACTAAGCTATTAATAAACTTTTAAAATTAATTGTAGCTTAGGACACATTACTAGTAGTTTATTGAACAAATTAAATGGCGACAACTCAATTAATTTGTCCTAAGTAAGACATGTCATAATAGCTATACTAATTATTTCCTAATTAAAACATCTTAATTACTACTTATTTAATAGCAAATTCATTAAACAAATTTATATTGTCTCAAATTTATTTAAAGTAAAATTTCAATAAGTATTTAGCTCAGCCTGAATGGCCAATTGAGTTCATTGAGCTTAGCAGGCTCGACACGAGCTAGGGGTGAGCTCGTGAGCTGGACAGCGACAAGGTGAACTCTCGTTTGACAAACGAGCTAGGGCGAGCTCATGATGACTAGTTGAGCTTGTAGGACATTCTGGCGCTCCATTGAATGACCTTCCATACATCCAAGTGAGTTAGCCTTGTTATCAATCCACACTTGCGTACCATAGCTCAATTGCATCTTTGAATAGCCTAGATCTAGTTCTAGTGATGGGGCCACGAGGCAACACCAATGGATTATGGCTCGAGCTCGAGTTGACATGGGGGCGTGCTCATCATCCTCCCCTCTTGAAGATGACTTGTCCTCAAGTCAAACACCATCAAAGGACTCAAATCAGCCACATTAAAAGCGGCGCTAACATTGTACTCACCGGGTAAATCAAGCGATAGGAGTTTTCATTAATTTTCTTAAGAACTTGGAGCGGTCCATCTCTCATGATGCAATTTAGACCTCGTTGGGCTAAGCGTTCCTTTCTCATGCAACCAAACCCAATCTCCGGGCTCAAAAATGACTCATTTACGACCTTTATTGGCCTTTCGAGCATACTCTTGAGTTTTAGACTTAATGTTGTCTCGAACTTGCTTATCAAATTCTTCACATATTCGGCCTTCTTTTAGCATCTGCATGCACAAATGATAAAGGAAAGGAGAGAGTTGGTTTGAAGGTGGTCTCTTCTATAGGTGAGATAAAGATTGGATTATCATGCGAGGATAAGGGCTATCGGAGGGAGAGTTGGCTGAAATTCCAAGCTGTGTGTGGGTGCTTGTGTATTGCGAATTTAGTAGCTAGTTATCATCTTTTCATTTTATTTTTCTTTTTTTCTCACCTATACTCACGAGCAAGCGAAAATTCTCTTCACCTTTGTGCCTCTGCCCTTTTGTTAAAGCTGAAACTCCCTAGCATTCTTCTCCTCTTCAACATATCCCCAAAGGTCGAATCCCCTTTTGCTCATATTCCTTCCTACATAGCCGGACCATCAAGGTGGTTTCTCTGTTTCCCAAAGGTGCATCGTATGGCGAATACTCCCTTTATGTCTGGTGAGTTTTGGGATTTCTCTTCTCTGTGATTTCTTTATTCCTATCAAGTTCTAATCCAAATCACTTGTTCTAAGGCTTGTCGATTTCCCCTCTCTGTCCATAGAAGCTAAATCCTACCTTGCTATAGTCAGAAGTGCCATTTGTGGAAAGCCGAAGGCAGGTGGTTGATGGTAGGTTTGGCTGAATGGCCTTTCTTGTTCAATTGTGGTTGGCCGAATGGGTTATGGTACTCATTTGATTGCGTTTAAGGGTTTGGTTTAATAAATGGGTGCTGGCCGAACGTAGGTTGGTGGTGACGTTTTCATAAAGACTTTCGGGATCTGAAAGATAGGTAAGGGTTTCGTTTAAACACTATGTTTATTTATTGGATCTCATCGGTTTGGTTGGTTTAGTGACCAAGGGTTATTATGGACTCGAATAGCAATCAAGCGGTAGGAGGGGTTGGATCTATAAACCCAACGCCAAAATACAAAAAGCGATCTGTGTCAGGAGTGCGCGATTGGCCATCCGGGTGTGGGCCAACATCGGAGTTAGATCATAGGCCAATCGTGGTAGTCTTGAGTAATGAAGCGTTATCGAAAACCAGTGTGTAACTCTTACACACTTTCTATACTAAATATGTTATATGTTGTGTGTTGTTAAAAGTCGGAGTGACAAGAATGGTTACTAAAATACCCTGTGGGTAAAAGTGAGAATAGGGTAAGTTGTTATTATTTCTCATGATAATTGTGATCTATGAAAGCATGTTATTTTGTATAAGTAATTTTGTTTGTTAAGCATGATCATACTGATATTGTTGGCATAAATATGTGTTATGGGTGATGAGAGGAGGAAAGTATGATCTATCGATCGTCACCGGTGATTTGGTATCACACACGATTGGGTTGGCCCACATATTATAAAAATTGTGACTAAGTCTCGATGGTTTGGCACCACCGGTGGTTTGGTACCACATATGTTATTTTCAGTAACCCGATTCTTGGTGGTTTGGCACCACATATAATATCCTTGTAACCCGAGTTACGGTGGTTTAGCACCACCGGTGATTTGGTACCACAAGGGGTAATTTGGGAGACATGGATGGATACCTAGGTTGATGGGTTGCATGACATGCATATTTGTATTTGAATCTATGTAAGGTATATTTTCTTTTGGGAGGGAGACTTACACATTGAGTCTAGGTGACTCACCCCTTAGTTATATTTTGCGGATCGAGGCTTAGATCGTGGATATAAATAGGAGTGGACTCAAGGTGGCCATGCACAGCATTTGGTTCATTACAAAGTTTTCTATTCAAACTTAGTTATTTCACTTGATTTTGGTTTTCAGTTATGTAATAAGGCCGCTGAAGTTTATTTTTGGGATGTTTTTATTTAATTGGTTCTTTAACTTTTGCTATGCATACTTAAACGTTATGAATTGGCTATTTTCAAAATCTAACAAAAAGGAAAAACTCATTTTCTAAAGTGGTCACCGACTAAGTTATAAATGCGAAAGAAACAATAAGGCAATCAAGTGTTTCTAAAACCAAGTATCAACATTTCCACATTGCAAAATACAACGACGTATCTTAAAAAATTTTTACAACAGCTTTCTCTTTAAATGAATCAAATCAGTTTTCAACCGTTTTATTCCTGTGGCACGTCAGATCTGGTTGTAGCATTTTGACCAGGTTTGGGGTGTTATAATTATCCTTATTTCTTTCTATCATATCCTTATTTCTTTCTATCACCAAACCCGAACCTATCCTTCCATCTCCTAAACCATCTCCTTACTTTAACACCTCCATTCCTAACTTAATTTCATCATCTAAACAAATTCATTTAAAAGCTTCCGAAAACTCATCTATAATTTCTCGATATTTTCCCGAAGGCTCGACTTACTCCTCGTAGACGATTGGGCACTTTGCATACATTTTGACTCCTCCCGAGGCAGACTGTATCACAACCCTAAGGGTATTATGATAATTTTAGCTATCGAGGGTATTTCAGTAATTTACCTACCAAGGGTAATTCGATAATTTCACCAACCAAGGGTATTTTGGTAATTTTATAAATAGGGGTATTTTAGTAATTTTATAAATTAGGGGTATTTCGATAATTTTACAAACCAGGGGTATTTCGATAATTTCACAAACTAGGGGTATTTCAGTAATTTTACAAACCAAGGGTATTTTGATAATTTTACAAATCAGGGGTATTTCAGTAATTTCACAAACTAGGGTTAATTCGGTAATTTTGTAAACTAAGGGTAATTCAGTAATTCTACAAACCGAGGGTAATTGATAAATTTGCAAACAAGGAGTATTTCGGTAATTTCACAAATCAGGGTGTTAACGACCCAACAGAAGGTCCATTGTCGCCTCGAACGACTTAAGTATTCTAAACAGAGATAATGATGCGGATGGGCCTAAGGCCTATTCTCAGCCCAAGTAGGCCCACACACTTGTGTGGCCCATTTAGCCCAAACCTAGCTACATATATAAGATTCACATAGTCTAGTTCACTATTTACTACTCAATCATACAATTTACTCATATGAGCCCTCGGGCCCATTGGGCCAACTTGGCCCCTTTCGGGCCATCGTGGCCCAATAGCCCACACCTACAAGAATACTCATGGTGGCCTTGACTATCGCATCGAAGCTTCCACACATGCGCTCGCACGCTCGTGTGGCTACCATCGTGTGTGGATGGCATTTGGCATTGCCGCTCTCTGACTAGATTAGAGAATACACACGATAGGAATCGAAGGCGCTAAACCGCGCTCAAGCACTCCAATGCCCAACGCCAACAGGTATGCTCCTTCTCCTCCTAGGCAGCTCTATATATATAGCTAGCTTCTTACCTTCCTTCTTTGTATCTTTCCGATGTGGAATCCTTCCATCAGGAGAGTTTAAATCCAAATCAAACTCTTGCTGTCCAATTCACAAAATAAATACTCCCTTGCTTATCATGAGATTCGAACCCAGGCTCCCTTGTAGCATAATCCACACCGCTAGCCACTTTACCAAGTAGCTCCTTATGTCTAAAATCATGCGCAACTAAATATAACCCTATGGCAAAATTTTAGAGTTACTTTAAAAAGAAAACCAAAATGCAAGAGCCAAGACTTGAACCTTGGACCTCCTTCCTTCCTTTTTGGCATCACCCTCTTACCTCTTATGTGGCATCACTTTGCCACTACACCACAAGCTCTTCTTGTGTCATTCTCTCCACATTTTATTCTTAAAGCCTGCCTACTAACTCCAAGGGTTTTTTTTCACCTAAAACCAAAATTTTCCTAAAGCCAAAGTTTAAACCCGGGACTTCATAGAAGCCCCCTAACCTTTCAAAATCACTCACCTACTAGATCCAACTTGCATTAAAGCCGTTCTCTTATTCCCAAGAATTTTAAATGCTCCTATGCCTAAGGCCCAATGGGCCTAATCCTTCTAGGCCCAACTTTGGGATGTTACATTCTTGTTGTTTCTTACAAGTTGACATAATAAACAAATTTTGAAAGATTGAAATTAGTTCCTTTAAAGAACTAATTATGGGAGATTGAGTGGAAAAGGCAATTGAGCGTGTGAGATCAGAAGGGGAGACAAAAAGAGCCTTTAAAGCATTCTCCCGAGTGAAACACGAGCACTGAGTGAAATTGTTGAGTGTTCTTTCTTTGGGAGCAATCTGTGAGACTGTTTTGAGTGTGCTGTGAGGTCCATTCATTTTTTTCACAAACCTTTAATAGTTTTTTTTACTTGTTTCTTTTTATTATTATTTAAAATGACAGGTTCTAATGAGAGCAACCTAGATGACCGATAATCAAACTTGCAAATGCAGGCCATAACACGTGAACTTCAGCGTCTTTTAAGATAAGAACTCGAACCTCTACAATCGAGGATGGATAAAATTGACGGTGGTGGTTCCCAATCAGTCCCTAATGAAGGAAATGACGAGAATGAAGTTGATTAATCTCTGAGGCAGAATTTGAGAAGACATATACAACTTGATGATAATCTGTCTAACATTAAAGTTGCTATTCCATCATTTTAGGGACGAACAGATCCTAATTCTTATCTCGCTTGGGAAAGCAAAGTTAAACATGTTTTTGAGTGTTACAATTACTCAGAATAGAAAAAGGTTTGTTTGGCTGCAATGGAATTCACTGATTACGCTTTGATCTGGTGGGATCAATTGCTAATTAGTCGGAGACGCACTGGTGAAGGTCCAGTGAGAACGTGGAATGAAATGAAACAAATCATGCGTAAGAGATTTGTTCCTTTTCATTATCATCGTGACTTATTCTATCCAGAAGTTGCAAACATTGAAACAGGGAGTAGGAGTGTTGAAGACTACTATAAGGAAATGGAAATGTCCATAATGCAAGCCAACATTGTTGAGGATCGAGAGGCTACTATTGCACATTTTCTTGCAGGTTTGAATTTCGAGATTGCTAATATTGTTGAGTTGTAGCATTATGTTGAGTTGGAGGACATGGTGCATATGGCGATAAAAGTTGAACGATAGCAACGTAGGAAGTCTTCAAATCAAGGTAATACTCTATTTAAATCATTTTCAAATCCTTTATTCACTCCTAACAATTTTAGGAAGCCTATACCACAAGCACCACTTCAGATTCGAGATAAGGTAGAGTCAAGCAAACCAAAGACTCCTATTACTGAAAATAGGCGTGACAAGCAGGTGGTGACACAAGAACGTTCGAGGGACATTCTATGTTTCATGTGCTTTGGTCGAGGGCATGTTACCAGTCAGTGCCAAATCGGAGGACCATGATGTTGTTGGATAGTGGGGAGATTGAATCTGAGTCTGAAGAAGAAGAACAGGAGTGCCCTACAGTGGACGTTGAAGAAGATGATGACAATGTGCAGACATTTACCACTGGTGAAGCACTTATTGTCAAGAGAAGTTTGAATACTCAACCGATTTAGGATGAATAGCAACGAGAAAACATCTTTCACACGAGATGTCTCGTCACAAGGTATGTGTTGTAATTATCGATGGTGGTAGTTGCGCTAATGTTGCTAGTTCTGTGATGGTTGATAAGTTGGGTTTGAAGATGACACAGCATCCAAATCCTTACAAATTATAGTGGCTAAATGACAGAGGAGAAATTAAAGTGACTAAGCAGGTTCTTGTGTCGTTTACCATTGGAAAGTACAAAGATGAAGTACTTTGCAATGTCGTTTCGATGGATGCGAGCCATTTACTGTTGGGATACCCATGGCAGTTTGACAAGAGGGCGGTACATGATGGTTTTACAAACAGGTATTCTTTTGTTCATGCAGATAAAAAGATCATCTTAGCACCTTTGACACCGAGCCAAGTGCAAGAAGACCAAGTGATATTGCAAAAGAATATCAAAGAAGCTCGAGGGAAAAAGAAGATGAATGTGTACGCTAGCAGCAAGGAAATCAGGAAATGTCTTTCCTCTCAGTATTCTATGCTTATTTTTTTGTTTAAAGATAATTATTTATTAGGATTCCTAGTGATTTGACTATTTCTATTTCATCTCTTTTGCAAGAATTTGAGGATGTGTTTCCTGATGAAACACCGAAGGGTTTACCCCCTATTTGTGGCATCGAACATCAGATTGACTTTATTCTAGGAGCCACGATTCTGAATAGACCAGCATACCGTAGTAACCCTGAAGAGACAAAAGAACTTCAAAGATAGATTTCTAAGTTGCTGGACAAGGGGTACATTCGAGAGAGCTTGAGTCCGTGTGCTGTACCAGTGTTGTTGGTACCCAAAAAGGGTGGAACTTGGAGGATGTGTGTTGATTGTTGAGCAGTGAACCAGATTACGATCAGTAATTACATCCCATTCCTCGACTTGATGACATGTTGGATGAGTTGTACAGAGCAACTATCTTCTCCAAAATTGATTTGAAGAGTTGATATCATCAGATTCGCATGAAAGAAGGTGATGAGTGGAAGACAGCCTTCAAGACGAAGTTAGGACTATATGAATGGTTAGTGATGCCTTTCAGTTTAACCAAAGCTCCTAGTACTTTTATGCATTTGATGAATCATGTTTTGCGATCTTTTATTAGTAAGTTTTGTGTTGTGTACTTTGATGATATTTTGATTTATAGCAAGACTTTGCAGGATCACGTAAAACACTTACGAGCTATTTTGTAGACTTTGCGAGGAGAGATTGTTTGGTAACAAGGAGAAATGTGTGTTTTGTACTGATAAACTTATATTTCTTGGTTATGTTGTTAGTTCTCAGGGAGTTGAAGTTGATCCTGAGAAGATTAAGGCGATTCAAGAGTGGCCACGATCGATGTCAGTTAGCCAAGTTAGATCGTTTCATGGTTTAGCTAGTTTTTACCGTCGGTTTGTTCCCCATTTTAGTTCTATTACAGCCCCCTTAACCGGGATTATAAAGAAGAATTCAGTCTTCTCATGGGATAAAGAACAAGAGGATGCCTTTCTAAAAATAAAAGAGTGTTTGACAAAAGCACCAGTTTTAGCCTTACCTAACTTTGATAAAATGTTTGAAGTTGAATGTGATGCTTCTGGAGTTGGTATAGGTGCTATTTTGTCACAGGAAAAGAGGCCTGTTGCATATTTCAGTGAGAAGCTTAGTGGAGCAACGTTGAACTATCCTATCTATGATAAGGAGATGTATGCACTGATTCGGGCCTTGGAAACTTGGCAGGATTATTTGTTGCCTAAGGAGTTTGTGATTCACACTGATCATGAGGCTTTGCAATATATCACAGGTCAGCATAAATTAAATAAACGACATGCTAAATGGGTTGAATTTCTTGAGTCTTTCCTTTATGTCATTCGTTACAAGAAAGGTAAAGACAATGTTGTTGATGATGCTTTATCACGTAGGTATGCACTTTTAAATTATCTTGATTCTCATTTGATTGGATTTGCATATATTCGTGAGCTATATGTTGATGATCCTGATTTTAGAGATAAGTTTCATGCTTAAGCAAAAGGTGCAGAAGGAAAATTTTATAGGCATGATGGCTATCTTTTCAAAGAGAACAGGATATGCATTCCACAAGGATCTATGCATGGTATTTTGATCCATGAAGCACATAAAGGTGGACTGATAGGTCATTTTGGAGTCATCAAAATGTTACAAACATTAAAGGAACATTTATTTTGGCTAAAATGCGTAGGGACGTTGAACGGTACTGTGAATGTTGTGTTACATGTAAGAAAGCAAAATCAAAGGTTTCACCACATGGTATGTACTTGTCTTTACCTATTCCTGATTCCCCTTGGACTGATATTTCAATGGATTTTGTTTTGGGGTTGCCTAGAACTAGGACCGGTAGAGATAGCATATTTGTTGTGGTTGATAGGTTCTCGAAGATGACACATTTTATTGCTTGCCATAAGACTGATGATGTTGTAAATGTGGCTAACTTGTTCTTTAGGGATGTTGTTTGTTTATATGGTATTCCTAGGTCAATTGTTTCTGACAGGGATGTAAAGTTTTTGAGTCACTTCTGGAGGACTCTTTGGAGCAAATTAGGTACGAAACTTATGTTTTCTACTACTTGTCATCCCCAGACTGATGGACAAACTAAGGTTGTTAACGAGTTTTATCTACTTTACTTTGTTCCATAATTAAAAAGAACATAGAAACTTGGGAAGATTGTTTGCCACATGTTGAATTTGCTTATAATCACGCTGTACATTCTGCTACTAAGATGTGAGGTTGTTTATGGATTTAATCCTATTACTCCTCTAGAAATGTTGCCTTTGCCACAAGAATAGGTGATGAAAAGGGACGGTAAAGCAAAAGCAGAATATGTGAAGAAGTTGCATCAACAGGTTAAGGAGAACTTAGAACCAGAGGACTCAGCAATATGAAAAGCAAGCAAATAAAGGAAGAAAGCGAGTCACCTTCAATGTTGGTGAATGGGTATGGGTTCATTTTCGAAAGGAACATTTTCTAGCCCAAAGACGGTTTAAGCTGTTACCGCGAGGAGATGGTCCTTTTCAGGTGTTGGAGAAAGTGAATGACAACGCCTACAAATTGGACTTACCGGTGAACATAATGTAAGTGCCACATTTAATGTTTCGAATTTAATCCCTTATGATACAGTCCACCTCGGGAGGTGCCGAAATGTACACAAAATGCCCAATCGTCTACGAGGGGTAAGTCGAGCCTTCGAGAAACTATCAAGAAATTATAGATGAGTTTACGGAAGCTTTGAAATGAATTTGTTTAGATGATGAAATTAAGTTAGGAACGGAGGTGTTAAAGTAAGGAGATGGTTTAGGAGATGGAAGGATAGGTTCGGGTTTGGTGATAGAAAGAAATAAGGATAATAAAGGTTATCGGTTTTAAGGAAAAGTAAATAAGTAATGATAAGATGTTATTTGATGGAGATGGATAGAATTGAACTTAAACAAAGAATCAATTCAACATTATGAGAGTGTCACCCTGGGTTCTATGATATTTAAGGTGGATAGATGAAGTAGAAGATGGACCAAAGACCCGTTACTTAGAGAAGTAAGAACCAATGGTATAAATTAATGGAAAGGACAAGTGATAGGCGCCACAAGCACATTTCGATAAGTCTATGAAACTTGTACGAAAGATAGAGAGAGATAACTCACTCAAAGAACCAAAGTTCATATATTTTAATTCAAGATTAACCACCCTTACAAAATACAATTTAAAAACTATTTATAGGTAAATATGAGAGCTAGCTGAATGGTCATCCAAATATCCCTTAGTAGCTAAGTAAAATTAAGCTATATTAATCTTGAATGTTCTTGAACAAGTCCCCTTGTCTATATTCGGCTGAATGGGAAAGTAATGGACAACTTCTAGATTGTCTAGATGCAGCCGAACATTGATGGATGAATTAGGGGGCTGAATGGCACTTGAATATTCGGCCAAGGGGGGTTTGTATGACTTGAATGATAAGCCTAGAAATCCGAATGAGCATGCAATAATCTAGGCACCTTGGAAACGTGAAAGGCCATCCCAAATCCTCACTTCAGCTTTTAATCACTCCCCATGCATGGAGACACACTCCAGCAGCACATTAAATACAGCACCTTCAATGTTTGTTCATTCATGAAGTAACTCCACTTAATTATTTGTCTTTCATGAAAAAGCACCTTAAGATGAATGCATTTAGCCTCCTAGGAGAAAGGAATCAGCATATTGATTCACGATGCATGCATTCACTATGGGCATTAATGTCATCAAAAGCATGAACCAACATTGCCTTAAATATGATTCATGCATGCTGATTATTGTCCAGCTTTTAATGTGGCCCTTTGGTCTCCACGATGTGCCAAAATTCATGCATGCAGCCCACCAATGCAGCCGATTATGTTTCAACAAGGCATTTAAAGGTCCCCCCACGCATGTACCAGCACACTATTAACTAAGGATCATGCATGAAGACTATTGTCCACCTAATTGAACATGGAGCAGACCAATAGACACGTTGGGAAACCAAAACGTCAGCCCCTTGGCCGCTTAGAGTTGATGGCCGAACATGGCCTTTAATGCTACTTCCCACTTGTATTAAATATGCCTCCAAAGCACCTACAAGGCATTAAATTCGGCAATAAGAATTTCCAGCAACTAGACAACATATTAAAGACATGTTTAAAATTAAGAACACGCCATAAATGTGTCCCTAAGTGAACTAAAATTTGGCTGGAAGTTTGGACAAGATTAATTGAAAATTTTGGCCATTTAATGAAGTAGCAACCAACTAGACATATATTTAAGACATGTTTAAAGCATGAAATAAATAGGATCTTAAATGGTCAAAAATTCGGCTGGATAGGGTCTTAAATGGGCAGCATCTATTAGTTATGTCCAAAACTAGACATATTAACTTCTACTCATTAATTATGTAATATCTAAGACATATTAAAGCTTACTATTATTTTATGCAATGATTAAGACTTACTTAAATTTATTTAAATGCATTAAAATTAAAGATTCAGCTCAATGAGCTGGTGCAAGCTCGAGTGAGCTCGAATCAAGCCCAAATGGACTAATCTAGCTTGATTTGGAAATGCATCAAAGTGTATATCAGCATCACGGCACTTGGGGCATTGAATTTTGTAGGTGCATTGAAGTTCGTAGGTGCCCCGGGCGTGCCCGTATCATCCCTCCCCTCTTCAAGACAATTCATCCTTGAATTGACCTATTGGTTTTCTCGAACAAAATTTGTTTTGCTTGACTTCCCTCGATCAAACGGGATGGATGATAATAGCGATCCCTGAACACGATAAACAGGAATTAGCAAGATTGTTTTCAAACAAAATGGCAATCCAAATTTGAACAACACAGGACAAATAAATCGCACGCAAACGAGCACAGTCACATTATCATATAAAAGGAACAAAGCCTTGTCAAATTTTTGCAATAAAAGTGAATAGGCTTCCAAGCATGCATATGATTTAAACAGATTCCAAAAGTTAAAATCAACATGCGAATAACACATCAAGTGATAGATACAATCGTCACAGGCAAGTAATGAAGAACACGCATATGGCACTCGAAGTTGAAATAGATCAACTAATTCTTGCATCGAAAGATATATGACATCACTCGCATATGAATTATAAAATTTATCAATCACATGAATCCTTTTGTCAATCATCAAATCAGATAAGTCGTAGATAGGCAAAACAGAACATTTAAGCATTTCATGTTTTAAAGGATTTGCAAAAGGAAAATCAGTGTCATGATTTCTTTCAACATCCAAAACAGACGGATCATTATCAATCAAGATAGAACAATTAAGTATATCACGACTTAAGTACCTTAGGAAAATTAACTTTTCAACGTGATGATTGCCATTACTCAAGGAAAACAAAAAGGTTTTAAAGTTTTTGAACATCTTACCTTGCTTTTCTTCAAGAGTAGGACAACAAAGTCCAACTTTACCTTGCTTAACCATAAGAAATCTTCGCTCATCGAGATCGTAGTATAGTCGGGACTTCAGAGTTGTGTAAGCCTCGACCAAACGATATGTAAACTTCAAGTATAACCACAAAACTTGCTTGAGGAATGAATAGAAATTGAACAAAAAGTGGGCAAAGTTTGTTACCTTATTTAGAAGCCAAGTATCAAAATGATAGGAATCTTTCAAACAAGAAGAACCATCTAGATGATACTTGAGTTTTCCACAAAACAAATCAGAATGTATTCCTGGTTTAAAAACATGTTTTTGACTATTTAAATCAAAATGTATCAATAGTTTCAAAAAATCAAGCATGTTAAACCAAAATGAGTTGTATATGTTCAATATCGAACGATCAAAACTCTTAACGTGCTTCAAAATAGATTTATGAAAACTCAAAGATTTCGACAATGAACAATTCTCATAAAACCCGCAATCAAACAAATGAGGATTAAAAGAAAAGGCATCATCGTACCTGATCAAATCTTGCATTTGTTGATTATTCGTTACTCCACCATCACACTTTGCATCAAAATGATTATTATGGAATATATTCATCTTACCATCTTTTAAATCGTCACACTTAATCGAAGAATGGCAGTTAACGAGGCTATCCACAGAATCACAAATTTTAGAAGAAATTGGTGGAGACGGGATTGTTTCAAAACTCTTACCTTCCTTACCTTCAATCTCATGTAATTCCGCTTTACCTGTTTCAATCAAACAAAAACGTCGTTCTTCAGGAAGGTATTAAAGTTGGCAGTCTTCGTGCAATTTGTCGAAAACTTGGAATGAAGAAACAGAAGAAGAGCAAACTTCAAGTGGGTTAATTGAAAAATCACTATCTTTTTCTCGCTCTTCTAGTTCTCTCGTTTCTTTTTCGAGATCTTTTTCTTTTTCGAACTCTTTTTCAATTTTTTTCTCAATCTCAATTTCTTTTCTTTCTTTCTCAACTTCCTCTTTTTCACTCTCATTTTCATTTTTCTTTTTAATTTCTTTTTGTTCTTTTTCGTCTTTTATTTCTTTTTGTTCTCTCATTTTCTTTTATTTCTTTTTTCTCATTTTGATTTTCTTTCCTCTCGAACTCTTTTTCATTACAATAAGGGAATGATTCAAAAGAATTGAAAAGAGAGGGATTTGACTCAAGGATTGAAGAAATATTTTCGTAGATGTCACGATCGATGCTTCGTGAAAAATCCTTCGTGCTCTCGTTCGTGATATCGAAGTGCCTCGTACGTGTATCTTTCTTCTTGTTGTCTCGAAGGTCTTGACGAATATGAATCTCGATGATAATCTTTTCTCACACACTCACTGGATGTTGAACTTCTTGATGAAGAGACATCTTGATAAAAGTTTCTCGACCTTGAAGTCGATGACGTATGGGAGTCATATCAGACTTCTTTTCTTGAATAATCATCAAAGGTGGGTCTTTGAGATGGTTTCCGCTCCATTTCTTGACTCGTTGTAGTGTGCTTTTGTCGAGCCTTTTCCTCCGCTCAGTCCAAATGCCTTTGTATTGGACTTAACTTTTTCTCGAGCATTCGATCCATTTCGTTCACCAAAAATTGAAAGTCATCGGTGGAGAGTTCTTCTTGAAACATGTTTATTGCTGAAAATAAAATGTTAGTGTTCAAAATAAAACAAAATTTAAATACCTTACCACAAAAACCTCCAAAGTCGCTTGGAAGAGAAAATTCGCTCACACTCATGTTTCACTTGAGTATGGCTTTTTCTCTAACGTAAGCACTCGTGCCTTTTACCACTCACTCTCATCTCACAATTTTGTACTTCATTTGAAAGACTCATCGCGGCTTAAGGGTCGGCTTCAAAGTGGGTAACAAGGAAAGCGTTAGGTATTGGAGGCTAAATAAAAAGAAAAATTTTGGGGGTTGGGGTAGGAAGATGAGGCTAGTGTAGTGGCTTTAAGATCAGAACAGAGTAGACAAATAAACAAAATTACAAACTTTCAGAAATTTCCAAACACTTTTTTTTAACTTCTCCTTTTTTTATATATTTGTGTGTGATACAGTCCGACTCGGGATGAGACAAAAAGTATGCGAGTTGCCCAATCGTCTACGAGGAGGGATTCAGCCCTAATTCATTATGGAATAAAGTCATCTTATCATCATTTAAAACATCACAATTATTCGACGAATGGCCAATGATGAAATCATCCACATAATCACAATCTTTAGAAAGATTCAATGGAGATTGAATCGCTTCAAAATACTTACCTTCCTTACCTTCAATCTCGCGTGATTCAACTTTACCTTTTTCAATCATGTGAAAGCGTCGCTCGTTGAGAAGGTATTGTAGTTGAAGGTCATCGTGAAATTGGTCGAGAACACGGAAAGAAGAAGCAGAAGAAGAACAAACTTCAAGATGATTAGTTAAAAGTCATTCTCCTTTTCTTGCTCGTTCTTTTCTCTTTTTTCAACATCTTTTCTTTCTCACTTTCTTTCTCAATGTTTCTTTCTTCATTTTCTTTTCTCTCACGATTTCTTTTCCTCCTTTTCAATTTCCTTTTCTTGATTTTCTTGTGTACACTCTTTTTTCACTTGGATTACAACAAGGAGATGTTTCATAGGAATTGAAAATAGAAGGATTTGACTCTAAGATCGAGGCAATGTTCTCATATATATCACAATCAATTCTTGGCAGATTCTTGGAGCAAGTCATCTTGGAATCATAAGACGAATAACTCGTGCTTGAGTATTCATCTTCGTAGTAGGCTTCACACTCGTTACTCACTTTGCTTTGCCTTGAATACGAATCATAATATGTACCACTTCGAGAATAATCTTTCGTGGGTGAGTACTCGTAGCTTTCTTCTCGATGTCTCAGGAGTCTTAACGAATACGAATCTCGATGATAATCCTTTCTCACATAATCAAATGGACTTCTTGATGAAGACGAATCTTGATAGAAGTCTCTTGATCTTGAAGTCGACGATGAATAGGAGTCATGTTGAAATTCTTTTCTTGAATAATCATTGAAGGTGGGTCTCTGAGATGGTCGTCGATCCGTTTCTTGACTCGTTGTAGTGTGCTTTCGTCAAAATTTTTCCTCCGCTCGGTCCAAATGCCTTTGTATTGGACTTAACTTTTTCTCGAGCATTCGGTCCATTTCGTTCACCAAAAATTGGAAGTCATCGGCGGAGAGTTCTTCTTGAAACATGTTTATTGCTGAAAAGAAAGATGTTATAAAGAAAGAAAATAAATAGAAAGATTAAAGTACCTTACCACAAAAAACCTCACAAATCACTCACAAAAAAAATCGCTCACACTCGTGTTTAACTCGTATGATGGCTTTTTCTTTGATGATTTCACTTGTGCCTTTTATCGCTCTATCTCGTCTCACAAATTTGTACTTCATTTCGGAAGACTCATCGTGGCTTAAGGGTCAGCTTCAAAGGGGTTTCAAGGGATTGATGTCGGGTATAGGGGAGGCTAAACAAAAGAAAAATTTGGTTATCGGGTAGGCTAAAGGGTAAGAAAAAAAATTTGGGAGGTCGAGGTAGTAGATGAAAAGGGTAGAAATGAAAGTCTTGAGATCGAAAACAGAAGAGATGAAGTTCAAAGCAAAACTTCAAAAATTTTCCACAACTTTTTTTTTTACCACTTTTTTTTTAACTTGTATATTTTTTTTCAATTTTCGTTTTTTTTGCTTTTTTTTCAATTTTTTTTTCACTTCACATACAATATATTGAAATACAAGAATGAAAATTACAACTTACAATTTTTTTTTGAATTTTTTTCACTTATGAACCTATTTTAGCTTCTCGTACGTAGTCAAAATTCCTCTTTTTATAGCTCTGATACCAAATGAGGCGATTCACCTCGAGGAGAGTCGAAATGTATGCGAGTTGCCCAATCGCCTACGAGGAGGGATTCAGCCTTTGAAAAATAATTGGAAAATATGGATGAGTTTGCGGAAGCTTTAATTGAATAGTAGATGGTTCGATTTGATAGAAAGAGATAATAAAAAAATTAAATTGGATAAAAGGATAATTTGATGGAGCTGGATGAAGGAACTTAAACAAAGAATCGATTCAACACTAAGAAGTGTCACCCCGGGTTTTATGTTGTTTAAGGTGGAAAATGGAATCGAAGGTGGACCACGACCCGTTATCTAGGTAGATAAGAATCGATGGTATAATGGGATGAAAAGAACAAGTCTAGGCATACAAGCAACTTGATAAGTCTAGGAAACTTTGCATGAAATTGAAGAGGAGACTAGCTCACTCAATGAACAAAAGTTCATGTATTTTAATTCAAGATTAACCACCATTACGAAATGAAATTTAAAAACTATTTATAGGTAAATATGAGAGCTAGCCGAATGGTCATCCAAATATCCCTTAGTAGCTAAGTAAAATTAAGCTAGATTAATCTTGAATGTTCTTGAACAGGTCCCCTTGTCTATATTCGACTGAATGGGAGAGTAATGGACAACTTCTAGATTGTCTAGATGCAGCCGAACATTGATGGATGAATTAGGGTGATTTGCACTTTGAATTTTTGGCCAATGGGCTTTCATGGCTTTAAATGAGCTCCATAACTAGCCTTGGAAATCCAAATGGCCACACCTTGTTCTAGATGCCTTGAGGACATGAAACGCCTTCCTCAAATCCCTATACCAGCTTTGAATGCCTCCCACACATGAAGAGATGTACCAGCCCACTATTCACGTCTTGAAGAAGCAAAACACAACATTTAATGTGCCTTTTACTTGCATGAATCAAACAAACCTTTCAGCCATTGAATTTGGCAATTTAATGTGGTGCTTTATCATTCATGAAATGTCTTCTTGGAAGTCAAACCATCCAAGCTCCTTTGTTGCCATCCAATGTGTGCATGGATTGGTGCTTGGTAATATTTAAACACATGGGAGATAGGAAGCATCACATTAATGACGTTGGGGAATTGGAATCAACAAATGAAGGCATTTAAAAGATGTCCCATGCATGCACCAGCACATCATTAAATAAAGATTCAGCTTGCTGAATGTTGTCCCCTCAATGGATGGTAGTAGACAAAGAGGCACGTTGGGGAGCACAAAAGGCAGCCACCCATGTCCCTTGCATGCTCCCAAGGCTCCTTTAGTGTGCTTGCCACCCATGCTTTAAATGCTTGTCCCAAAATCACCTGCACATGAGTAATTTTGGCATTAGTGTCTAGCAAGTTTAATACAACTTTAAAACATGTTTTCTTGGTTGAACAAATTAATTAACGATGGCTATTACTTATATTAATTCCTACTGGATATTTAGGACACCTTAAATGCACATTTCGACCAATTAAATGAAGTAGCAGCCAACTATTAAATTGGTCCTAATCTAGACATATTAATTATAACTTATCCAATTGAACTTAAATGGCTGTAACTAAATTAACTAACAAGTTATTTAATTAAGTTCAGCAAATGAAAGACTTAATTTTATTTAAAGCATTAAAATAAAAGAATCAACTCAATGAGCTGAAGTGAGCTCGAGTGAGCTCAAATTGAGCTAGAATGAGCTAATCCGGCTCAATTGGAAAGTGCATGAAGATGTACATGAGCTCCATGGTACTTGAAACGATGAATGTGAGCTCGTTCAATTTGTAAAATGTTGGTGCCACAGGCGTGCAAATATCGGTGTGTGTTTCTCTTTTTTTTCTTCGATTTTTTTTCAAATTTTCATATTTCTTTTTTTTCACTTCAAATATAATAAACAAGAACAAAAATTACAACTTACAATTTTTTTTGAATTTTTTTCACTTACAAACCTATTTCGGCTTCTCGTACATCGTCAAAATTTCTCATTTTTATAGCTCTGATACCAGATGATACAGTCCGCCTCGAGAGGAGTCAAAATGTATGCAAAGTCCTCAATCTTCTACGAAGAGTAAGTCGAGCTTTCGGGAAAATATCGAGAAATTATAGATGAGTTTGCGGAAGCTTTGAAATGAATTTGCTTAGATGATGAAATTAAGTTAGGAATGGAGGTGTTAAAGTAAGGAGATGGTTTAGGAGATGGAAGGATAGGTTCGGGTTTGGTGATAGAAAGAAATAAGGATAATAAATGATACGATCCGTCTTGGGATGAGTCAAAATGTATTTGAGTTGCCCAATCATCTACGAGGAGGAGATAAGCCTTTCAGGATATAATAGGGAAATACGGATGAGTTCACGAAAGCTTAAGTGAATTTGTTTAGAAGATGGGTTAAGTTAGGAATGGAGGTGTTTAAGTGTGGGAATGATTCAGATATGGAGAAGGATAGGCTCGATTTTATGATGAAAGAAAAATGGATAAAAGATAGATGATGTTTTGGTGGGAATGGATTAAAGAACTTAAACCAAAAACGATTCAACACAAGTATGTGTCACCCCAATTTCTATAACATTTAAGGTGGAAGATGATAGTTGATGATGGACCAAAGACCCGTTACTTAGCAAAGTAAGAACCAATGGTATAATTGAATGGAAGAGAAATGTTTGACACCACAAGCGAGCTTGATAAGTCAAAAATGAAACTCGTACGAAAACGAAGAGGAGATAACTCACTCGAATGAACAAAAGTCCATAGATTAATGATCAAAAGTCTAAGCCAAAAAAATATCTCTTTTTACAAACTAATAACAGGTATATATAGTGCTTACATGTGGTTAGCTGAAGAGACAAATTGATACGGTCTCGGTCTCGAGATGGAAACGAGACGTATGCTGAATTGCCCAATCGTAATCAAGAATTACAAAGTTGAAGTTTAAAGAAGGAGAGTGGGAGGAGTGTAGAGGAATTTTAGGTTTTAGGGAAGTAGTATGAAGTCAACGGAGTTGTATTAAGATTGGTTCGGATTTGGTTTGAGAAATTTTGGAAATTGTTTGAAAAGGAAGAATAGCCAGGATAGTAGCTCGGGTAAATTCGGGGTTCGACTTTTGGCTTAAGAAACAAGTAAGAACCAATACCAGAAGGTATCGACCCAGTTACTTATAGGTTTCCTAAGGTTTGGGTTTTGGGATTTAATTTGGACCTCGACCCACTATCGTGAAACGATAGGAACCTTGGTATCAGTTTTTGGACAGAAGAAGGAAGGGTTGACACCACTAGCTAGCTAGATAAGCCAACGAATCCTAAAAACGAAATTGGAGTAGTGCTCTCACAAATTCGACAGAACAACGGTATCAAATTCATCAAAAAGGTATTTACAAATGGCATTGTTTGGATATTTATAGTCCTTAAGAAGCCAATTGAAAAGTCACACAAATTAGCTTAATTTCTAAGTAAATTCGGCCCTTTAATGTCCTAGATACATCTAGAATTTTGGCCCTTAGTTCTTTGTCTGAATTCATCCTTGAAACCCAAAAATCAGCCTCTAGAAGAAACTTGGTGCAGCTGAATTCATTGTAGGGAACAAGGGAGTTGAATGGCCCTTAATACTCGGCCTAGGGACGTGCATAGCTTGCCTTGGGAAACTGAATGGCTTTGCCTTATTCTAGGCTACCTTGGAGCGTGTAAAAGGCATCCTTAAATCCCATACCAGCCATTGTATTCAACCCACGCATGGAGCATCAAAAGGCATGTCATTAAGGCTGACGCTCCCCTTTAATGCTTGGTCGTTTGTGTTTCTTGAAGCAATTCATCCATTTAATTCTTTACCATCCATGAAGCCTCCTTGAGAGATGTATCACTCAGCTCACCATTGGAGGAAGTAACTAGCAACTTTAAGGTGTCCTTTGGTCTTCACGATGTTCCAAAATCCCATGCATGCAACACACCCTTTTAATGCGGCCGAACATGCTCCAACATTGCTTTTAAGGTTGTCCCATGCATGCTTCTTTGTTGTCCATCTTAATGGACGTGTGGGAGACTCCAAGAGTCACGTTGGAAAGCTATTCCAGCAGCAAATTAATTCCCACGCGTCGTCCAACATGGCCATAAATGCTGCTTCTTTAATTCTGCCACACATGCATTAAACATGTCTTGAAAGCATCTTGAGAGCTGAAGCATTCAGCCTTCTTTATTGCCATCCAACACCATGCATGTTCAGCTTTCAATGGACGCTTGGGGGAGTCTAAAAGGCACGTTGGGAAGATGATACCAGCAGCAAATTAATTCCCCTTGCTTGTTCCAACATGGCAATAAAGGAGGTGCAAACATGCTGCCGCCCACTTTAAATGATGTCCCCAAAACACCTGCAAATTAATAATTTCTTCAACTTAAATTCCAGCCACTTAAGACATCATTTATACCATGTTTTAGGCTCAACAAATTAAATAGAAGTTGATCAATGCTTACATTAATTTTGGCTGGAGTTTTTAGACAAATTAAATGGACATTTTCGGCCAATTAAAATAAGTAGCAGCAAACAATTAATTATGTCCTAAAACTAGACATATTAATTTAAACTATTAATTATGCAACAACTTAAGACTTATTTAAATTTATTTAAATGTAGCAAAATAAATAAAACACTTATTTAATTGGTGCATTTTTATTTAACTAATCTTCTATTAATTAATTAACTAAGTAGAAAGGCCAATTAGTTATGGTGAATAGCCATAGGAAGATCTCCCATTCATGAATTAGTAAAAGTATGCAACACGGAGTTAAACCTTCATTCGACAGGGTCTTAGCATCATCCCAAGCTTGCTAGATTAGAACTCCGATCGCCTCTTTAAATTGTCTCGCACGCGACCTCGTTATCGGTCCTTGAGGTAACACCATCGGGTCTCAGATTGAACTCGGTTCATGATGAGGCGTGCCCGTATCATCCTCCCCTTCTTGATAATGACTTGTCCTCAAGTCAGGACCTGTATCAAATGGAGTTAAATCAGCCACATTAAAACTGGCGCTGATGTTATAATCATCGGGCAAATCGAGTTTGTATGAATTTTTGTTAATTCACTCGAGAACTTGGAAAGGGCTGTCTCCTCTCGGTGATAATTTATTTCTTCGATGAGCTGGGAACTGTTCCTTCCTCATATGCACCCATACCCAATCTCTGGGTTCGAACATGACTTGTTTCCGTCCTTTGTTGGCTCGTCGTGTGTATTATTCAGTTCTTTCCTCAATATTCTCGCGCACCTTCCGATGCAGCTCTTTGATATAGTCTGCCTTTTTCCTAGCATCAGAATGGACAAATTTGTCAGTAGGCAATGGTAATAAATCAAGAGGGGTAAGAGGATTAAACCCATAGACAGTCTCGAAAGGAGAAAATTTGGTCGCAGAATGAACAGCTCGGTTGTATGCAAATTCGACGTGAGGCAGGCATTCCTCCCAAGTCTTGAGATTCTTCCGCACCAATGCTCGAAGTAGAGTCGAAAGGACTCGATTCACTACTTCAGTTTGTCCATCCGTTTGAGGATGACAAGTGGTTGAGAACATTAGTTTCGTCCCTAGTTTCCCCCATAAAGTCCACCAAAAATGACTCAAGAATTTTACGCCTCGATCCGATACAATCGTTCTCGGAACTCCATGCAGACGTACAACTTCCCTGAAAAACAAATTGGCTATGTTCACAGCATCATCAGTCTTAGAACATGGGATAAAATGGGACATATTAGAAAACCGATCAACTACAACGAAGATTGAATCCTTCCTTATTTTTGATCTCGACAAACCAAGGATAAAATCCATGGAAACATCGGTCCAAGGAGTGTTCGGAATAGGAAGTGGAGTGTATAGACCATGTGGTTGTACCCATGACTTTGCTCATTTGCAAGCTAGACAGCGCTCACAAATCTTTTCAACATCCTTTCGCATTCCTGGCCAAAAGAAATGCTCTTGTAGAGTCGACATCATTTTATCTCGCCCGAAGTGACCCATAAGGCCACCACTATATGCTTCTAATACGAGCAACTCTCGAATAGAACCATTTGGTAAGCATAATCTATTTTCTTTGAAAAGAAATCCTTTGTACCTGTAGAACTTATCAAATGTACCATTCTCGTAAGCATTATAGATGGATCCAAAATCAACATCTTCAATGTATAGTTCTTTTATATGCTGGAAACCAAGTAATTTAGAATCAAGAAAAATCAATAGGGTGAACCTTCAGGATAACGCATCCGCCACTACATTTTCCTTACCTTTCTTATACTTAATTACGTACGGAAATGATTCCAAATACTCGATCCATTTTGCATGTCGTTTGTTGAGCTTATGCTGACCTTTGATGTACTTGAGTGCCTCGTGATCCAAATGGATTACAAACTCCTTTGGCCTCAAGTAATGCTGCCATGTCTCAAGCGATCTTATGAGTGCATACATTTCTTTGTCATACACAGGATAATTAAGAGCAGCTCCACTCAATTTCTCACTAAAGTACGCCACCGGTCGTCCATTCTGAGTGAGAACGGCTCCAATCCCTACACCTGATGCGTCACACTCAATTTCAAAAGTTTTAGAAAAATCAGGAAGTGATAATAATAGAGCTTTAACAAGACAATCTTTAATGGCATTAAAAGACCGATCTTGCTCGTCGGACCAATGGAATGTCAAATTCTTCTTGATTACACTCGTTAAAGGAGACGCAATCGTGCTAAAGTTGGGCACGAATCGACGATAGAAGCTAGCCAACCCATGGAAGCTTCGTAATTGGCTAATCGTCGTAGGACGGGGCCATTCTTGGATGGCTCGAATCTTCTCTTGGTCAACCTCCAAGCTATTTGCACTCACGACGTATCCTAAGAAAACAACTTTGTCGATTGCAAAAAGAACATTTCTTGAGGTTAGCGTACAATACCTCTTTCTACAACGTTTCTAAAATGGCTCGTAGATGTTGAGCGTGATCCTCTAAAGTTTTTTTGTACACTAATATATCATCAAAATAAACAACACATGATTTTCCAATGAAAGCTAAGTAAAACATGATTCATAAGGCGCATAAAAGTACTTGGAGCATTCGTAAGCGAATGGCATTACCAACCATTAAATACAAACCTAGCTTCGTCTTAAAAGCTGTTTACCACTCGTCGCCCTCACGCATTTGAATTTGGTGATAACCGCTTTTGAGGTCGATCTTTGTGAAAACTTTTGCTCCACTTAACTCATCGAGCATATCGTCGAGTCAGGGTATCGGGTGTCGATACTTTACAGTAATCTTGTTGATGGCGCGACAATCGACACACATGCGCCATGAGCCATCTTTCTTAGGCACTAATAATACCGACATCTGTATACGGACTAAGGCTCTCTCGGATGTAGCCTTTTTCAAGCAATTCAGTGACTTGCTTTTGGAGCTCTTTTGTTTCCTCGAGATTGTTCCGGTACGCAGGTCAGTTTGGTAAAGTAGCATCTGGCACCAAATCTATTTGGTGTTCAATGCCTCGGATGGGTGGTAATCCTTTGGGTATCTCCTCCGAGAATATGTCTTGAATTCTGAATCAAAGACAAAGTAAGTCGGAAGATCATCGGGTAAATCGTTAGTGTTCAAAAACGCTTCTTTGTACAGAAGCAAATACACAGAATGCGTCAGACTCAATGCTTTTCATATATTACTTACTTTTTCTAAGACACTCATTTTTTCGCTCTCTTTCTCACTTCCTTCATTTTCTCTCTCTTTGTTTTCTCTCGCTCATTTTTTCACTTGTATTTTTTTCTCGCTCATTTCTCTTATTTTTCACTTTTACATTCTTTTCTTTTTCTTTTGATTGATCAATGGAAATTCGAAGCTTTTGTTGGTCATCAAAAACTTGTTTAGGGGTCAAGGGGGCAAGTGTCACGTTCCTCCCGAGATGCTTGAAAGAATATCGATTAGTGTAACCATCGTGCACCACTCGATGGTCATATTGCCATGAACGTCCCAAGAGTAAGTGTCCCACGTGCATCGGCACTATGTCGCATAGTACTTCATCGAAATATTTCCCGATGCTGAAAGATACTAGGACCTGCTTGGTAACATTGAGTTCTCCGCCGTCGTTAAGCCATTGAAGTTTATACAAAGTCAGATGCTTGGTTGTCGTCAATCCTAGCTTTTCCACCATAAGGGTGCTTGCTACGTTCGTACAACTTCCTCCGTCAATGATAAGGCTACACACTTTACCTTGCACTTGGCATCTCGAGTGAAAAATATTTTCACGTTGCTCCTCATTTCTGGCATTTTGTAGACTAAGACTTTGCTTGACTACGAGCAACTCACCTTCAACAGGTTGTTCTATGTCCTCATCAACTTTAGAACTGGATTCGAACTCGCATTCTTCTTCATCCTCGGTCTCGATCTCACCATCAACCCGCATCACCATAGTTCATCTATTTGGGCATTGGCTGGCTATGTGTCCTCGACCAAGACACTTGAAGCATTTGATATCCCAAGATCTAGGATTTGAAATCTCTGGAGCCTTGCCTTTGCTTGTTTCAGCCAAAGGCTTGTTTGTCTTCGGGGTAAAAGTAGGATTCTTCGGTTTGTTTAAGGGAAACCCCTTGCTCGTGTTTTGACCCCACTTCAAAGGTTTTGGACAGGTAAAACTGCGGGATGCTCCTTTTTGCTTCAACTGTTTTTCTACTTTGATGGCCATGTGGACCATTTCCTCCATCTCAACATAATGTTGTAGTTCCACGACATTGGCTATCTCTCGGTTGAGCCCAACTAAGAATCGAGCCATGGTGGCTTCTCGTTCTTCTTGAATGTTGGCTCCAGATCATGGCGACCTCCATTTCCTTATAGTAATCTTCGGCCTTCTCGTCCCTTGTGAAAGGTGTTGGAGTTTCGATGTAACTCCGATGATAATAAGAAGGATAAATCTCGTCTCATGGCGCTTTCATTTCGGCCCATGTAGTGATTGGCCGTTCACCGTTACGCCTTCGGTTTGTCGTTAAGCGATCCCACGAGATCATGGCATAGTCAGAGAATTCTATAGCGGCTAGCTTGACCTTCTTGTTTTCAGAGTAATTGTGGCAGTCAAAAATAAGTTCAATCTTTTTTTCCCATTCCAAGTAGGCTTTGGGATCTGACTTGCCTTGGAAAGTAGGGATTGTTAATTTGATATTCTTGAGATTATCGTCTTCCCATCTCCGATCTCTTTGACCACAGTTTCTGGTATCTCTCCTTCCAACACTGAGGTTGGATTCTTGATCGCTTTCACCGTCACTGATTTCATTAAGGTCTTCATCAACTTCCCGTGGTTGCTCACGTCGTTAATTAGGTCGTCGCGTCTTTGCTCAGCCACTTTGAGTCACCTCTCGTGCCCTTTGAGCTTCCACTTGATAGAGGCGATCTTAGAGAGGATTGAGCCTTGATCGAGTAATCTCTCCATCTCTCGTGAGGGCTTGCATTTGTAAATCAGAACATTAGAACAGGTTGTCTTCCTTCTTTGTTCCTCGCGTTTTGCTGTCTTCTTGAGACATCGGTATAGAAACTAAGTCCTCACAACAATTCTCACCTTTCACTAGAAAGAAGAAATCAACGACACTCTCACTCGTGTTTGACACTCTTGGTTTGGCTTTTACCTCCCTCTAATAGTCTCACACTCTCGTGCCTTTTACCTCTTACACTTCTTGTGATTTCGTTGTTCAGATTCGCCAAGGCTTATTAGGGCTTAGGGTCACCTCAAACGATATCAAAGGTTGTAACATATTTATTTTATTTTTTTAAAGGTTGGCTGAAAGAAAGAAAGGCTCAGCGGTCTAGAACGTGATGTTTTAGTGTTGGGTCGAGGAGACAGAGGAAGAAGGAAATTACATAAGAGATTCTGAACAAAATAAACCTTAACGATATATCGAACTTGTTCAAGCACTTTTTTTGTCCAAGCATTTTTTTTGAATTTTTTCTTTTTTCTTTTTTATGAATTCTCTTTTTATATATTTTTTAATTACGATTTTTTAATTTTGAATTTTTTTAACTTACTTTGGATCTTCGATTAACAAGTTCAGCTCAGTCGACGGGGCTTCGTAACTCTCAGTTTAACCAGCTCTGATACCAAATGATATGGTCTCAGTCTCGAGATGGAAAGGAGACGTATGCTGAATTGCCCAATCATAATCAAGAATTACAAAGTTGAAGTTTAAAGGAGAGTGGGAGGAGTGTAGAGGAATTTTAGGTTTTAGGGAAGTAGTATGAAGTCAACAGAGTTGTATTAAGATTGGTTCGGATTTGGTTCAAGAAATTTTGGAAATTTTTTGAAAAGGAAGAATAGCCGGGATAGTAGCTCGGGTAATTTCGAGGTTCGGCTTTTGGCTTAAGAAACAAGTAAGAACCAATACCGGAAGGTATCGGCCCAATTACTTATAGGTTTCCTAAGGTTCGGGTTTTGGGATTTAATTTGGACCTCGACCCACTATCGTGAAACGATAGGAACCTCGGTATCGGTTTTTGGACAATAGAAGGAAGGGTTGACGCCACTAGCTAGCTAGATAAGCCAACGAATCCTAAAAATGAAATTGGAGTAGTGCTCTCACAAATTCGACAGAATAACGGTATCAAATTCATCAAAAAGGTATTTACAAATGGCATTGTTTGGATATTTATAGTCCTTAAGAAGCCAATTGAAAAGTCACACAAATTAGCTTCATTTCTAAGTAAATTCGGCCCTTTAATGTCCTAGATATGTCTAGAATTTTTGGCCCCTTAGTTGCTATCTGAATTCATCCTTGAAACCCAAAAATCAGCTTCTAGAAGAAACTTGGTGTAGCTGAATTCATTGTAGGGAACAAGGGAGTTGAATGGCCCTTAATACTCAGCCTAGGGACGTGCATAGCTTGCCTTGGGAAACCGAATGGCTTTGCCTTATTCTAGGCTGCCTTGGAATGTGTAAAAGGCATCCTTAAATCCCATACTAGCCATTGTATTCAACCCCACACATGGAGCATCAAAAGGCATGTCATTAAGGCTGACGCTCCCCTTTAATGCTTGGTTGTTTGTGTTTCTCGAAGCAATTCAGCCATTTAATTCTTTACCATCCATGAAGCCTCCTTGAGAGATGTATCACTCACTCACCATTGGAGGAAGTAACCATAACTTTAAGGTGTCCTTTGGTCTTCACGATGTTCCAAAATCCCATGCATGCAACACACCCTTTTAATGCGGTGAACATGCTCCAACATAGCTTTTAAGGTTGTCCCATGCATGCTTCTTTGTTGTCCATCTTAATGGACGTGTGGAGACTCAAGAGTCACGTTGGAAAGCTATTCAGCGACAAATTAATTCCCAGCGTGGTCCAACATGGCCATAAATGCTACTTCTTTAATTCTGCCACACATGCATTAAAATGTCTTGAAAGCATCTTGAGAGCTGAAGCATTCAGCCTTCTTTATTGCCGTCCAACACCATGCATGTTCAGTTTTCAATGGACGCTTGGGGGAGTCCAAAAGGCACGTTGGGAAGATGATACCAGTAGCAAATTAATTCCCCTTGCTTGTTCCAACATGGCAATAAAGGAGGTGCAAACATGCTACCGCCCACTTTAAATGATGTCCCCAAAACACCTGCAAATTAATAATTTCATCAACTTAAATTCCAGCCACTTAAGACATCATTTATACCATGTTTTAGGCTAAACAAATTAAATAGAAGTTGATCAATGCTTACATTAATTTCATTTGGAGTTTTAGACAAATTAAATGGACATTTTCGCCAATTAAAATAAGTAGCAACAAACAATTAATTATGCCTAAAACTAGACATATTAATTTAAACTATTAATTATGCAACAACTTAAGACTTATTTAAATTTATTTAAATGTAGCAAAATAAATAAAACACTTATTTAATTGGTCCGTTTTTATTTAACTAATCTTCTATTAATTAATTAACTAAGGCCGAAAGGCCAATTAGTTATGGCCAAATAGCCATAGGAAGATCTCCTGTTCGTGAACTCGTAAAAGTATGCAACACGAGTTAAACCATCATTCGGCGTGGTCTTAGCATCATCCCAAGCTTCTTTGGATTAGTACTCGATCGCCTCTTTAAATTGTCTCACACGCGACCTCGTTATCGGTCCTTGAGGTAACACCACCGGGTCTCAGATTGAACTTCGGTTCATGATGAGGCGTGCCGTATCACAAATGAATTCAACTTTAATATGAAATTAAATGGCTAATCAATCGGTAAAAACTGTTGAATTCCTCCAGCCAAATAACAGCAATTTGATGACTCCAAATGAGCTTATTTCAATGTACTTGAATGCTTGGTTTCATGGTTTCTTAGTAGCCGAATGGTCACCAGCAACTTAATGAGAAGTTGTAACTCTTGTGTGATCTTTTAAGCCTCAAATGGTTATGGAAGATGAATAGGTTGCTGCAGAATTTAATGGAGATGTAACGGTTCCATCAATGATCATAACAGCTCCCTTTAATGTTAAATAAAACTTCCCCAAGTATGTAACCGTTTTCACTTGAAAAGTCACATTAACTCTTCGTAACATCCCTTGAGTGTAGCTGAAGAGTTTCCTACATTCAAACGCATTAAACAAACAAATTAATCACATTTAAACACTTATTAAACACTACTTTAACTTAAACACATTAAACACTTGACTTTATTAAATGAACTAAAAGTTAAGACTTCAATTAATGCAGCAACTATTTAATTTATGGAAGCGAATTAAATTAACTTTAATTCATGCTTCATTAAAACATCTGGTAACTAGATTAAAAACAACATAAAATGAACTTAACTCATGCATCAATAAATTAACCTAGTAACTAGATTAATTAAAGAAGTAATTATTAAATTAAATTCACTAAAAGAACTCAATTAATTAAACTAAGTTGAGTTGAATTAATGACCAGCAACCATTTATTAAACTAAGATGCTTAAATGCAAGTATTTAAAAATGCAAACTAAATAAACTAATGAATTATTTAATGCAAGACTTAAACTATCATGGGAGTTTCATAATGCAAGTCATTATTTATGATGCATACTAAACTAACATGAAGGTTGCATAATGCATTACTTTATTAAATCTGAGAACACAAAAGTGCAAGTTAAAATTAAAATATGCAAACTTATTAATTTAAGTAAAACTTTTAATTAAATTAAAAGTCCTTAAAAACATTGGTCCAATAACCAATCAGGCCTGTGAGATGTTTCATCTTGCACTTGGGCCCCTCAAGTTTAGGCCACTCTTGATGGTGTCGGATGAAGTCGAACCATGATGCGACCAAGTTAGCATCATACCCCCCTCTTAAGCGATTAGTCCTCGAATCGAGCCGATGGTTCTCTCGAGCGAATTCCTTTTGCCCGGCTTCCCTCGGTCAAATGGGGAGGATGATAATCGTATCACTGAAGAAAATAATCATGGGTTAGCAAGAATTGTTTCAAATGAACTTGCAACCCAAATATAATTATCACCAAACAAATAAATCGCATGCAAGCAGGCATAATCACATTATCATACAAAAGGAATAAAGCCTTATCAAATATTTGAATCTGAATTGGATAAGTTTCATGGTATGCATATAATTTAAACAGATTCCAAAGTCAAAATCAACATGTGAGTAACACATCAAATGATAGATATATTCATCACAAGCGGATAGTTGAGAAAATGCATATGGCACTTGAAAATGAACATCCAAACCTTGCATTGAGCGACATATGTAATCACTCACACATAAACAAAAATTATCAAACACAAGATTCTTTTGTCAACAAGTAGACCATCATTAAACATGACAGAGCGTTCAAACATTTTATGATCTAAATGATGAAAATCAGCATCATGTGTTCTATCAACAACAAGAAGAGAACAAAGACTTCTCAACATTTTCAAATAGATCATACATGTGACTTAATATAGATTCTTTCACACGAAAATTATCAAAATTATCAATCTCAAAAATCTTGTCATCATTCATGAAACATATAGATCACAATCGGGCAAAATAGAGCGATTAATCTTAACATGATCTAAATGTTTGGCAAAACATAATCAACAACGTAAAGTTTATCACAATTCGGAGAGAGCAAAATGCAACAACAGTTTGGAAGACTTACCTTTATTCTCAGAAAGACAAAGATCAGTCTTACCTTGATCGAGCAACACAAACCTTCTCTCCACGGCCACGTAGTGTAATCGAAGCTTCGCGTTCAATTCAACCATTTTCAAATGGAAAGTGAATTTCAAATACAACCATAAAAAATTGTTTAAGGAACGAATAAAATTTAAAGACAAATTAACAAAATTCATTACCTTATCCAAGAACCAATTTCCAAAATGATTGAAATTTTTCAAGCATAATTGTTGTTGGTTGATTCTCCAACAAGACATACCAGGTGGTACAAAACATATTCTTGGTTTAAAAACGTGATTTTGATTATTAAATTCAAGATGTGACAACGGTTTAGAAAAATCAAACATGTTAAACTAATAGGAATTGTGCAAACTCAAAATCGAACTATCAAATCTCTTAACATGTTTCAAAACCGATTTACAAAAACTCAACGATTTAGTATTTGACAACGAACAAATCTCATAATATCCACAATCAAACAAATGGGGATTAAAAGAAAAGTCATCTTCATACTTACTCGCGTCTTGTAATTGTTGGATTTGCGTCTCTCCACCTTCATATTTTGTATCGCATTGATTTTCATGAGATAAACTTGCATTACCATCATTTAAAACATCAAAAATAATCGAAGGATGGCAATCAATGGTATTATCCACATAATCACAAACATTAGAAAAATTTGGTGGAGACAAACACGATTTGGGACACTTACCTTCCTTACCTTCCGGTGTAGGTGGTTCAATTTCACTTTCAACGTTACCTTTTTCGATCATTTGAAAGCGTCGTTCTTCCAGGAGGTATTGAAGTTGAAGAACATCTTTCGGTCCTTCGGGAACATGAAATGAAGAAACAAATGAAGAACAAATTTCAAATGAGTTAGTTAATTCAACTCGCTCTTTTTCTCGCTCATCTTGTTCTTTCACTTCTTTTCTATCTCAATTTCTTTTCTTGCTTTTTCAACATCTTTTCTTTTCAAATTCTTTTCTTCTTTTCAACTTCTTTTGTTCACTCTCATTTTATTTTCTTTTCTTTCGAACTCTTTTCAATTTCTTTTTGTTCTTTCTCTTTTCTTTTCATTTGATTTTTCTTTTCATTTTGATTACAACAAGAGGATGATTCAAAAGAATCAAAAATACAAGGAATTGATTCTAAGATAAAGTGATGTTCTCATAGATATCACGATCAATTCTTTGTGGAAGATGCTTCGTCGTGACATCTTGGAATCATAAGGCGAATAACTTGTGCTTGCGTATTCATCTTTGTAAAGGCTTCACACTCGTTAGTCACTTTGTTTGACTTGAATTCCTCATCGAATGATTTGAACCACTTGAGAATGATCTTTCATAGAGGAATACTTGGGCGATATGAACCACGTTCACTTCCTCGTTGATAACTTTGAAAAGTTTCAAATTTATTGTTTGATTCATCTTGTCTCAAACTTTTGAGGAATAAGAGTCTCGGTCACAGTCTCTCCTCAAATGTTCTTCTAAAGTATGTCTTTGAGACGACCTTAACTCCGTCCTTCGATTTGAAGAAAGTCGCTCTTGCTGGTATAGTTCCTCAATTCGATCCAATCGCTTATACAACTTGTCAAACTTGGTATTCATGACTCTTTGCATTTCGTTCAACAAATATTGATATTAGGACTCTAAGAACACTTCTTGATTCATATTTATTTTACGAAAGAAAGACTTTCAAAAGAATAAAATAGAAAATTAAATCCTCACCATAAAATTCTCACAAGTCACTCGCAAAGAAAAATTGCTCACACTCGTGTTTCACTCGTATAAGGCTTTTCTCTAATGTAGCACTTTTCGTGCCTTTTACCACTCTCTCGCTCTCACAATTTCATACTTCGTTTCAAAAGACTTATTACGACTCGAGGTTGGCTTCAAAATTGGTTAACAAAGGTTTGATGTCGGTATAGGGTAGCTAAACAAAAGAAAAGGCAAATGGAGTGGGTAAAAAATACCAAATGATGGTAGAAGGAAAAAATTTTCCTTTTTTTTTTGAAGATCGGGGTAAGAAGATGACACTAGAAACAACAAGTACTTGTCAAACTTTCAAAAGAAAACTTCATTCCTTTTTTTTGTATTTTTTTCTTTTTTTGTATTTTTTTCACTTCAAATGTAAAAAGATGAATACAAAAGAAATGAAATACAACTTTTTTTTTTCAATTTTTTTACGTACTTACTTCGAATTTACGATGTTCACCATAGCTCCTCATTTTCTAGCTCTAATACCAAATGATACGATTCGTCTCGGGATGAGTCAAAATGTATTTGAGTTGCCCAATCATCTACGAGGAGGAGATAAGCCTTTCGGGAAATAATAGGGAAATACGGATGAGTTCGCGAAAGCTTAAGTGAATTTGTTTAGAAGATGGGTTAAGTTAGGAATAGAGGTGTTTAAGTGTGGGAATGATTCAGATATGGAGAAAGATAGGCTCGATTTTATGATGAAAGAAAAATGGATAAAAGATAGATGATGTTTTGGTGGGAATGGATTAAAGAACTTAAACCAGAAATGATTCAACACAAGTATGTGTCACCCCAGTTTCTATAACATTTAAGGTGGAAGATGGTAGTCGATGATGGGCCAAAGACCCATTACTTAGTAAAGTAAGAACCAATGGTATAATTGAATGGAAGAGAAACATTTGACGCCACAAGAGAGCTTGATAAGTTAAAAATGAAACTCGTACGAAAACGAAGAGGAGATAACTCACTCGAATGAACAAAAGTCCATACGGTATGATTAACGATCAAAAGTCTAAGCTAAAAAATATATATCTCTTTTTACAAACTAATAACAGGTATATATAGTGCTTATATGTGGTTAGCTGAAGAGACAAATGAATTCAACTTTAATATGCAATTAAATGGCTAATCAATAGGTAAAAACTCTTGAATTCCTCCAGCCAAATAACAGCAATTTGATGACCCCAAATGAGCTAATTTCAATGTATTTGAATGCTTGGTTTCATGGTTTTTTAGTAGCTGAATGGTCACCAGTAACTTAATGAGAAGTTGTAACTCTTGTGTGATCTTTTAAGCCTCAAATGGTTATGGAAGACGAATAGGTTGCTACAGAATTTAATGGAGATGTAATGCTTCTATCAATGATCATAACAGCTCCTTTAATGTTAAATAAATCTTCCCTAAGTATGTAACCGTTTTCACTTGAAAAGTCACATTAACTCTTCAGTAACATCCCTTGAGTGTAGCTGAAGAGTTTCCTACATTCAAACGCATTAAACAAACAAATTAATCACATTTAAACACTTATTAAACACTACTTTAACTTAAACACATTAAACACTTGACTTTATTAAATGAACTAAAAGTTAAGACTTCAATCAATGCAACAACTATTTAATTTATGGAAGCGAAATTAAATTAACTTAAACTCATGCTTCATTAAAACATCACGGTAACTAGATTAAAAATAACATTAAATGAACTTAACTCATGCATCAATAAATTAACCTAGTAACTAGATTAATTAAAGAAAATTCACTAAAAGAACTCAATTAATTAAACTAAGTTGAGTTGAATTAATGACCAGCAACCATTTATTAAACTAAGATGCTTAAATGCAAGTATTTAAAAATGCAAACTAAATAAACTGATGAATTATTTAATGCAAGACTTAAACTATCATGGGAGTTTCATAATGCAAGTCATTATTTATGATGCATACTAAACTAACATGAAGGTTGCATAATACATTACTTTATTAAATGCAGAACACAAAAGTGCATGTTAAAATTAAAATATGCAAACTTATTAATTTAAGTAAAACTTTTAATTAAATTAAAAGTTTTTAAAAACATTGGTCCCATAACCAATCAGGCCTGTGAGATGTTTTATCTTGCACTTGGGCCCCTCAAGTTTAGGCCACTCTAAATGGTGCCAGATGAAGTCGAACCATTATGCGACCAGGTTCGCATCAATAAGGGTTATCAGTTTTAAGGAAAAGTAAATAAGTAATGATAAGATGTTATTTGATGGAGATGGATAGAATTGAACTTAAACAAAGAATCGATTCAACACTATGAGAGTGTCACCCCGGGTTCTATGATGTTTAAGGTGGATAGATGAAGTAGAAGATGGACCAAAGACCGTTACTTAGAGAAGTAAGAACCAATGGTATAAATTAATGGAAAGGACAAGTGATAGACGCCACAAGCACAGTTCGATAAGTCTATGAAACTTGTACGAAAGATAGAGAGGAGATAACTCACTCAAAGAACCAAAGTTCATATATTTTAATTCAAGATTAACCACCCTTACAAAATGAAATTTAAAAAACTATTTATAGGTAAATATGAGAGCTAGCTGAATGGTCATCCAAATATCCCTTAGTAGCTAAGTAAAATTAAGCTATATTAATCTTGAATGTTCTTGAACAAGTCCTCTTGTCTATATTCGGCTGAATGGGAAAGTAATAGACAACTTCTAGATTGTCTAGATGCAGCCGAACATTGATGGATGAATTAGGGGCTAAATGGCACTTGAATATTCGACCAAGGGGGTTTGCATGACTTGAATGATAAGCCTAGAAATCTAAATGAGCATGCAATAATCTAGGCACCTTGGAAGCGTGAACCATCCCAAATCCCCACTTGACTTTTAATCACTCCCACGCATGGAGACACACTCCAACAAACACATTAAATCGGCACCTTCAATGTTTGTTCATTCATGAAGCAACTCCACTTAATTATTTGTCTTTCACAAAAAGCACCTTAAGATGAATGCATTCAACCTCCTAGGAGAAAGGAATCACATATTGAGGATGTCCTTTACATTCACGATGCATGCATTCACTATGGGAATTAATGTCGTCAAAAGCATGAACCAACATTGCCTTAAATATGTTTCATGCATGCTGATTATTGTCCAGCTTTTAATGTGGCCCTTTGGTCTCCACGATGCGCCAAAATTCATGCATGCAGCCCATATCTTCAATGCAGTCGATTATGTTTCAACAAGGCATTTAAAGGTCCCCCCTGCATGTACCAGCACACTATTAACTAAGGATCATACATGAAGACTATTATCCACCTAAATGAATGTGGAGCAGACCAACAGACACGTTGGGAAACCATGGCCGAACATGGCCTTTAATGCTGCAGCCCACTTGTATTAAATATGCCTCCAAAGCACCTACAAGGCATTAAATTCGGTAATAAGAATTTCCAGCAACTAGACAACATATTAAAGACATGTTTAAAATTAAGAACACGCCATAAATGTGTCCCCAAGTGATCTAAAATTTGACTGGAAGTTTGGACAAGATTAATTGTAAATTTCAGCCATTTAATGAAGTAGCAACCAACTAGACATATATTTAAGACATGTTTAAAGCATGAAATAAATAGGATCTTAAATGGTCAAAAATTTGGCTGGGTAGGTTCTTAAATGGGCAGCATCTATTAGTTATGTCCAAAACTAGACATATTAACTTCTACTCATTAATTATGTAATATCTAAAACATATTAAAGCTAACTATTATTTTATGCAATGATTAAGACTTAATTAAATTTATTTAAATGCATTAAAATTAAAGATTCAGCTCAATGAGCTGGTGCGAGCTTGAGTGAGCTCGAATCAAGCCCAAATGGACTAATCTGGCTCGATTTAGAAATGCACCAAAGTGTATATCAGCATCACGGTACTTGGGGCATTGAATTTCGTAGGTGCATTAAAGTTCGTAGGTGCCCCAGGTGTGCCTGTATCACCTTATGACAATTCTATAGATTTGAGGACAAATTCTTTTCACGAATGGGGGCTGATGTGGGCACATCTAGGCCAATCAAGGAGGCTGATCCAGAGGTGTTGCCATTAGGACCTATCACACGATCTAAGGCATAGAAATTTAGGGAAGTTCTTACTTTCGCTTGTGCTAAAGTTTCTGAATCTTTTGAAAGTGAATGTGCCTTAGAAGATAAGCTTTATAGTGTGTTGCATATTGATATGTGACATACTTATGCCATACTACTTATAATTGGTGTGTTTAGTATGTGTATATTATGCTAAATATGTTTTTGGATTGGATTGATAGTATTTGTATTGTCTTCAAGTTATTTGTGTGTTAACGAATAAGTGTGCACTTGTTTACAACTTATTAGACTATGTTATATTAAGTTTACATAACTTTGATGAGTATTATATTGTTTTGTAACATGTACACGAAAGGACTCTAGCTCACGAGTGAATAAGCAGCTCACCTTCACCTTAGGACAACTCAGAGGCTTGTTTCCCAGCTCAATTCAACTCAGAGTGCTCTACACCAGCTCATCACAGCTCATTTCATTTTTAACTAGTTGAAATTCAACTCAGTTCAGCTCCAGTCAGCTCACCTCCAACTCCACTAGATCAACTTCAGCTGACAAGTCTAGAAGTAGCTGAATAGTATCCTACATGTCGGGGAGTATACCAGTGCATATGTGGCAGCTTAGGTCGCGTCCAAGCATGTGGATGTGCATGTGCCAGCCTTGAACACATGTGGTGCACATGTGTGATCAAAAACCAGCCCATCCTTGTGCATTTGTGTGGCAATTGAAGAGATAAGAACAAGGGATGTAATATCCGGGAGTTAGGGGTTATGCGTTTTAGCTCATATTTATGTAGTAGCATGCTTAGTGTCTTTGTTTGTGTGTGTTTGGGGTCTCGAAATCTTGAGACTAAGTTTGGACCTTAGTCAAATTTTTGGGTTAGAGCCTTTAGGGGAAGCTAGGGAAGGTAGGCCTTAAGAGTTCCTGTGATGAGGTTATGACACAAGAATCCAGTTGGTAAAGTGGCTAGGAGGCGCCACTTAGAGCACTTGTGGTTGACGCATCAGGGAGTGAGAAGGGCCTTGGTTCAAGCGACTCTAGTAGCATTTGGCATTTATTTTACGTCAAGGGGAGCGAAGAGTTGGGCCGCAATCAGACTCTGAATGGATGAGAATTTGACTTGGTCAAGGCACTTGAATTTTTGGCTAAGCAGGGAGATAAGAGTTTGACTCATTCAAACTCTTTTGAATGAGAGGAAAAGAGGAAAAATAGGAGGAAAAGAAGGGATTTGAGAGGAGGGAAAGAGTTGGCCGAATGAGGGAGTCTTGGTGTGGCATTTTCAGCCAAGAGGGAAATGGTTTGGCTAGGGGCTTTAGGTGCCGAAATAAGGAGAATGTGTGGCCATTTTCTCTCTTTCGAAAGTTTTCTTTTCATTTGTGCTTCTTGCCGAAACTTGCATTCTTTTCTCTCTTGATCAAAAGTTGAAAGTGAAGAACCATTCGTGCACTTTTTCTCATCTTAGCAAGCTATCCCTTTTCTTCTTCATTCACCCTCTAAAAGCCAAAACATACCCTCCACTCTCACCATAGCCGAAACCACACAAACCCCAACCCTTTCTCTTCTTCTTTGCACCGATTCCTCCATCCTCAAAAGCCGAAAGAACCTTTCCCATTTGCTGAGACCATTGCTGAACCTCCCATCCATCATTTCTTTTTCTCTTCTTTTATTTTCGTCTACACTCTTCTTCCATTCTCTTCTATTGCATTGATCTCCAAGGGCTGTCAGTAAGCCAAATCGGGTGAGTATTGGGGTAAGGGATCTCTTTTGGTCTAAATCTCTCTTTATTATTTTGGTCTGCCGAAATCAGAGGCTTAATCCTATATTTTTGTGTATGGCCGAATCTATGCAAGGTTTTGGATTCGTAACTCTTCTTGGAAGCCAATGTTAGGGGTTATTTAAAAGCTTTTGGGATTTAAACAGGCAAGGTAAGGAGATAATGCTATTCAGCCAAAGGCCATACCCTCAGTGTTAGTCGATTACTCATATGGTATTATGTAGGTACACAATCGACTCCAGAGCAAAAGCCAAAAACTTTGGCATTCTGCCAATCTAGGTAAGCCTCTGTTCATTTAGATGAATATTCTTAGATCCATTCACTCAATCGGGTTTTTCTGATTAAGTTAATCTCATGGAGTCGGATCCTAGCCAATCAAAGGAGGGGGTTGGAAGCGCAGTTCCTACCCCTAGATTCAAGAAGCAGGCGGTGTCAGCCGTACGTGATTGGCCACTAGGTTGTGGGCCAGCATCAGAAAGGGATAAGCAAATCGTGGTGATCCCTGTAAGGAAGGGTGTCAGTGAGATTGAGAGTGTCGTTCTCCGTGTTTTCAGGTGTGTAACCCCACACTTTTCCCGATAGGTTAATAATATTAAGTATATGTTAATAAGGTTATGAATAATCACGGCTAAGGGTACCATTCAATGGTACAGTTCGTTCAGGTACGTTACATCTAACACTCTGTTAATAGTGTTTACAATTAGTTGTATGAAAGCATGTATAATTTTGAGATGGGCTTGGGGTAAGGCATATAGCATGATATCTGTATAGTTTGTATGATTGCATGGGCATACGGGTAATAATGTAAAGGGAAGT